>OY856413.1:858040255-858640255 GCA_963693085.1 Alisma plantago-aquatica
ATCTTCAATGCACTTGCACTACTACATAAAAAGGCTAATTACAATTTATTCCTTATTACAATGGGTCTCAACAATTGTAATCGACTTGGTTGGTCTAATAGGGCTAATTTGTACAATAGGTTGTACCTATTGTAATATATGGGTTTTATACAACAATTAGTGCATGCACTAGTTGCCTAGGCATGTCTATTGTGACATGAGTCCTTTATAAAACATGTGTTTTTATTGTAATATATAGGATTCATACAGCAGTCAATGATCGTTGTAGTTACCTAAGAACATATATTGTAATAGAATTATTTTACAATAGGTGTAGCTTGTTGTAATATAAGAGTTGATACATCATGTAATTCATATTGTATTTGACTAAACATATATGTTGTGATAGGGGTATTTTATAAAACATGTGTTATCTATTATAATGTATGATTTGATACAACAATTAATGTATGTTGAATATATCACATCCTTCTAAAGTTAGAATTTTGTATTCTAGTTAAATATAAACAAATTATACAATCGATGGACACACAACATGACAAAAAAATTAACATTTCTATTCTTTCACAGGATGCATATAGATTCAAGTATCAACAATTCAAATTCCCTATTGTTTACTTTTACATTCGTCTTGGGTACACATGACTTCACAATTCTTCTCTAGTTCCTATTAAGTTTACAATTGAAAATAAAATAAGACATGCTTTCTTTAGAAATTTCTTTTCTAGTGCCCTTATTCATCCGCCTTCACTTCAAGCTCCATTTCTAATATTGTCTCTCCTCTATTTTTGCATATGCATTTTGTGACATTAAGAAGGCATATCCAGATGTATATGTATGGCATGTATTATCTTCATTTTTCTCAGCATCCCATAACACAAATACTGCTTCACAAGTTGTTTTCCTATAGTCTTATAAGATTTGAAAAGGTTATAGCATAATAGGTAAGAACAACTATATAACATATATATGTATATATAGAAGAAGTGTTTAGAAGTTACGTTTCTTGTGAAGTTAATTTTTTGTCAAAAATAGTAGTTGATGTCTCTTTCTTCTACAATCTTTACATTTGCAAGTATTTTTAGAGAACTTTATGTTGTGTATGTTGGTTTGTATTGCCCTCACAAATCCCTCGTTGAGCCTGTATATGTGAAGCAATGTGGAGACACAACGATCCAAGGTAACAGTAAAAGTAATATACCATAAAATAGTCAATAATTGTTAGTATGTATGTCCAGAGTGCCAATCATAAGATGATGGTAATGGCATAACTTGTAAACAGTTTGATTAATAATAAAGGCAATCTTCCTATTCATTCTATTTTATTCAGTTATGAGATAACGATGTAACATTATAAATGTCTAAAGAATGATATTACTCAAGACATATGTCTTCGGGTTGAGGACCCGAACAATGGGATCATATCGATGCTAAGAGAATATACATTCTTGTTATGTCCCTAGTCGAATGTTATTGTGGAAGGCTAATAAAAATCATTGACACATAAGACTAGAGTGTGTGTTGGTTGATGATAGAATCTCATTATGTGATGATATGTAATATCAAAACAAACACATACGTGTTAGAGAATAGTGTATTGGATAAACCACCGTGAGAGTGATGCATGGAACCATTCAATGGTAGTCAGACTCATCTCTATAGTAGTGGTGGTGATTGTGGTTCTTAGACCTCAAATCACTACACTCATTACATGTCATTCGACGTACTTTGACATCATCCATTGTGATCCTGAATAAGGGTTGCCATAAAGGTGGTGCTCAGGTGCACTGTGACACATGGGGTTGACTGAGAGTGATGTAGATGGGATTTGTCCCTCCTACAGGAGTTTGGTATCATGTCCATTTGATAAGGGAGATTGAAAAAAAAGCATGGCCATGTACATGTTAATCAATATGTAATGTTGAGTTCACATATATCTCAGACAACCTGCACTAGTTCAAGGAACATAGATTGAATGTTGAAGAAAATGACAATTCCATGCCTCAAGTTTATCTGGATATCAGAGACAAAGGAACTATACAATCATTATAACACCAAGCATGGATTTTAGGTTGAAGTTTTTCTCAAACTTTCCAAATTACTTGGGTAGCAATGATGTCTTTCTAAATACCAATAATTGCTTGTGATATCATAAGTTAGTTATGGAAATTCATTGCTGACATAACTTGGAACCTATAGGGTTACACACATAGCATGCACTTGGAATAGGAGTTTATTCATGAATGATGATTAGCTTGATTACTAAAAATATTTAGGTATTCAATTTAAACAACACTAATTCAAAATTGATTGAATGGAAACTGAACTGACCAGTTTAAATGTTAATCGATCAATCAATCTGTTGGAGTGTCAAGTCAATTAGAAACAATACTGATTGAGCAATGATTGAACCAGGGCATGAACTGACTGCTTCACTTAGTGAATGGATCGGTTCATGGTCCCAAACGACCGGTTAATGGGATGGACCGCCATGATCAATTTGATTGGATCAAGGATTGATGTTGATGTCATGATCTGCATTAATTGTGCATTGAATACCAATGTAATTCAGAATAGGAAACATGCACAAATCGATTAGTTCAAGGCAAGAATCATCCGGTTGGTGAGTGAACCGACCAGTTCACCATTCACGGGTTTTAGGAAATTCATTACAATCCATCGCTTCAACTCCCTGATGGATTGGGAACCCTGACCTTGGTCTTTCCATAAATAGAGGGGTATTGGGGGGCTCCTAGGAACAACAATGAACTCTGACAATTGTTGTGTTATCTGGTTGTGGTAACCAAGAGAACCCGAGAAAGTCCTACCCCTCAAAGGGAGGAACAATAAGGGATAGAATTAGGAGAGGAAGTCGATGCTAGCACGTTGTCTAGAAGGGACAAATCCTTCCTATTCATTCTAGGAAAATGATAGGAGTTATTAGTGATCCTCGTAGACTACTCTAGAGGCGAGGAGGTCATTTCCTTCTATTAGGAGGATGATGTCAACCACCGCTCATGGTGCCAGACCAGGGGGCATACAACGACATATGTCCAAGTGTAACTTGAAGAAAGCTGCATGCTAATGTGAGAGAATTATCACCAAATTTTCTCCAGGACCAGGTATAACCTCACAGCCTGTAACGAACCAAAACCTAGCCTCTTGACCCTGATCATACGTCTTGGAGGATAGTCAACTTGGTTCTTTGGTCTTAGCTAAATAAGGTTCAAGATATACATATTAGTAGCTTAATTGAAATCCTAACATGTAGACATATAAACAAAATATGATCTAATGCTCTCATAATTAATCTTTAGACCAATAAAATATATCCCATGAGACAATGTTAATTAAAATTGTTAATAAGAGAGATAATATGCATGTAAGAACTAAAATTCCCATAATAGGGGATAATATTCAAAATTAATACTCTAATGAGATAAAGGATGAATACATGTAGAATCTTGTGCATAATAATGAAAATGACCCTTTTGGTAATACGAGTGATGTTAATGTGACACAATTAAATAAATAATAAGGATGGTGAAATAAATACAATGATCTCAATCTAAAAATGTTAATTCATAGAAAGAGATCTCAAAAGTGAAATCTAATGTTAAATTCAGATTCCTTGAGTCCAAATTGGCTTTGGAGTCAAGTTTCACATTATTTACCTGATAGCAATTAATTTGATTCAATTTGGAGAACAATACCTGAATTTTTCCTCAAAACATGAAATAAAATACTTAATGACTCTAAAAGTAGAAAAGAACCTTAGATTCATAATCTACATATTAAAATATGTCTTTGGGTGAATTTTCACATAATTTGGATAATCTTTAATCCATGTGTAGAATAGGAGAGTAACAGTCTAAGATATTAAATAATGAGCATAATTCCAAAGGATAAAGTTAATGGCCATTTCATTTTCCACAAGTTTTGGTTTTCTTAAGGATGAAGTATTCTAGAAGTCTCTAATGCATTAAGAAAGAGAAAATATGATTTTCTACAAAATATTTGAATAAAACATTTAAAGTCTCCAAAAAAGAAAACTAATGTCATATTCGGATTTCTCATGTCCAAAATAGGCTAGGTATCAAATTTCATAAATTTTGGAGTTCGTTTGCACCCTCAAAAGAAGAGAGAGAAAAGGATAAATAATTAAATAAGACACTATATTCCAAATCATATTTACAATACAATTGCATGTCATGCGATGTGCGCAATATGGATCATTGGATTTGGGAACCCATAGCCCATGCCTCGTCACCTAGCTCGGGTTGTACGGGAAGCAGGCCATCGAGTTTTGTGATTTTTAAATCCTGATCATTTCTCAGTTGTTTCTCAATTGTTTTGCATGATTTCTTCGCTCACACATTGCAAATTTGATTCTGAATCTAACAAGCCATTACACATGGTCTCTTATGGTGTATTTGTTATTTTCCCAAATCGACCGACATGTATCTCAAACCCCCATCACCTAGAGACCTAGAACTACTCCCAAACTTATATATATGTACTCAAACGTCCGCAAGGCCTAATGCAAGACTACACTCATGCCAATTTTCCCAAACTTCCTCGCATAACCCCCCAATGACTAGAACTTCCCATGGAATTTACCACACATCTCCCTGCTCCTCGTCATCGTCGATGACACAATTGGTAAGTGTAGCAAGTTTGAGGGACCCTACTCTTTCTTTTTTTGTTTTCGCTTTGGAGTAATATCGAGTATTGTGGATTTGTCTAAATCAACCCAAGATCTAGTTTGTTGCTCGTACAACAATGGTGAACGGGCGATTGGGGAAGAATACCCCGTCTATTTTCCCTGTTCTACCATCCCTCGTACTCTTTTCTTTGATTTCTCGATCGAGGGTATTCTCATTTTTTCCCTTTAGTCGCAACAACACAAAAGTTGAACGGTGACTTGGCTGCTTGTTATTGGGCCAAGTCAGGTGGACCCATCTCTCACTCCCTCTCTCTCACAGATCTTATCACTTACGTGGAATTTCCTAATTTCCTGATTGGTCAGTTTTGTAAAATTCATATCTTTTTATTCTCTTGTCTAAAGATTTAAGTAAAATATGTTTTGGAATCGGAAAAATATATTCTTTCTAATAAAAATAGTTTGAAAGCCTGATTTATATGTTTTCAATGACGGATTTTTGAGGATCTAATTAATTAATATAAAAGCCCAAAATTTGGTAACTAAGTCATCTTAACTCCATATAACAAATAAATATGTTTTCTTGATTAGAAAAATATAAGAAATCATCTGGTTTTGGTTTTAAGTCCAAAATCCGAGTTTTTCTAGAAAGGTCTAGAATTAGGGTTTCATTACGTATATATGAATCTCAAACCCTAATACATGTGAATAATTTGTAATTAGATAAAGTTGATCTTGGAAACAACTAGATTGGTGAAGAGTATTTCTAGGACTCTGATATAAAGTATCTTTGTATTTCCTATTATTCTTATTGAGCAATTAACCTATTTTATTCTTTTCTCTTGGTCCTATGGACATTAGCCTACACCTTATCTTATTATTTTGGATAATATGCTACATGTGAAGTATCTTATTTGTTATTGATCTTGTGATCATGTTTGGACATTCTTTTGACCTCTTTATAATATATTGTTCATGTTCAAAAACTATTTGAGGTTATGTGATATCTTTTGGCCACTTGTATGGTGGATGTTGATTAGGATCATGTGATCCCACTTTATACTTGACGGATGTTCTCATCCTCCTTATTTGTTATACTTTCTTATTCTTTTGTCATGCATCATGTGGTGACTTCTAGTATAATTTTACATGTTATTTTATGTGGATGTGAACATTACCACATATGAGTGCAGAGGTGATAATTCCTACATATGAAAATATATTTGAGCAAATGTGTGTCATGTCCTGCTCGGGTGGATGTATACAGTTCATACCCACTCCCTATTTATAGCATATGTATATAGTTCCCGTTCACCTCATATTTTTGGTAGATGTGTTATTTCCTACCTACATTTCTATATTGTCTAGTATTGTCACAGGTGAAACACATGGAAGCTTTATTGTTATATGTTTCTCTTCTTTGTCTCCTTTTATCCATATTCTTTTATTTTATGCCTTATTGGGTAGTACTTTTCTTTTTCAAGGGAATCCATTATATTTGTTGTCCTTCATTCCATATATTTCTCAATTTTCTGTTTAGTATGCACATACCAAACTTTGTTGATGTTATCTACTTTTCTCTTCTTGCTTGGTATGCTTTCAACCCTAGGTGAAGGACTTGGATTACATGGCATGAAGACATGGACTATAAGGAGAGAAAGTTGGGAGACAATCTTGAAGTAGTTTAGACTTCCCTCTATCTAGATCCTTTAGTTGTTGTAAACCCTATATTGGAGATAAAATGGAATTTTGTGATCTTTTGAAAAATTGAATATAGTCATGATTTTTATTCCACTGCTAAACTTTGGTTGTTTTGAATACCATTAATAAGACTTGAAAATTTTACACCCGTTTCACCATCCCTTTTGAGTATGTTTGGGATGGATGTTTTGTTCTTCAAATTTTTAGTAGGGAGTGGATCCCCTCTGGGTCCCACTCCTTACATAACCATCCTTTCCATCTCAAAGTTGTTTAGGAAATATGGCTAGTAAATATTTTTGTTTCCTCTACCTTACCTGATGTTGTATTTCCTTACAATGGTATCAGAGTCATATAATTTACTATATTTTGGGATTTAATCGATATGATCAGATTTTGGTTTTATGTTTTATTTATTTCATACGATGAAAATAATTAATCTAGATAATGTACATATCCGACTAAACACCATAAACAATCCCGATATATATATGATATGATATATATATGCAATATATACACGTCACCTTAAATTGTTATGTTGGTGATTGGTTGCATGATTATGGTCGATACCCCTAGACCTTTTGTGCATGGTGGATGGTTTTTGTTCCCTTTTATATCTCAGTTTTCATATCAAGCCTTTCTCTTCTTTTCCATATGCAGAAGCATTTGTTCTTTCCTCCCTATGCTCCTCTTGAATGTAGCTCTAGGTTTCACAATTACAATGTAATAATATGATAGCTTTTAAGTCTTGTTGTGCCAAAGAAGGCATTCTGCACCGAGCAAGCCGACCGACTCATCAGGAAAACCAACCGGTTCAAGAGCCAAACCGATCGGCTGGAGGACTGAGGAAGCGATGATTGGAGGACCCAACCAATCAGCTAGTGGCCCAACCCACAGGTTGGAGGAGTCCAAACGTTGCACGAATTGGAGGTAAAATGACCAGTTTGAGAAACCAACCGATCGACTAGGAGGCCAGCTGACCAGTTCAAGTATTGAACCAAATGTTCCAAACTAGTTTCACACATATCGTCATCAACAATAGGCTTCTACATATGATGTGGACCTTAGGAGGTAGTAATTCCTTATGGATCTAAGGAATTACATTAGGATGGTTGTAACCATTGCTTGTGTTTATTATTGCATGTTTCTTTGTGGTTATATCATGTATATGATGCATACTACAAATATGTGGTAATTGGATATGTATATGTATTTATATAAAATCTCTCAAATATATTATTAAGTCTTAGATGCTTTCCAATAAGAAACACACATCAAAAGGTTGATCGACAAAGTGCGGGCATGCCCTAGCGTGGTGTGTTGTCTATCTCATGGAAGTGTGATGGCAGATATGTGGGTCTCTCCTACCAGGGTGCATATTATCGTGTTGTCTTATGAGTCAGGCTTAACTAGGTAATCTTAATAGGATTAAGTGCCTAGAATCATGCATATGGACTATGACAAGGAGTTGCACATAGCATATATCCAATAATTGCAAGAGATGCAACTAGCAAATGTTGCCTATCTTAATAATTGATTGTGAGCATCGGTGTTGGTTGGGTATTAACTTTTTTTTGGATCTTGGATCACGAGAAGGTTGTATGTTGCAATCTTATGAATTAATATGTGAAGGGTTATCAATTTGAACAAAATCGTGGGAGCGATATTTAATTAAAGGCCCAATCAAACAACGTCAAATTTTGTTTTGTCAAATCAAATCAAAATATTTGACAATTTGCAAATTTATCTTATAGAATCAAATCATGACTAGCAACACATTTTACTTGTGATAAGTCCTTGAGAAGGACAAGTTAAATGGGAATAATTTCCACGATTATTTCAAGATGTTGAGAATTGTTCTCACATAAGATCAAAAGCTCTATATCTTAGAAACATCAGATGCAGATGAACCTGCTTCCACTGTGCCTAAGGTTGACAGAGATGCTTACAAGAAGCACTCTGAAGATGTTGTAGATGTCAAGTGCCTAATGTTGTTCTCAATGAACTATTAGTTGCAAAGACAACATGAGAACATGGATGTTAATGATATGGTCACACATCTTAAGAACATATATCAAGGCCAGGAAAGACAAGAGAGATATGATGTCTATAAGGCACTGTTCAAGTGCAACATGGAAGAAGGACATCCAGTAGGTCCTCATATGCTCAAGCTCATTAGGTATGTGTTGAACCTTACAAGACTATGATTTCCCTTGGGTCAAGAGTTGGCCACATATGTGATTTTGCAGTCACTTCGAAAGTCATATATATTGTTTGTCATAAAATACAATATGAACAATTTCGACAAGTCATTGTTAGAATTGGTTGGCATGTTGAGAACAACTGAAGCACAAATGAAGAAAGACAAACCCAAATTTGTGATGATGATCAACAGAGGAAAGGGAAAGTCCAAGGGAAAAGGAAAAGCTAAGAAGAGTTCTAAAGCTATCTAGAAGCCCAAGTCTTTTGCACTGAAGCCAAAAGGAGGCGATACCAAGGGAGGCAATTGTCACCACTGTCAGCAGCTTGGACACTGGAAGAGAAATTTCCCTCTCTATCTGGAGGAACTGAGGAAGGAGGGGATAGAGATCTCTATCTTAGGTATATATGTTATTGAGATAAATTTGTCTACTTCTTCATCTTGGGTACTCGATATTGCATTACAAAAGAGCGATGTTAAACTATGTATTGTAAATGGAACAAGAGTTTCTACCACTAAAATTGGAACTTGTGATTTATCTCTGCCCACATTGCTTGTAATAGAGTTAAGGAACTGATGTTTTGTACCTGCCATAAATTGAAACATTATTTTTGTATCTGGTATGGACAAGGATGGATATGAATTTCATATAAAGAATGGTCATTTTTCAAATTTGTCAACCCAAATTGATTGCAGGTTGAACAAATCACCATCCAAAACCTAAGTATTCCCCACCTTGATCAGAATGAAGATCTTGAATACTTTTGCCAAGTTGGTTATGTAACCCATTCATGAAATCTTTGAACTTTTCAAGAGTTTTTGATTTATTTTTCATTGGTTAAACATAACCATACCTACTGTAGTCATTAGTGAAGGTAATAAAGTACCGATACCCACCTCTAGCATTTGTTCTAAAAGGGTCACACACATCACTATGTAAGAGTCCTAATAGATCACTAGCCCTCTCACTATTACCAATGAAGGGAATCTTTGTCATGTTGCCCAACAAATAAGACTCACACATCTCCATTGATTTAAAATCAAAAGATTCTAGATATCCATATTTATGGAGTGTAGAAATGTGATTTTCATTGACGTCCACAAAATGAAAATGCCCAAGATATGTTTGGTTTGAGTTTTTGAGTTTCAACCTTTTGGTATTTATGATATAAACATTTGTATTAATATCTAATAAATAAAGACCATAAGACATTAGGTCACTACCATAAAAGATCTCATCTTTTGTAATAAAGAGTTTGAGGACCTCCTATGACCCTGTGGTATCGTATCACAATGGACTCCACCTAGAACATCACAACACAATGGTGTATCAGAAAAAAGGAACCACACATTGCTAGATATAGTGTGATCAATGATGAGTTTTTTTTATCTCCCGACTTCCTTCTGGGGTTATGCTCTTGAAATCGTAACATTCACACTAAAATGTGTACCATCTAAACCAATTCAAAAGACATCATATGAATTATGGTATGGGAAATGTCTTGATGTGTCTTTCATAAAGATTTGGGGATGTTAAGCTTATGCTAGAAAAATGTTTCATAAAAAGCTTGAACCCAAATTAGATAAATGTTATTTTGTTGGATATCCCAAAGAAACTAGGGGATACTACTTTCGTACTCTTTCTGATGACAAAGTGTTTGTTGTCGTGACTGGTGTATTTTTAGAAAAGGAATTTATTTCGAAATGAATCAGTGGGAGAAAAGTAGAACTCGAAGAGGCACGAGACCAACAAGAAAACATTGAACCTGAGAAGGTGAAAGAGGAATATTGAGAGTCACAAACCATTATGGAAACTCAAATTCCTCAAATAACATAGGAGCCTTGCAGATATGTTCGGAGATGACTTGAGCCAGACATATTTGGTTATCTTGTGACTCAAGAAGGCAATGAGTTGGTCATTGATGATGATACAACTATATACATAGAAGCTATTAAGGGACCTAAATTTGAGAATGCCTTGAAGCCATGAATCTGAGAAGGAATCCATGTAAACCAACAAGGTATGGACCTTGGTGGATCCAACCTGAAGGGGTAAAACCCATAGGGTGCAAGTGGGTCTTCAAGAAGAAGACTGACATGCATGATAATGCACAAACTTACAAAGGTTGATTGGTTGCAAAGGGTTTCAAACAAGTTCAAGGCATGGACTATGAGGAGACCTTTTCTCCAGTTGCCATGGCTAAGTCCATCAGGATCATGCTTATCATTAAAACTTATCATGACTATGAGATTTGGCAGATTGATTTTAAAACTGCATTCCTTAACGCGAATCTACTTTAGGATGTCTAGATGACACAACCTAGAGGTTTTATAAATCTAAAGGAAGAAATAAAGAATGTAAGCTACAAAGGTCAATGTATGGATTGAAGCAAGCATCCTAGAGATGGAATCTTCGATTTGATGAAATAGTCAAAGAGTTTGGCTGTAGTCAAAATGAAATAGTGGAATCATGATTGTATTCCTCATATTGTATGTGGATGACATACTATTGATGGGGAATGACATACCTACTTTACATATGGTAAAGAATTGTCTTGGTTATACGTTCTCAATAAAGGACATAGGAGAAGCATCCTACATCTTAAGAATCAAGATCTATAGAGATAGATCCAGAAGGCTTCTCGGACTAAGTTAGAGCATATACATTGACAAAGTGTTGAAAAGGTTCATCATGGAGAGCTCAAAGAAAGGCAACATGCCCATGTGTCATGATGTTACTATCTCTAGAGATCAATGTCCCAATTCTTATGAAGAAAGGAAATGCATGACCAAGATTCCATATGCATCTATAATGGGATCCATCATGTACACAATGTTATGCACTCACCCAGATGTCTCGTATGCCTTGCACATGATGAGTCAATATCAGTCATATCCCAGTGAAGCTCACTAGATAGCCCTAAAGAACATCCTTAAGTACTTGAGAAGAACTAAGGATCAATTCCTTATCTATGACGGTGAGGAAGAGTTGGTGGTAAAAGTTTACACTGATGGAAGCTTCCAAACTGATAAAGATGACTATAGATCGCAATCAGGATTTGTGTTTTGCCTCAACAATAGAGTTGTGAGCTAGAAGTGTTCCAATCAAGATGCAGTTGCAGATTCTATAATAGAGACAAAGTATATTGTTGCATCCAATGCAACAAAGGAGACTATTTGGATCAAGAAGTTCATCTCTGAACTTGGGGTGGTTCCAAGCATCAGTGATGCAATTGAGCTATATTGTGACAACAATGGAACCATTGACAAAAGCACTTTCACAGTAGAAGCATGAGGGTCATGTTAGATCACTTGGGATAATGTTCATGGGTAATTGTCTCTAAGTGTAAGTGGGAGTCTATTGGTATGTATGTCTAGAAAGTCAATCATATAATGATTGTAATGGCATAACTTGTAAGCGATTTTCTTAATAATAAAGGAAGTCTTCCAACTTATTCTATTTTATTCAGTTATGGGATAATATGTAACATAATAAATGTCTAAGAATGATATTACTCAATGATATATATCTTCGAGTTGAGGACTTGAACAATTAGTTCATATGGATACTAAGAGAATATACATTCTCATTTTGTCTCTAGTCAGATGTTATTGGGGAAGGCTAATAGATAGAAATAACACATAAGACTAGAGTGTGTGTTGATTGATGATAGAATCTCATGAAGTAATGATATGTATAACAAACCAAACACATAGATACTTGCTAGAGAATAGTGTATTAGATACACCCATTGTGAGAGTGATGCATGGGACCATTCAATGGTAGTCAGAGTCATCTTTCATAGTGATGGTGGTGATTGTGGTTCTTAGACCTAAAATCACTACATGCATCGCATGTCATTTGATGTACTTTGATATCATCCATCATGATTTTGAATAAGGGTTTCCATAAAGGTGGTGCTCAGGTTCACTATGACACATGGGGATGATTACGAGTGATGTAGATGCGATTTGTCCCTCCTACAAGAGTTTGATGTCTTGGCCACTTGATAAGTGAGATTGAGAAAAGCATGGCCATGTGCATGTGAATCAATATGTGATGTTGAGATCACATATATCTCAGATAGTCTTATCTAGTTCAAGGAACATGTATTGAATGTTAAAGAGAATGACAATTCCATGCCTCAAGTTCAATTTGGATATCATAGATAAAGGAACTATACAATCAATGTAACACCAATCATGGATTGTAGGTTGAAGTTGTTATCCAACTTTCCAAATTACTTGGGTAGCAATGGTTTTTTGCTAGATACCAATCATTACTTGTGTGACGTCCCCGAATTTTCTAAAACTTACTCTGATGTGTGACGTCCAAACTGAAACCCTCACCTCAGCGAGAATTCCAATTTAAACACCTCACACTAGGCTAAGAAGAAGAAAATCAACGGAGTCAGAAGGAAACAATCAGTCGCACATGTACATGAACAATAATAAAACCATATACACATGTTCACCATTCAACATATAATTACAACATGAATTATTACAACATTTGATATTACATATTGAACAACAAAGTTCTAACATATACGTGTACTACTACTAAACTACATGATCTTAAGACAATAGGTCCACCTGTACATCGACTCACCATACAACTCTCAACTATCCTGGATCTTCAAGAGCATAACCACAACCTAAAAAAAAGATTACATGCGGTACACGTCAGCACAATATTCAAGAATATTGTACTGAGTACGCCTACGTGTCTTTTACATACCTCTCATCATATCTTGGCAATAAGATAAAACTAATACTTGGCAGTAATAGAAGAATATAAGAAAAGCATATACTTGCACGAAGATATTCATTAGCAAAAGAGAACACATATTTTAAGAACATTTTCCATTATATCATTCATGCATTGACCGCCGAAGGTTGAATGCATTAAGGCCTTATGATCGACTACCAAAGAGTTGGATCATTTCATAATGTGATCAGACTACCAAAGAGTTGGATCACTTTCAAGTACTTTACTACCAAAGAGTTGAAGTACTTTATTATCAACACTTGACTACCAAAGAGTTAAAGTGCTTAGATATAATGGAACGAATATATTATGTTTCATGTGTTCATAACAATAAGTATGGAAAGCTCAAGCAACATAGCATACAAGAACAATCATTTCATATAATACCATATGCCAAGTATTTACTACCATATAACGCAAGCATATTGTATAATAAGCCAAGTAAGAGGTAATGGCGTACCTTGATCAAGATATCCTAATCATCACATATTCTTAATGTCATCTATATCTTGGTCAACCCTGATTAAAACAAGATCATGTACTATCATCAGATTCTCATCATCTTAACCCTAGTCGAGTTCATATTAGGGTTTTCTCATTGTTACATGTATCCTTGTCTTGGGATTATTCTACTGATCTCATATTCTAGATTATTGTTCAATAACTGATAATCGTATTTTCCATCATTAGGTGAAGATATTAACATTATGTAACACATTAACCCTAGGTTACATTATTAACGTAACTAGGATTTTAAACCATGTATTAAGGTCAACTTCATATAACATGGATTTCATGTATAAAACTGATCTCAGATTTACAAATTAGCTTTTTGTTATAGATATAAGGGTGTTCCATGATTTTCATCACTTATCGAACATGTATGCATTTATTGCATTATCTTTAGTGATATTAGCCCTAATTAGCCATATTAATCAAATTATATGCTCTCGTGCATCAACATGACCATATCTGACATCATATGCATTATAAACATGATAATAGGCTTACTGACATGCTATCATAATTTTAGCACATTGTTTGATATTTATTATCCATCAAACAAGAATTACACATCTTACATGATATCACTATTATTAACGCATTAAAAACCAGATATTATTATTCCATTACGCTCTACTCATTTTTTAAATAATTTTGGTATTTTATTTATAATTTTCGGATAAACGAGCTAATTATGGTGAATTATTGAAAATATGACTAATTTGTGAGATATTTACCTCCAGTGGCCAATCAGAAGTCGACACGCGACAAAGTGGGGCGCTGGTTCTTGTTTGCTTAGTCGCTCAGTCTGGATCCTATGCAGGATCTGCGGATCCCCTGATCCATATACCCGAGTCAGGTTCTTTCTCAGCTTCCCCGTGCTCGCGATTCCTCGCTATCCCAGGTTGCGTCCATGACCGTGGGCGTGCTTCTGCCAAACACTGCCGTCGTGGAGCAAAGCTCCAGTGAGGGATAGGCTCCGGGCACTACCGCACAGTTCCAATGGCATGCGACTCTACCCTTAACCTGCCATCTACTCGCAAGCACTGTCTCTAACCTCTGGCCATCACTCTGTTGCAATCTCCTCCTCCTGGACCTCCACAGCTTGTCTGCTCCGCCACGAGTCCTTAAGTGTTGTCCTGGCTCCACAAAGAGCAGCTGTGATTGTTGGTGAGGGCTCGGTAGAGCTCTACAAGTCCCGCTTCCTGGACTCCTACATGAGAACTAGGTCCTCCGCTAACACAACATCATTGCCCTTGGCTCCCCTTCGGCAAGCAAGTGACATAATGAGGATGCACCTCGTCAGCCCTTCAAGGTGTTGCCGGCTACGCATCAGACTTATAAACTGTCCCCTTTGACGGCTTGGAACGTAGGTTGTGCCTCTTTGAAGTAGCTGCAGATCTAGACCTCTGTTTGAGTGCCACCGCCCTGAAGTCAGGTTCCAACGATGAACCAGAGGCTCAACAACACTCCTCTTTTTCTAAAAATGCCTCGCTCCAAGCCGTCAGCACTACTGTTCAACGCTCCTCTCTCCTTCGTGATCTCAGATGATGCCTGCCAGTGATGGTTTCACCACGGTGGTGGGGAAGAGGCATCCTTGCCTCGCCAGTCTCATCCTCCTACTATTGTGCTCATCTTCTCTCATGAATGTGATCTCCTTCTCCCTTGTCTCTCTGTCTTTTGTTGTGGTCTGTAGAGCAGGGATGCAGTCAAGGTGGAGAGGTAGATCTCCCTCATCTCTCAACAACAAAGATAAGTTCAAGGTCTATGAACCTACCTCATCATGCTGAGGCTAATAGCCAGTTGGTTTCTCCTCTCACCCCATGTAGGGTGATCATGGTGATGTGGGGCGATGCCTCACAGTCGTAGATAGCCCACATCTCTGTTTTAGTTAAGCGTAGAGTAAAGATATTATCGGTGTCTTTAGATCATGCGATCCTACAGTCCTAGTTCCTTCTCCGAAGACCTATCTAGGGATACTAGGACTCCATGATTCCCCATCTGTGGACTCTCCTTTCTCAAGGAAGCTTTACAAATACATATCACAACTACTAGGTCAAAGATAACCTTGCACCTTGGTCCAACTTACATAATACATCAATTAATCGATTAATTCCTTGTAAAAGGTACATATATCTAGGAACATCAAATGTAATGTCACGATAAACACTTGGACCTATTAATATAACTCAAGCACACGGATTCACTTATGCTACTGGACATTAAAGGCTTCAAAAGAGCACTCTATCACATCCTATGCATCTTAAAAGAAATTTCATCCTCGAAATTAAGCTAGAAATCCAGTCTTTCACATCATATACATCTTAAAGGAACTTTCATCCTTGAAAGTAAACCATACTCATACTTCAAGGAAAAACTAACTTGTCTTCATCCACATATAAGGCACTATTCTAGGTGCAACATATCTGCAAAGTTTACCTAGAACCATGTATCCAAAGCAATATTAGTGGGTTTCAAAAGCATCAAGGGTGACACCTCACTCCATAGTAGGCTCAAACAATGGTTTAGGAACTCTGGTTATGTCATGACATATCTCATATGTTAGGGTTGCATCCTTATATTTACCCTTGCATTAGGGTTCCCACATTATATTACCATATTCTAAAGGATTTAACTAAAATTAGCACATTATATCAAGGTGTCATCAACATTTTATTGAGCTAATTGTTAGAACATGTTCGAATTTAATATATGCCCTTTAGTAGGGATTTAACTATAATTAACCCACTTTATTCATCTAGATCATATCAAGGTGTCATAATCATTATGTTGTGCTAACTGTGAAACTATATATTCTTCATCTTTATTAAGCACTAAGATTAACACCTCATGTAACATGTTTCATTCATATGATCTTATTTCATTGCTCATAATAAATTGCAACATTTACTATTAATTTCATCAGAAGATTAACCAACAGTAATTCATTATCATCATTATTCATGTATATGGTTAACCATTTATGAATTAATATCTATTAAACCATCTTTAAGATTTTCATCATATCATGTCTATATATCACGTCTCGAGATTAGATTAATCCTTACATATATTAAATCATGGTTGTGCTACACAAACTTATGTGAGTGACTTATGAAACATATATCAAAACTTTATCTAGCCCAATTGAGGTTCTCCCAACCCTTATCATGAGGGTAGTGTCATGCTTAGTCTCTTTGAGCTAACTCAACTTTATGAGTATATCATATGCATAAACTTTATCTTTCCTCTCTTAGTCTAGGGTTCTCAGATTACCTCATTGGAATTGGCGGATAACTTCATAAGATCTAGCAACAAAACACAAACAACCACATGCTACAACCTCCTCTTCATAGGTATCTACCCATGAAACATGCTATCTCTCAACTCTCTTATATACACCACTACATTCCTATATGGGAAACCACCAACCCGAGCATGAGGCTTCACAGAAACCAACATAGTTACCTCCTCCGGGGTCTTGGGCTCTCTCCCTCACCCAGATGGTAGGCACTCATATTGATGTTCACATATGCACATATATAACCAACCTCTCTCTCTCTAGGGTTTGGTCCTCCCAAGTACATCTAGGGTTCAACAATACTATAGGAACCATGCATAAAGCGACTCAACTCAATCACTCAGGAGTAGTCTAGTTTAGGACATATCATATCACATATTTCTCATCATTCTCATATCTTGGAGTTTAGGTTCTCTGACCTTCTCCCAATGGGTCTCACTCTCTCTGGAGTTAACCCTAAAATTGGTCCCAACACAAGAGGTCTTCCTTTGTGAAAGAGCTTGAGGCTCATGTTGATCCTCATATTATCTTAACTTAACATATCTTATCTCATAAAAGAATGCATACTTACATCATCCCAACTTATCCTGCATCCCCAAAACTAAACTTAAGTCCCCGAAGACATTCATATATCATCATAAACCATCTTATATCATCTATATAAAAATTTTGTCATACCATCAAAACTTATTTCATCTATTCCATCTATCATATATATCAAAATGGCTCTAGACATATAATCTAGAACTACTCTCTCTTCTAGACTGATGTCATTCACTTTCACTTAGGTTACATGATCAATAATACTACAAGAAACTCTTTTTCTTGAGTGTGTAGTTTCTTTAAGATTCGTATAACGTTTTCTTTTCTACTAATTTGCATGAAGAATCCGGCTAATACTTTGGCCAAGCACAACCCCTACTACAATTTTGATGCAGCAAACATGATCTCAAATGGACTAGAGAAGTCTGGGGGTTTCATGATAAGAGAAGAAATTAGATTATACTTCATATGATTGAAGGATTCAATGAATTTTTCATAAAAACCTAAATCAACATATTTCTAAAAAAAAAATGACATAACAACTATGATATCATTATAAAATATTCTAAGAATTGGGATAGAGACATTCATGCCCCAATAAATAATGAACATGTCATAAGGTGGAAGGAGTGGTCAATATAGAAAGGAGACCAATTTTTCCTTTTCCAACTTCAATCCTAACTTTAGATACTTGGTGTCCCTGAACAATATCCTTTGGATCTATGAAGTGAAATTTTTGCCAAAGAAACTGTCATGGAACTTTTTTTTGTCCTAAGTCCACACTCCTAATAGCTACAAACACAAAGGCGAGTGGACTTGGGTGCCCGTCCGTAGAATGGCACAAAATTTTCACACAAGCAATATATATGTAAAAGCAGTAACAACAAGAGATAACAAGATGCTAAACATGGAGATAAGAGATATATACTCATTTCTAGATTCAATTATACCCATTGGTGATTTATTTCAGAGCTTAGAGTCTTTCTTTAAGCAAATCTTCATTTGGCAACTAAAAATTTGATAAACAAAATATATCAATGTGAATGTATTGAGTACAATATAAAAATGCATGTAAATAGTTTTAGAGAATAATGAAAGTTGTTGTTGGTATGTATGCCCTGAGAGCCAATCATGGAATGATTGGTGGGATACATTAAGATTGATTTGATAAACATCAAAGGCAAGCTTCCAATTCATTCTGGTTCAGTCATATGAGATAGTGATAGAACAGATTGAATGTCTAGAGAATGACAATACTCAATGACGTATGCTTTCAGGTGAAGGACCTGAACGATGAGATCATATGGATGCTAAGAGTTTGTACATTCTTGTTATGTCCCTAGTCGGATGTCATTGTGGAAGGTAGATAGACAGCAATGACACACAAGACTAGATTGTGGTGTTGGTTGATGACAAAATCTCATTAGTCATGATATAGAGATATCAAACCAAACGCATAGGTACTTGTTAGAGAACAAGTGTACCAGACAGACCCACCGTGAGTTTGACACATTGAACCATGAGATGGTAGTCACAGTCAGTACTCACAGTGATGGTGGTGAGTGTGATTCTTTGACCTGAAATCACTACACTCAACACATGTCGTTGGGCACACTTTGACATCATCAAACGCAGTTCTGAAACATGGGTTGTTATAAAGGTGATGATTGGGTGGCTTTGACACATGGGGATTTTGAGGGGTGAGTGATAGATATGGGATTTGTCCCTCCTGAGGGAGTTTGATATCCAAGGCCACTTGATGAGTAGGATTGAGATAGGCATGCGCACGCATGTGTGAATTAGTATGTGATATTGATGTCATACATATCTCCTTCAATCTACTCTGAGATCAAGAAAGTGAATGAACATTGACAGGATGACTGTTCCATGCCTTGAGTTCATTCGGGATATCAGTGACAAAGGAATTATACATTCACTGTAACACCATTCACGGATTGTAGGATGAAAGTTGTTTTCCAACTTTCTACTTTCACTTGGGTAGCACTGATGTGTGACTAGGCACCGCTTTTTGCTTGTGAAGTCATAAGTGTTATGAACTTTCACTGCCATCGTGAAATGGACCTGCAGGGTCACACACATAGGATTTAACCTGGAAGAGGAGTTTTGTCCACAAAGCAATATTTAGATTGATTACTACAGGAGTTTTGTAGTTCAATTAAACATTCAATCAGTCGATGGCTCAATATCATATGGTTCAAGGTGTTGGACGCATTGATTGGAGTATCAGATTGATTGAAATCACATTTGACTGATTCTGCACAACCTGCACTCCTAACCGATCGGCTGAGGTTGCTAAACCGGTCGGCTGGAGTGTCCAACCGATCGGCTCATGACCAGGTTGAAATGACCGGTTCAAGGGTTGAACCGATCAGCTCAACTGGTGCAACTGACCAGTTGGGAAAGTCAGGTCGGCAAGAATTTTCCTTTGGTTTCAAATTGCCTAATTCGATTGGGAATAATATTGGTATTCGATACCAATTGGGAAAGAAACAAGGAAAGTATTTTTGAGCCGGATTAGGACCATGAACTGATCGGTTCAGGGCACCAACCGATCGGTTGGAGTACCGCAAACGGTCGGCTCAAGTCCAGCTGATCGGCTCAATGGACGAACCGATCGGTTCAGCTGTGAACCGATCGTTTCAGGGTGCGAACCGGTTGCTTTTTTGGAAAATCTCGAACCCTTCTACTCCTGCATTTAGTCCCGTATTGCCCGGGATAGAGAACCCTGTCCCATGACCCTCCTATATATATAGGGGTATTGGGGGCTTCTCAAAGAAGAGCTCAGTGCAACCAGTTGCATTGAAAGTTGTCGTTCTCTCTAGTTTTGGTAACCGAGAGAGAGCCCGAGCAAGTGCTTCCCGCAAAAGGGAGGTGCAGCAAGGGAAGGACAAATGCAATAGCAACTGGAGGCAGGAGAGTGTGTTGGCGACTAGTACGTCAACAGGAGGGTGCAACTCCTTCCACTTCCTTGTGGGACAAGGAGTGTGGAGTTCCAGGTGGTCCGTGTCCCTACAGAGGTGGGAGGACACTGCCGCTCAGGAGGACAACTGTCATCCGACAATCTGGTAGGAGGAGGTTTCTTTAGTCCCAGTGCGACCAGGAGCTGCACAAACACCGTCCAAGACCGTAGTTGAAGACCACGCATTGCACGAGGTATTGTCGCCGAGCAAGCCTCGGGACAAGGTATGATTCCACAAACCATCCTTTCCTAATATATAGACGTTGACACGTTTCCTCAATATGGGTTGGGGGAGAAAATTTTTGTTTCCGCTGCCTTCTCTGCCTCCCCTAAAACCCAACAGTGGTATTAGAGCCATGTCAACTGTTCTATATTTTAGGAATATCGATATGATTGATTTTGGTTTGTCGCCTTTATTTATTGCATGCGATGCGAATAATATTGGCTTTATGCATGTCCAGTCCTAAATCCACAAATCCCAATTACATTTATGATATGTATTATTAATGCACTTGATACGCGTCGCCCTTAAACGAGTTTTGTGGTGGATGTGTGTAGCGTGATTATGGCCTATAAACCCCTATCTGTGTGTGGTTGTTTGTGGTTGCTTGCATCTCGGTCTGTGCACCGATCTTCCCTCTCTTATTCCTAATGTAACTCGAAATAATTCGAGATTCTTTCCTACCTTTTCTCCCCCCGAATGTAACTCGGGGTTTCCCTTTTAAGCAATGTAAAATAGGATAGATTTTATTTCTTGTTATGTTGAAGACCGGCGGACATCTGACGACAGCTGAAACGATCGGTTCAAGGTGTGAACCGATCGGTTGACATTCCAGACGATCAGTTCAAGGAGTGAACCTATCGGTTGATGACCGGTTCGAGGAGCGAGATGAGCGGGTGGTGGCCATGAAGAGATGCACGACAACCACGCGAACCGATCGGTTGGAGGAACCAACCTATCGGCTGGTGGCACCCAGACGACCGGCCAAAGAGAGCAGATCATTCATGAGATGAGTTAATCAACTAGAAAGGCAAAGACACATATTTCATCTTGTACATGTTGCATGTGATGTAGACCTAGATGACCGTGATTCCTCTTGGCTCAAGGAATCACATTAGGATGGCCATAATCATCGCTTTCTATCATTTGTGCATGTTTTCTGTGGGATATAGCATGTATATGATACATACTATGTATTGTGGTGATTGGATATGTATATGTATATAAAAACCAAATCCCTCATTAAAATATTAAGTTTTAGATGCCTTCCAAATGCGACACACGTGAAAAGCTTGATTGACCAAGTGTGGGCACGCCCTAGCGTGGTGTACCGTCTATCTCGTGGAAGTGTGAAGGATGAATGTGTGGGTTTGCCCTAGCAGGGTGCATGTTCATCGTGTTTGCTTTGGGTCGGACTTAACAAGGTGACCTAGATGGGATCTAGTGCCTTGAGGCATGGAGATGATCATTGCAAAGAGTTGTATATGACATCTTATCAAGAGTTGCATATGATGCAATTGGCAAGAGTTGCCTACCTGAGAGATCTATGTTGTGGGTGACAGCCCTAGCTGGTCCATGGCTTAGAGGATTTCAGGATCTTGCCCACTAGAAGGTTGTACGCTGCAATCTTCCAAATTGATGGTGTGGGCTATCAATTTGAAGTAAAATAGTGGGAGCGATAATTAATCAAAGGCCTAATTATATCGTCAAACTTTCAATCAATCAAATAAGTCAAAAATGAGTTTTGGACTAAAATTGCATATTTTCCTTTTTGTAGTACAAATGGAAAGAAACAACAACAACTTTTCTTTGCGATCGATCCTTGACAAGGACAAGTTAAATGGGACAAACTTCCACGAATGGTATCGGACATTGAGAATTTTTCTCACTCAAGAGCGTAAGCTCTATGTCCTAGATACTCCAATTCCAGAGGAACCCGCTCCTAATGCACCAAAGGCAGAAAGGGATGCTTACAAGAAGCATTCTGATGATGCCATTGATGCAAAGTGATTGATGCTATGTTCAATGAACCATGATTTGCAGAGGCAACATGAGAACATGGGAGTCATTGAGATGATTCAGCATCTCAGGAACATGTATGAAGATCAGGCACGACAAGAGAGATATAATGTTTCTAGGGCGCTGTTCAAGTGCGTCATGACAGAAGGAGATCCAGTTGGTCCTCACACACTCAAGATGATTGGGTATGTGGAGAACCTACAGAGACTGGGATTTCCACTGAGCCAAGAGTTGGCTACTGACGTGATACTGCAATCGTTGCCAGAATCTTACAGTCAGTTTGTGATGAACTACAACATGAACAACTTTGATAGGCCACTATCAGAGTTGTTGGGCATGTTGAGGACAGCCGAGTTACAGATGAAGAAGGACAAGCCTAAGTCCGTGATGGTGATCACGAGCAAGAAAGGCAAGTCCAAGCGCAAGGGCAAGGGCAAAGCTAAGAAAGGTTCTGATGCTAGCCAGGAGCCCAAGTCGTCTTCAGCTCTCAAGGCCAAAAGAGGCGTGACCAAGAAAGGAAATTGCCACCATTGCCAAAAGCCAGGACATTGGAAAAGGAATTGTCCTCTCTATCTGGAAGAACAAAAGAAGAAGGAGACAACTGAAGTCTCCACTTAAAGGTGTTGCCGCCATAGATAGGAGTACTTTAGTTTATTTTAAGCCTACAAGGCATGTAATACAGTTATGAACTGCTATTTCATATTTTCCAATAGATAGAAACACTTTAATTTTGCATATTGTATGACAATGATGGCAATTAATAAAGATTTATATAGATATGATGTTTGTGGCAATGCCTTGTTTATCTTGTGGTATTTGATATGCATAAGATAAAATGATACCTAAAAGTTATTGATACCTCAAACAATTAAATTAGCATCAATCATGAGAAATTCATTTCTAGTTCCATGTGATGGATAAATCTAGACTCTTTTGGTTAGAGAACCAGTAAGAGACATGAATATCTTGGACATGATTAATCAATCTTCACTAATGTAGTGGGAGAGTGATTATCCTATTAGGTATTTTACATGTGATGTATTTACATACTTATTGGAACAAATGCTAATACTTCAAAAGGTGTTTAGAGAAATACCAATATGAATATCTTGAAGTGTTCAAGATTATCATAGATGAAGTAAAAATTTGGTAAAGTATTAATTCTTGATGAGATCAATGAATGAAATACTTGGACCAAATGTTTGAGATCCTTATGAGTGATTATGATAGTGTATCATAGTACACAAAAACCGACACCTATAAAGTCACCTTTTAAGGTATCGATTGTATACAAAAACCGACACCTATAGTCTACAGTGTCGGTTTATAACATAAACTGACATCCAATCTACGAAGGTCGACCAGACACGGGTACCACTTTTATTAAGTGTCGATTAATTAATTAATAACTGACACCTAAACTCAACCGCCAAACCCAAAATTCCAGTGAAAAAATTGGCTCCAAAATTTTAGTATAGGTGTCGGTTCATAACTATATAACCGACACTATAGGTTTAGTTGTCGGTTTTTTTAAATAACCGACACTTAGTATAGGTGTCGGTTCATAACTAAATAACCGACACTATAGGTTTAGTTGTCGATTTTTTTAAATAACCGACACCTATTGTGAACTTAATAGCTCACCAGCGACCGATTCTTCCCCTTTCCCTGTTTCATTCATTCCGATCGATTTCCCTAACCTCCTAACCTCCGACGATTTCTTACTGCTCCCTGCCGCCGCCGCCGCCCCTCCCTACCCGTCGCCTCTGCTCCTTCGTCGCCGTCGTCACCGTCGCTGCGAGAAGCTGTCGCCGCCCGCTCGCCCGCCGACCGCTCTCTCCGCCGTCACCGGTAGCAGCTAGGACCGGCCGCTCCTCTCCTCGCCTCGCCGCCCTCTCCGTCGCTCCTCTCCTCACCGCCGACAGCTGCTAGGACCGACCGCTGCTCCTCTTTCCTCAAGGTGCCCGCCCTAGCCTGCCTTCTTCTTCTTCCTCTGCTCCTCTTCTCTCAAGCTGCCTGCCCTGCTTCTGGGCATTTTTTTTTTAATTTATTTACTTCTCTCAAGGTGCCTGCCTGCTCATACACATATTGATGTACATAGAATAAATGCTAAAAAGGTGTGATTTTAGGGTTTAGGTACTGATTTTGTGCTTCTACTGAGTTGAATCCTCTATTGTCTATACAATATATACATGTTCTATGATAAGCCTTAGTTAATTTAATATGCATACTTTGTATGTAAAACATAGTAATCGGGTACTGCTGTATATCCAAGTAAATTACATGTAACTAATCATGACATAGATTTTAGAATGCATACTTTGGTTAAATGTACTGATGTAATTTTTGATCAAGTGATGATATGTAAATGTAGCAATAAGTTAGTAAGGTATCAATGATAAGTCTGTTGTAATGTGATGCAAAATAGTTATTGTAGCATGCATATATACTTAATAATTTTTTGTTTTATAGTTGTATAGGGTGTTTTATGTGTGGAAAGTCTATTGTTTAATAGTTTAGCTATAATCATTGTTTAATAGTTTAGCTATATTCTTGGTGACAATCCTAATCACCCTTCTTTTTCTTAATGATGAACTGTAATGCACACATGTGACATGCTTGGAATGTAAATGATGAACTTTTCCCTAAATTGCCAATCATGCTTTTAAAGACATCAATAATCACCCTAACTTGAAGAACTAGGATTTTAGGTATAAGAATGACAACACATTATTTGTTGGCCTAGAAACCCATCCAAGATTTACTCATTAGGAGTAAATCTTGGATAGTCCCCGGTTTGGGACTGTTCTTGAACACTTAATCTCGCTTAGGATGTAAGTTTATATAATGTGTGTTGGGTTTTCAAGAAAATTTCCGCAGCATTTCCCCGTTTGTTCTCTAAGTACATATGTACTTGGAGAACAGCGGGGAAATGCTGTTGAAATTTTCTTGAAAACCCAATACACATTATACACTTACTAGTGAGATTAGGTATTCAAGAATGGGATAGGTGGTACACATTTATTATATATAAGAATGACATCACATGTATTTGTTAACCCTAGACCCTAATCTTGTCCTAATATATACTTGTTTTCTCTTTGATCATTGAATGGATAGATCATGGATGTCCATTCGCAATCACTGCACCCCAGAGTTTATTTCTGGTCTTGACTAGTTTATTAGATTTGCCGAGGAACATAGGAAACAACCTGGAGATAGGTTCTACTGTCCATGTAGACATTGTGGTAACCACTTGAAAGTCAACACTGGTGACGAAATCAAAACTCATGTCATGTGCAACGGGATTATACAAGGCTATACAGAATGGCACTGGCATGGAGAGATTTCAAACCTGAAACCAGTGGATGTCGATAGCAGTGCTTGTGTGGAAGAAGAAATTGCCTACGATGACGTAGATGTGAATGAACCATTTCCAGTAGACATCGTTGATGCGATGTTGGATAGTTGTGGGGTAGAGCACACCGATCCACCTCCCATTTTTAGAAACATTGTGCATGATGCTGAGATGTCGTTATACACAGGTTGTACTAAGTTTACGAAGCTTAGCGCTGTGTTGAGATTGTATAAGTTGAAAGCTAACAATAGATGGAGCGACAAAACCTTCACGTCATTGCTGTCTTTGTTGAAAGAAATGCTTTCTGAAGGAAACGAGCTTCCAATCTCAAAATACCAGGTAAAGAAATTGTTGTGCCCAATGGGAATGGATGCCAAGAAGATACACGCATGCCCGTATGATTGTGTATTATTTCAAAAAGACTATGCAGATTTGAAAGATTGTCCAAAATGTGGTGCGTCACGGTATAAATTGACGACTTCGGGGGAGTCCAAAACTGGTTCTCCTGCCAAGGTGATGTGGTATCTACCTATAATATCATATTTTCAACGCTTGTTTGCCAATCCGATAGATGCGAAGAATTTGAGGTGGCATGCAGATGTTAAGAAAAATATTGATGGGATCCTACGACATGCGTCTGATTCCCCACAGTGGAAGAAGATTGATCTATTGTACCCTTAATTTAGTGAAGAAGTCAGGAATCTAAGACTTGGGCTTTGTACAGACGGGATGAATCCGTACGGTATATGTGAAGAGAACACTGATTCAACAAGACTAAAACATGGCGGTAAGAATGTATATCTCGGTCATCGAAGGTTTCTTCCAAAATTCCATTTGTATCGTAAGAAGCGCAAAGCATTCAATGGATTGAATGAGGAACGGAGTGCACCTAAACCTATACCAGGGGAGGTTGTTTATGAAAGAGTAAAAGACATTGTCAATGAATTTGGTAAGAGATCACAATGTACTACACTGAGTGACAATTCTTCATTCAAGAAGAAGTCAATATTTTGGGATCTTCCTTATTGGAGTTCTTTGACAGTCAGACATTGTATCGATGTAATGCACGTTGAGAAAAATGTCTGTGATAGCATCATTGGTACTCTGTTAAATATACCAGGTAAGACTAAAGATGGGATAAAATCTAGACTGGACCTACGTGAAATGGGAATAAGGTCAGAATTAACAGAATTACGTGAAATGGGTAATAAAAGAACATACTTACCTCCCGCTTGTTACACGTTGTCTAGAAAGGAGAAGAAAGCTTTTTGTGAATGCTTGGTAAATGTTAAGGTGCCACATGGTTACTCATCCAACATCCGTAGTTTGGTATCAATGAAAGATTTGAAGTTGATAGGTCTTAAATCTCATGATTGTCACACTCTAATGCAACAAATATTGCCTGTGGCAATTCGATCTATATTGCCGAAGCATGTAAGATTTGCAATCACCAGACTTTGTTTCTTTTTCAATAGTCTCTACAGCAAAGTTATTGACCCTGAGACTCTCGATAATTTACAAAGAGAAGTGGTTGTTACCCTATGTCAGCTTGAGATGTATTTCCCTCCTTCGTTCTTTGATATCATGGTACATCTTGTTGTCCACTTGACTAGGGAAGTGAAAATCTTGGGACTGGTTTTCTTGCATTGGATGTATCCCTTTGAACGATACATGAGTGTTTTAAAGGTGATGTTCGAAACCGCTATTGGCCTGAAGGGAGTATAATTGAAGGTTATGTGGCGAGAGAGGTTATGGATTTCTACAATGACTTTCTCAGTGGTAATGACACTCCTGATAATGACAAGAATATTGACGAGCTATTTGGCAAAGGAATTTTGGGTTTACGTGTGAAAGTAATCAGCCGTGAGCAGTTGGAACAAGGTCATTTGTATATTTTACACCACATGGACAAAGTGAACGTTTATATCGAGGAACATACCAATTTCATCAAAAGACAATATCCTCGAGCCAATACAATGTGGCTTGCTAGAGAGCATAACAAGACTTTTATTAAGTGGTTTGAAGATAAAGTCTTACATCAACTATCTACAACACCAGATGATACTACTGAAACTATCAAATGCCTCACCTTTAAACCAAAGTTGACTGTTATGTCTTATGAAGGGTATGACATTAATGGATTCACATATTACACAAAGCACCAAGATGATAAGAGTGTCGTCCAAAATAGTGGGGTCACCCTTCAAGCATCGACGATGTTTTTTGCAAGTGCAAAGGATAAGAGTCCACGTGAAGCTAAAATGTCATATTACAGTGTCATTGAAGACATATGGGAATTTGACTACATAGATTTCAGAATCCCGCTATTCAAATGGAATTGGGTAGATAACACCAAAGGAGTTATAGTGGATGAATTGGGTTTCACTTTAGTGAACTTTGAAAAGATTGGCGAGAAGGTTGAACCATTCATATTGGCATCACAGGAGAAACAAGTATTTTATATTGATGATCCTGCAAATGATAAATGGTCGGTTGTTCTTCATGGTAAAAGACAGTTTGTTGAAGATCCTATAGATGAAGAACAGTACTATGATAAGTATGATGACTCCAGTCCATTCTCAGTTGGGTTGCCAACACCAACAAATATTGAAGCTAATGATGACTTGTATGTGCGCGGAGATCACAATGAAGGATTGTTAATTGACAAAAAATCGCAATATTAGAGGTATATATGTTTTGTTTTATTCGTTTTTATTTTTTCTGAATATGTGAACTTTACAATGTGAGCTTAATTTATAATGTGAATTACTTTACAATGTGAATGTGAACTTTACAATGTGAGCTTTAGAATTTGAATTACTTTACAATGTGAACTTTACAATTTGAATGTGAATTTGCAGATGGCTGACCATTCTCCTTATGACCGTGCTGATGACTACCGTGAGGGTGAGGACATCAATGCGCCGCCTCACAATGTAAGTTTTAAAAATATATCATATATTTATATCTATATGTCCATTTATAGTTATATCTTGTAAATGTGAATTATTTTGTCAAATTTTAGGTTGATGATGCACAGGTACCATCTGAAGCACTTGAGGCACTTGATCAACATCACAAAAAAGTTGACAAGAGAAGGGGCATCACTATGATGAAGAAGTTAATTGCGCAAAAGGGCAATGGACCCAAACTTGTTGTGGATTTCAATAATGCAGGAAATGCATGTGGTGTGAATCACAATTCATTTATTTCATATCTTGGGTATGTTACTCGTAGCCATTGCGGTTGTCGCTTAGATTCTTGGCATAACGTTTCTAAGGAGAAGAAAGATTTAATATGGAGGGATTTATGCGCGAGTTATTATTAATTTGCAATTCTATTTTGTAGATTACTAAATTTTTGGATACTAGTTAATAGCAATTCTATTTTGCAGAGTATATTTGAATTGGATGAAAAGCTGCATCGTAAATGCATGATGCAACGCTGTGGGAGAGTCCTAAGGAACTATAGGACAAATCTCACCAGAGAATACATAAAAGAAGCCGACAATAGAAAGAAGACATCCACTGAACAGTGGAACTTCCTGGACAAAGAAGAATGGGACGCGTTTGTCGCTTCAAGACAAACTGATGAATTCAAGGTATTAGGCGTCGGTCTCAATCTCATTAATTAATATATGTTGTATTCATTTATTCAAGATTAACATTTAGTGTTACTAACCAAATCATTAATTTGCATACTAACTAGGCCCTCAGTGAGGCACAAAGATCAAGGCGTGCACTGAATGTGCATGACCACACAATGGGTCCAAAGGGGTATGCAGGCGTTCGCCAAAGACTACAGGCTGAGGCTACTGCTGCTCAGTCTGCTGCTACTCAGGAGTCCTCTACCATAGGTAGCACACCTCTGCCTCGCCATGATGTCTGGATAGCTGGGAGGCAAAATAAGAAGGGAGAATTAACTAAGGCCGCAACTGCTGAGGCGGCTGCAAAAATGGTAAAATACAACTCTTACATCAATCATTCAAATATTGATTATTTATGTTGTTTACTTAAGTACACATTTTTGTTTTGGCGATTAGCGGGAGCTGCACGAGCTGAGGAAACAAGGAAAGTTCATCCCTGAGGACACAAGGGATGAATTGACAGTTGCTCTGGGTAACCCAGAGCATCCTGGACGTGTTAGGGCTGCAGGCGCTGGTGTGGGCATCAAAGCTTTTTTTGGGCCATCCCAGCGCAAACATGTCCCAAAAGTGGGACTTTCACAAGAAGAGGTAACATATTTTTTCCTTGTAGATGTTACTGTAAAAGAGAATTCAAAAATTAGAATTTGAAGTTTCTTTTATCCATGTATAGGTGGATAAGCTATTTGATAGGAAACTTGAAGAAAAACTCGAAGAAGCAATGAAAAAGTGGCAGGCATCTCAGACTGCCACTTACCAGACAATACCTACTGCAGGCTCTACTCCTACTCCTACTGCAGAGGTTGGGAGTAATCCTATAGAACCACCACCTAGCACATCCACTGTAAGTATTTTTATGACATAGTAACTAGTTTTTTAATTCAAGATGATATGTATATATATGAAATTGTAGTCGTTTCAAAAAAAGATGATATGTATATATGTATATAACATTCTTTACACAAAAATTTGTAGGGGTTGAATCCATGCCGTCTAAAAAGTAAAGAATATGTTGTGGCAGAGGCGTCGGCTTACCCATCCCTACCCGGGGAAACGTGTCACGGGTCTCCAGTACCAGCTGGTTGGATTCGGGTGAGCCCGATACATATATTCCCCCAGTGGATGGATCTTCCACTGCCATATGCCCACCTAGATTGTGAAACACTTGGTGAGGCAGTAGGCGGAGTGATATTGTGGGAAAAAGTGTATGTATTATTTACTGAAAAGGTGTGGTAAATTTACATTATGTTCAATTGTTAGTGTGTGTATATGCTGGCAGTTGATCTGAAATTATTATATATATATATATACATGTTAAAAAGAAGACACCCACAACATCTAGGCCTCCACTTCCACCTCCTGCATTACCTAGTTGGGTTCCACATGACCTAGTTGTCCCGTTAGGTCCTAACTGTAGGGGTATGGCAGTATGGTTAGGGGAACATGATATAAACTCCCCTATAACTATTTCTGCTGATTCAGATTCAACAGGTCAGTCATACGAAAACAAAACTATTTATACAAGATATTTTGGAGTTGTTTTGATATGATTGGATAAATACATCTGTGATAGAGCTATGGATAAGGTGAGATATTCTTTATACATCCATATACCTTGTGTATGATCTGGTGATCTGGTTTCTTATTTATTAATGCATGCGTAATTAATACATATTTTGTAGCTACTTAGACAACATATGTGTAGATTTTGGATTCGAACATGTAGGGTTTTTTATTCCATCCTTGATTAGTCTAGTAGCTAAAGAACATCAGTTCAACAATACTGCTGTGAGGCTTTTTCAAATTTTGCTGTAAAAAAGAAGATGGTGATAATGGCTCCATTCAATGTAGAGTAAGTTTACTTTGCTTATTATAATTTGTACTTAAGAAAATTACATTTTATTGTGGATTTTGAGTTATTAATTTTTAACTTTTTTTCCTCTAGGGGTAAGCATTGGGAGTTATTGGTTATTGCCCCCGAGACGTTCACTGTGTATTATCTAGATCCTAAGGGGGGTAAATTGAATACAAGATTTGGACACATAATGAAAATGGCAATATTTCGGTGAGAAATATTTCATTTTTCATATCCGATAACATATGTTATTACATTACTATTTAATTGCAATGTTCTGTGTTACATTAACATGTAGGGGTTTTGAGGAGTACAAAAAGGCTAGAGGAAAGGTCCCCACGAAAAAGAACCAGCCATTAATTTGGAAGAACGTGAAAGTAAGTTCCCGACTGCAATATATGTATATATTATTTATGTGAACAATGCTTAATTAGTTGTATTTTTTAATATTTTGTATGTTTGAATTTATAGTGTGCTACACAAGAAAACGGATGGGCATGTGGATACTATGTCATGCGATATATGCACATGATTATCAAACATGTTGTACTGAATATCGAATGTATTGCTCAGGTATTATATAGTCTCATTACATAATATGATCGAAATATATCAATCTTATTTATAGCTCATTAATTATAATATATACATCATTCTCTTTACAGGTGTTTAAAGCTGACCCCATTACAGGAAAGGACTTACCAGATGTACATGCTCCCTATACGATGGGAGAATTAAATGAAGTAGTAGAAGAATGGGCAACAACCATACAATTAGTGGGGGCTTTAAAATATAATTGGGATCCTGATAGCGAATAATGACTAAACAATGATACTTTGTAAATGAATTTCTGAATTATAATATATGTGTGAATGTTTGTACATGTGTCTGAGTGAAAATGAATGAAAGTGTTGGTTTCTATATGAATGTTTCTACATGTGTGAATGTGAATGAATGAAACTACATATTGCTAGCATGTGTGAATGTTTATAAATGTGTGAAAATAAAATGGAACTACAGGTTGCATTGATAAATGCATGTGCTACTTTTTTATTGTTAATTTTGCAGGTTTGCGGCCTGTTGTCGGCTGATATCAATGGATGTCGTAAAACCTACAGTTCATAACTGAACTGCACAGGTTTCTCATCCTGCAACCAGCCACAGCAGGTCTGCAGACTAACAGAAAAAAAAACCAATAGGCGTCGGTTATTTGTAAATAACCGACACATAATGTTATAGTGTCGGTTTTTTTACAAATAACCGACGTCTATTTCATGTAGCGCGAAGATATATGGTGTCGGTTATTTGTAAATAACCGACACTGATAGTGCCCAAGATGGTGCCCTTTCTGTGGCGCGAAGGGTTTGGGTGTCGGTTATTTGTAAATAACCGACACTGATAGTGCCCAAGATGGCGCCCTTTCTGTGGCGCGAAGGGTTTGGGCGTCGGTTTCTTACCTAATAACCGACGCCTATAGTCCCATGATGGCGCGTTTTCGGTGGCACGCGGAGAGTTTGGGCGTCGGTTCTGGACTTTCAGTGTCGCCCACATATGTGTCGCTTAGAAACCGACATTAAAGGCTTTAAATAACCGACACTAAAGGTAGGTTCTGTAGTAGTGAAGTTTGTTTTGTAAAATATAAGAGTAGAAAATATCATAGATGCATACTACTACAAGAAACTCTTTTTCTTGAGTGGTGTAGTTTCTTTAAGATTCGTATAATGTTTTCTTGTCTACTAATTTGCATGAAGAATCCGGCCAATACTTTGGCCAAGCACAACCCCTACTACAATTTTGATGCAGCAAACATGATCTCAAATGGACTAGAGAAGTCTGGGGGTTTCATGATAAGAGAAGAAATTAGATTATACTTCATATGATTGAAGGATTCAATGAATGTTTCGTAAAAACCTAAATCAACACATTTCTCAAAAAAATGGCATAACAACTATGATATCGTTATAAAATATTCTAAGAATTGGGATAGAGACATTCATGCCCCAATAAATAATGAACATGTCATAAGGTGGAAGGAGTGGTCAATATAGAAAGGAGACCAATTTTTCCTTTTCCAACTTCAATCCTAACTTTAGATACTTGGTGTCCCTGAACAATATCCTTTGGATCCATGAAGTGAACTTTTTTCCAAAGAAACTGTCATGGAACTTTTTTTTTCCCTAAGTCCACACTCCTAATGGCTACAAACACAAAGGCGAGTGGACTTGGGTGCCCGTCCGTAGAATGGCACAAAATTTTCACACAAGCAATATATATGTAAAAGCAGTAACAACAAGAGATAACAAGATGATAAACATGGAGATAAGAGATATATACTCATTTCTAGATTCAATTATACCAATTGGTGATTTATTTCAGAGCTTAGAGTCTTGCTTTAAGCAAATCTTCATTTGGCAATTAAAAATTTGATAAACAAAATATATCAATGTGAATGTATTGAGTACAATATAAAAAGGCATGTAAATAGTTTTAGAGAATAATGAAAGTTGTTGTTGATATGTATGCCCTGAGAGCCAATCATGGGATGATTGGTGGGATACATTAAGATTGATTTGATAAACATCAAAGGCAAGCTTCCAATTCATTCTGGTTCAGTCATATGAGATAGTGATAGAATAGATTGAATGTCTAGAGAATGACAATACTCAATGACGTATGCTTTCAGGTTAAGGACCTGAACGATGAGATCATATGGATGCTAAGAGTTTGTACATTCTTGTTATGTCCCTAGTCGGATGTCATTGTGGAAGGTAGATAGACAGCAATGACACACAAGACTAGATTGTGGTGTTGGTTGATGACAGAATCTCATTAGTCATGATACAGAGATATCAAACCAACACATAGGTACTTGTTAGAGAACAAGTGTACCAGACAGACCCACCGTGAGTTTGACACATGGAACCATGAGATGGTAGTCACAGTCAGTACTCACAGTGATGGTGGTGAGTGTGATTCTTTGACCTGAAATCACTACACTCAACACATGTCATTGGGCACACTTTGACATCATCAAACGCAGTCCTGAAACATGGGTTGTTATAAAGGTGATGATTGGGTGGCTTTGACACATGGGGCTTTTGAGGGGTGAGTGATAGATATGGGATTTGTCCCTTCTGAGGGAGTTTGATATCCTAGGCCACTTTATGAGTAGGATTGAGATAGGTGTGCGCACGCATGTGTGAATCAGTATGTGATATTGATGTCATACATATCTCCTTCAATCTACACTGAGATCAAGAAAGTGAATGAACATTGACAGGATGACTGTTCCATGCCTTGAGTTCATTCGGGATATCAGTGACAAAGGAATTATACATTCACTGTAACACCATTCACGAATTTTAGGATGAAAGTTGTTCTCCAACTTTCTACTTTCACTTGGGTAGCACTGATGTGTGACTAGGCATCACTCTTTGCTTGTGAAGTCATAAGTGTTATGAACTTTCACTGCCAACGTGAAATGGACCTGCAGGGTCACACACATAGGATTTAACCTGGAAGAGGAGTTTTGTCCACAAAGCAATGTTTAGATTGATTACTAAAGGAGTTTTGTAGTTCAATTAAACATTCAATCAGTCGATGGCTCAATATCATATGGTTCAAGGTGTTGGATGCATTGATTGGTGTATCAGATTGATTGAAATCACATTTGACTGATTCTGCACAACCTGCACTCCCAACCGATTGGCTCAAATGTTGGACCGGTCGGCTGAGGTTGTTGAACCGATCGGCTGGAGTGTCCAACCGATCGACTCATGATCAGGTTGAAATGACCGGTTCAAGGGTTGAACCGATCGGCTCAACTGGTGCAACCGACCAGTTGGGAAAGTCAGGTCGGCAAGAATTTTCCTTTGGTTTCAAATTTCCCAATTCGATTGGGAATAATATTGGTATTCGATACCAATTGGGAAAGAAACAAGGAAAGTCTTTTTGAGCCGGATTAGGACCATGAACCGATTGGTTCAGGGCACCAACCGATCGGTTGGAGTGCCCCAAACGGTCGGCTCAGGTCCAACTGATCGGCTCAGTGGCCGAACCGATCGGTTCAGCTGTGAACCGATCGTTTCAGGGTGCAAACCGGTTGCTTTTGTGGAAAATCTCAAACCCTTCTACTCCTGCGTTTAGTCCCGTATTGCCTGGGAAAGAGAACCCTATCCCATGACCCTCCTATATATAGGGGTATTGGGGGCTTCTCAAAGAAGAGCTCAGTGCAACCAGTCGCACTGCAAGTTGTCGTTCTCTCTGGTTTTGGTAACCAAGAGAGAGCCCGAGCAAGTGCTTCCCGCAAAAGGGAGGTGCAGCAAGGGAAGGACAATTGCAATAGCAACTGGAGGCAGGAGAGTGTGTTGGAAACTAGTACGTCAACAGGAGGGTGCGACTCCTTCCACTTCCTTGTGGGACAAGGAGTGTGGAGTTCCAGGTGGTCCGTGTGGACTACTACAAAGGTGGGAGGACACTGCCGCTCAGGAGGACAACTGTCATCCGACAGTCCGGTAGGAGGAGGATTCGTCAGTCTTGGTGCGACCAGGAGCTGCACAGACACCGTCCAAGACCGGAGTTGAAGACCACGCATTGCGCGAGGTATTGTCGCCGAGCAAGCCTCGGGACAAGGTATGATTCCACAAACCATCCTTTCCTAATATATAGACGTTGACACGTTTCCTCAGTATGGGTTGGGAGAGAAAATGTTTGTTTCCGCTGCCTTCTTTGCCTCCCCTAAAACCCAACAGTGGTATCAGAGCCACATCAACTGTTCTATATTTTAGGAATATTGATATGATTGATTTTGGTTTGTCGCCTTTATTTATTACATGTGATGCGAATAATATTGGCTTTATGCATGTCCAATACTAAATCCACAAATCCCAATTACATATATGATATGTATTATTAATGCACTCGATACGCGTCGCCCTTAAACGAGTTTTGTGGTGGATGTGTGTAGTGTGATTATGGCCTATAAACCCTATCTGTGTGTGGTTGTTTGTGGTTGCTTGCATCTCGGTCTGCGCACCGATCTTCCCTCTCTTATTCCTAATGTAACTCGAAATAATTCAAGATTCTTTCCTACCTTTGCTCGCCCCGAATGTAACTCGGGGTTTCCCTTTTAAGCAATGTAAAATAGGATAGATTTTATTTCTTGTTATGTCGAAGACCGGCGGACATCTGACGACAGCTGAAATGATCGGTTCAAGGTGTGAACCGATCGGTTGACGTTCCAGACGATCGGTTCAAGGAGTGAACCGATCGGTTGATGACCGGTTCGAGGAGCGAGATTAGCGGGTGGTGGCCATGAAGAGATGCACGACAACCAGGAGAACCGATCGGTTGGAGGAGCCAACTGATCGGCTGGTGGCACCCAGACGACCGACCAAAGAGAGCAGATCATTCATGAGATGAGTTGATCAACTCGAAAGGCAAAGACATAGATTTCATCTTGTACATGTTGCATGTGATGTAGACCTAGATGACCGTGATTCCTCTTGGCTCGAGGAATCACATTAGGATGGCCATAATCATCGCTTTCTATCGTTTGTGCATGTTTTCTGTGGGATATAGCATGTATATGATACGTACTATGTATTGTGGTGATTGGATATGTATATGTATATAAAAACCAAATCCCTCATTAAAATATTAAGTTTTAGATGCCTTCCAAATACGACACACGTGAAAAGCTTGATAGACCAAGTGTGGGTACGCCCTAGCGTGGTGCACCGTCTATCTCGTGGAAGCGTGAAGGATGAATGTGTGGGTTTGCCCTAGCAGGGTGCATGTTCATTGTGTTTGCTTTGGGTCGGACTTAACAAGGCGACCTAGATGGGATGTAGTGCCTTGAGGAATGGAGATGATCATTTCAAGGAGTTGTATATGTCATCTTATCAAGAGTTTCATATGATGCAATTGGCAAGAGTTGCCTACCTGAGAGATCTATGTTGTGGGTGACAGCCCTAGCTGGTCCATGGCTTAGAGGATTTCAGGATCTTGCCCACTAGAAGGTTGTACGCTGCAATCTTCCGAATTGATGGTGAGGGCTATCAATTTGAAGTAAAATAGTGGGAGCGATAATTAATTAAAGGCCTAATTATATCGTCAAACTTTCAATCCATCAAATAAGTCAAAAATGAGTTTTGGACTAAAATTGCATATTTTCCTTTTTGTAGTACAAATGGAAAGAAACAACAACAACTTTTCTTTGCGATCGGTCCTTGACAAGGACAAGTTAAATGGGACAAACTTCCACGACTGGTATCGGACATTGAGAATTGTTCTCACTCAAGAGCGTAAGCTCTATGTCCTGGATACTCCAGTTCCAGAGGAACCCGCTCCTAATGCACCAAAGGCAGAAATGGATGATTACAAAAAGCATTCTGATGATGCCATTGATGCAAAGTGCTTGATGCTATGTTCAATGAACCATGAGTTGCAGAGGCAACATGAGAACATGGGAGTCATTGAGATGATTCAGCATCTCAGGAACATGTATGAAGATCAGGCACGACAAGAGAGATATAATGTTTCTAGGGTGATGTTCAAGTGCGTCATGACAGAAGGAGATCCAGTTGGTCATCACACACTCAAGATGATTGGGTATGTGGAGAACCTACAGAGACTGGGATTTCCACTGAGCTAAGAGTTGGCTACTGACGTGATACTGCAATCGTTGCCAAAATCTTACAGTCAGTTTGTGATGAACTACAACATGAATAACTTTGATAGGCCACTATCAGAGTTGTTGGGCATGTTGAGGACAACCGAGTTACAGATGAAGAAGGACAAGCCTAAGTCCGTGATGGTGATCACGAGTAAGAAAGGCAAGTCCAAGCGCAAGGGCAAGGGCAAAGCTAAGAAAGGTTCTGATGCTAGCCAGGAGCCCAAGTCGTCTTCAGCTCTCAAGGCCAAAAGAGGCGTGACCAAGAAAGGAAATTGCCACCATTGTCAAAAGCCAGGACATTGGAAAAGGAATTGTCCTCTCTATCTGGAAGAACAAAAGAAGAAGGAGACAACTGAAGTCTCCACTTGAAGGTGTCATGAAAGTAAACTTGTAACACTTTTTGAGGTATATGATACCAAGATGTAAAGTGTAAAGCACTCATAATTGGGGCAAGTGTTGCCGCCATAGATAGGAGTACTTTAGTTTATTTTCAGCCCACAAGGCATGTAATACAGTTATGAACTGCTATTTCATATTTGCCCATAGATAGAAACACTTTAATTTTGCATATTGTATGACAATGATGGCAATTAATAAAGATTTATATAGATATGATCTTTGTGGCAATGCCTTATTTATCTTGTGGTATTTGATATGCATAAGATAAAATGATACCTAAAAGTTATTGATACCTCAAACAATTAAATTAGCATCAATCATGAGAAATTCATTTCTAGTTTCCATGTGATGGATAAATCTAGACTCTTTTGGTTAGAGAACCAGTAAGAGACATGAATATCTTGGACATGATTAATCAATCTTCACTAATGTAGTGGGAGAGTGATTATCCTATTAGGTATAATACATGTGATGTATTTACATACCTATTGGAACAAATGCTAATACTTCAAAAGGTGTTTAGAGAAATACCAATATGAATATCTTGAAGTGTTCAAGATTATCATAGATGAAGTACAAATTTGGTAAAGTATTAATTCTTGATGAGATCAATGAATGAAATACTTGGACCAAATGTTTGAGATCCTTATGAGTGATTATGATAGTGTATCATAGTAAACTCATGATTAAGGCATGGTGATGTCTAAATCAAGAAGGAATCATACTCTAAGGAGTTAGAGAATGATTATCAAAATAACTAAATTCTTCTTAATAAAAGAATATCCCACACTAATAAAGGACATTAAGAATCACAAGGAGTTGTGAGTTCGTATATCCTTGACAGATACACCTCAATTATCTATGTGATGAGTTGTTCATATGATGAGTCAACTATCTAGATGTATATGAGGAATCATATTTTAAGTTATGGTATAAAACCATTGCATCCTAAATGACTTCCATGTGAGCCATAAGGTATGACCTTTTTGGTAGCACTCATTGGATCATATCCATAAGTGCAAATAAGTCTTAAGTGTTAAGACACATGGATAACATTTTTAAGAAGGATGATGCTTGTTAATTTCAACTTAATGACTAAGACATTTGGCATATGGATACTAAAACTGCATTCCTATGAGGAATAAAACCAGGATGAGTACGTGACACAACCTATAAGGTTTATGAATCCACTAATGCAAATGAAGTCTAAAAGTTACAATGGACTAATCAATATGATTGATTGAGTACAAGCAACTCAAAATTGGATCTTTACTTTGATGATATAGTCAAAGGGTTTGACTGATATGTCAAAGATAAAGAAGGGATTTGTGATTTAGTAGGAGCGTGTTCACATTCCACATATTGATGTGAAATGGAAATGTTCTGAATTGGAAATCCAAAAGTGGAAATTATCTTTAAGGAAGATAGAGATTTTTCCTATGTGATAGGAATAGAGATCTATAGAGATAGTTCTCGAAAATCTCTTGACCTAGATAGAGAAAGGATACATTGGCAATCTGTACTGAAGGGTTCCGTATGCACAGATTCAGTGGGAGAAAACTTGTCCATGTTACATGGAGTTAGTATCCCAAGGCCAAGTGTCCAATTCTTATGAAGAATGGGAACACTAAGAATAGATATGAATCTATCATGTATGTAATCTTCCCATTGTCTTGCATGTATGACATGGCAAGAATAAAATGCATTCATCATCTTGTATGTAGGACATGGCAATATGATCTGCTCATCCTGATAACTCGTATGTGGGACATGGCGAGTGGATGTCTGTCTATTTCCAGTAATACCATGAGAACTTGATAAGTACTTGTGAAGTACTATTTCTATGGAGATAAGGAAGAGTTCGATGTAAAGAGTTACATTGATGCGAACTTCCAAAAGGACAAAAAATTAATCGCAAAATATACATAGGATGTATAAAAGTGAAATTTTGTTGATAATTGGAAGTGTTCCAATAAAACCATTTAAAAGGGAAATGTCGAGTATCTGTGTGTTAATGAACAGCAGTGGATACTATATGGATCTGAAAGTTCATGAGATGAACTTATATTCCACTCATTGATGACAAGTCTGGAATCCTTGATCATACAATGTGGCTAAAGGTTAGCAATGGAATACTAGATCCCATATTACGGCAACTCCATCTCATACGTGCGACGTATATCGAAGAGATGAGAGACATGTAATTTATACTGACTTTGGCAAGGTGTTTCCATTACTCACTATGTTGGCACTAGAGCACAGTAACATGTGGGACATGTTTGAATATCACTATGAATATGATTCAAGAGTGATTGGCTCACAGTGCAAGTGGGAGTCTGTTGGTATGTATGCCCTGAGAGCCAATCATGGGATGATTGGTGAGATACATTAAGATTGATTTGATAAACATCAAAGGCAAGCTTATAATTCATTCTGGTTCAGTCATATGAGATAGTGATAGAACAGATTGAATGTCTAGAGAATGACAATACTCAATGATGTATGCTTTCAGGTTAAGGACCTAAACGATGAGATCATACGGATGCTACGAGTTTGTACATTCTTGTTATGTCCCTAGTCGGATGTCATTGAGGAAGGTAGATAGACAACAATGACACACAAGACTAGATTGTGGTGTTGGTTGATGACAAAATCTCATTAGTCATGATATAGAGATATCAAACCAAACACATAGGTACTTGTTAGAGAACAAGTGTACCGGACAGACCCACCGTGAGTTTGACACATGGAACCATGAGATGGTAGTCACAATCAGTACTCACAATGATGGTGGTGAGTGTGATTCTTTGACCTGAAATCACTACACTCAACACATGTCGTTGGGCACACTTTGACATCATCAAACGCAGTCCTGAAACATGGGTTGTTATAAAGGTGATGATTGGGTGACTTTGACACATGGGGCTTTTGAGGGGTGAGTGATAGATATGGGATTTGTCCCTCCTGAGGGAGTTTGATATCCAAGGCCACTTGATGAGTAGGATTGAGATAGGCGTGCACACGCGTGTATGAATCAGTATGTGATATTTATGTCATACATATCTCCTTCAATCTACTCTGAGATCAAGAAAGTGAATGAACGTTGACAGGATGACTGTTCCATGCCTTGAGTTCATTCGGGATATCAATGACAAAGGAATTATACATTCACTGTAACACCATTCACAGATTGTAGGATGAAAGTTGTTCTCCAACTTTCTACTTTCACTTGGGTAGCACTGATGTGTGTCTAGGCACCGCTCTTTTCTTGTGAAGTCATAAGTGTTATGAACTTTCACTGCCAACGTGAAATGGACCTGCAGGGTCACACACATAGGATTTAACCTGGAAGAGGAGTTTTGTCCACAAAGCAATGTTTAGAATCATTACTGAAGGAGTTTTTTTAGTTCGATTAAACATTCAATCAGACGATGTTTCAATATCATATGGTTCAAGGTGTTGGATGCATTGATTGGAGTATCAGATTGATTGAAATCGCATTTCACTGATTCTGCACAACCTGTACTCCCAACCGATCGGCTCAAATGTTGAACCAGTCGGCTAAGGTTGCTGAACCGGTCGGCTGGAGTGTCCAACCGATCGGCTCAAGACCAGGTTGAAATGACCGGTTCAAGGGTTGAACCGATCGACTCAATTGGTGCAACCGACTAGTTGGGAAAGTCATGTCGGCAAGAATTTTCCTTTGGTTTCAAATTGCCCAATTCGATTGGGAATAATATTGGTATTCGATACCAATGGGGAAAGAAACAAGGAAAGTCTTTTTGAGCCGGATTAGGACCATGAACCAATCGGTTCAGGGCACCAACTGATCGGTTGGAGTGCCCCAAACGGTCGGCTCAGGTCCAGCTGATCGACTCAATGGCCGAACCGATCGGTTCAGCTGTGAACCGATCGTTTCAAAGTGCAAACTGGTTGCTTTTGTGGAAAATCTCGAACCCTTCTACTCCTGTGTTTAGTCCCGTATTGCCCGGGATAGAGAACCATGTCCCATGACCCTCCTATATATATAGGGGTATTGGGGGCTTCTCAAAGAAGAGCTCAGTGCAACCAGTTGCTCTGCAAGTTGTCGTTCTCTCTGGTTTTGGTAACCGAGAGAGAGCCCGAGCAAGTGCTTCCCACAAAAGGGAGGAGCAGCAAGGGAAGGACAACTGCAATTGCAACTGGAGGCAGGAGAGTGTGTTGGCGACTAGTACGTCAACAGGAGGGTGCGACTCCTTCCACTTCCTTGTGGGATAAGGAGTGTGGAGTTCCAGGTGGTCCGTGTGGACTACTACAGAGGCGGGAGGACACTTCCGCTGAGGAGGACAACTGCCATCCGATAGTCTGGTAGGAGGAGGAGTCATCAGTCTCGGTGCGACCAGGAGCTGCACAGACGCCGTCCAAGTCCAGAGTTGAAGACCGCGCATTGCGCGAGGTATTGTCGCCGAGCAAGCCTCGGGACAAGGTATGATTCCACAAACCATCCTTTCCTAATATATAGACGTTGACGCGTTTCCTCGGTATGGGTTGGGGGAGAAAATTTTTGTTTCCGCTGCCTTCTCTGCCTCCCCTAAAACCGAACAGTTGCTTGGCTAGAAACATCATATTAAAAAACGAGAACACTTAACAACATTCTTTATACAAAACATGTTTTAGTCTCTTTATCCATTATATCATCATAGGCCTTTGACCTCTTCTCAAGGAAGGGTCCGTGAGGAGCATTTATGCTCCCTATTTCTACATGAGGGACCTCAAGACCAAAGTCAATGAGCTAACCCTATTTAATTTGTTCATTGTACCCTTACCGTGAGAATTAAGGTAGGTACACAAGGTTATATAATGGATTTCTATATGTTATGTTCAATGTTTATCAACATACTATAATCAAGATGAAAGTAGTATTCTTAGGGAATAGTAGCTCATACAAGTAAATTATCTAGCCAAGCATTCATATGAGCATACCTTGTGAGTAGTGAGAAAGCTATGATAAGATCTCTAGATATGGTACAGCCCAGGGGGGCCTAAGATGTATAGAGATACCACATAGAGTCTTGGATCACTAGAGTTTGATAGGATAAGCATCACATGAGTCATGATCATAACGTTTAACTTATGTAGAAAGTAATGTAAATTAGTAGACATTTTGATTTTAAGTTTACATATGATGTTCACTATTGTAACTAGAATACTTAATTCTTAATTATATGACTAGTCTCAAACTTATTGTTGTTACAGTAGGACATAATCTCAAGAATTATATTAGTTGGACTAGTAAAATATGATATATATATAACATATTATTTAAGTAGTTACTTATGTATAGAGGGTACACAGGTCTGGGCCCAAGCATGCCCATTATTGGACCCGCTTATATGCGGATCCAAGGGTATATGGGTCCAAATATATGCGGGTATAAAATATTAGACCCATGATAGGTTTTTTAAGGGTCTGGATTTGCGGGTCCGCGGGTCTACCCGTACCCATTTACAACCCTAACTGGGTAGGGTGAGGTGTAGTTTGCCCAATTTCCAAAGATCACATTCGACAGAAGGCCTTCTCAATTACTATAAATAATCTCTACATTCCTACTCTCTATCTTCATGCATCAATATTATTGTCATGACCAGTTTTGCAACTACAAATATGCATCCAGACATAATCCCAAGAGGGGAGATGAACTCCAATGTGGTGTATGTTCTAACTTCCTTTTTTGTATAGTCTCTTCGGCCGAGGTGAACTGTTGATTGGAGGGTTCAAAGGTAGAAATGGTTTATACTACTAACCTACATGACGACTTCACCATTTGATGTACTTACTTCCTAGTTTGCATCCACTCCTCCATGCCAGAGGCATACTAATCTAGACCCAACTCATCCATACCATAACCAGATCTCCGCCACACTATTTAAGTCATAATTATTATATTCATATCATGTGATGGTACCATTATGCAAATAGTTGGAATAGACAACAGGATAACACACATAAGAGTAGTCATATTTTAACTCCATAATTTAAGCATCAAATGATGATACTCTAGCGGCTTAGATTGCATCAAAATGTTATCTCTATTTATCTTTTACTTATTTTATACAATGTCCAAGGCAGTCATACACAAATTACGGTTATTACATGCTGAAGTACTTGAGAGACATCAATGATGCTAGAGTCTAAAATATATTCTTTTAGTTTATTCAAACATTTAAATCATTGAATAAATGACAATATGTTGATATATTTGACATATGATTGTATTATTATTTGAAGTATATTGGTCGTTGCTTCAACCAAAAAGAGATCAATGAGGTTTCGAACGAGTGGGTGGGTGTGTACTTGAGCACACATCATATTATGTGACACAGTGGGAGACATATGTTCTTTAGTATAGACCAATGTATGAAACATTTGTTTTTAATTTTCAATTTGATTATAGAATGTGTATTCACTTTGTATTATTGAACCTTTGTACGGATGATTGATTATCTATTAAGTTTCTTGCAAGTTTTTTTCAAGGTTTGATGGAAATTTTGTTCAATTATGTGCTTGTTTGTGAAATGAAAAAAGTATATATTTTTTAAATATGGTTAATTTGATCAATAAAATTGGCTGGATATGACCTATCAGATTCCAATCAAATACAATATTTAATGATATGTTGTAAATAGTGTGATATCACAACAAACAACACATGTTGTATCACCCATACCTATTACAACGGGTGTCTGAAAAACGGACCCCTGTTACAACAAGTATGCCTGGGAAACAAACCCTATTACAACGGGTGTGTATAGTGAACTACAACATATATCACTTGTTGCATAAAATACATATATTACAACAAGCACACCACATGTTGTATAAATACCTCTATTACAACGGGTGCATTTATCAAAAGACAACATGATTTAACTATTATATAAACAAACATATTACAACAAGCACACCACATGCTGTAAAAATACAACATGTGTGTTTAGTAAAAGACAACATGCTTCAACTTGTATAATATATATTATAACAGGTGTACAACATGTTGTTAAAAACACCACTATTATAATGGGTGTATTTAGTGAAAGACAACATGCTTCAATTGTTGTATAATATATATTACAATAGGTGCACTACATGTTGTATGAAACACCCATATTAAAATGGGCCATTCATTGAAAGATAACAAGTTTCAACTATTGTATAAAATACACATATTACAACATGCGCATCACATGTTGTATAAAGCACCCCTCATAAGACCACACAATCTAATACAACAATTAACACATGTTGTAAAATGAAAAAATGAACTGTTGTAAATAGCATTTTCTATAGTAGTGTATATTTCCCGTAAGTTCAATGCCTCAGCAGATCAAGTCTTCAAGCATACATTAACTTCTATTTTTCTTTTTAACTTTCTTTCTATTTTACGTAGTTCATTTTCTTGTAATCCTATGACTGATGTCCCTTTCATTTTATCCACGCTAGAGAGAGGAAAAAACTAAAAGTCAGTCTCTAGCATTTACCAGAAAAAATGTATTTTTCCAAAACTTTTATATTATTTATGCATAACTCTTCGTTATTTCATATGACACATAAATATCACATTTTTGATTTTGAACAAAATCAAAACTAATTTACAAATTTCATAATACCAAATTTGTTCAACATATATCGAATGTTTATACATTACAATATCAAGCCTAGGCGTATGACCAACAACTAAAAATGAATAAAAATAGTAGCATCAAGAAGTGATCCAGATGACATGTGCCATAGATACAATGGAAACATCAAGGTCACGACAACTGGGGTATTAGTGTGGGTGTGACCGCATCACGAGAATGACAACAGTGTGGTGTTGTTGCAACTTTGATGGCTAACGACAAAGGAAGTGACATGAACATGGCAATGATGAGGTGTTGTTGGCATGGTGAAGGTTGATGACAGAGGAGGTGGTGTGACCACAACAACGACATGGTGTTGATGCCATGGTGACAGTCGATCGTGGAGGAGGCGTGATTGGGGGTCGGGTCATGCTAACAACTTTGGTGTGGCGGTAGGCTGGGCATGACTTCAACCTCGAGCGATGACATCCTGGTCACGGATACGGGCTGTGCGTGGTGGCATGATGGATGACAATGACTTGGCAGCAGCAATAACTCAGAGGTGGCAGACAACACACGCGAGGTGGTATTAGCTCGATGATGTCCCATTCATGATGGTTAGCTGGGCGTGAAGGTTGGGAGATGAGGAGGCGGTTCCTAGTCGAGTGTGACCATGATCTAGAGAAGGACAGAGCCATGTTAAAAAGAGGAAAATATTGGGGGTTGGGTGACTTTATAGTTACGATTGTCTGTTTGACTCCTTGCATTGTGCTTATTTTCATGTAGCATTGTGCGAGTGTATCTTCTCACACTAGTACATTTCCGGCCTCTAATGTCACTTTTCCTAACGTTGATTACACTAAAAAAATAGATGGTAGATACCAAACAATGTCAGTTGTTTAGCACAAACTTCACCATAGATGAAGTCCCCAATTAAGAAAAGACACGGGGGGTACTTTTTTATTAATGTCAATTGTATTCCAAGAAAACTGATGTCTAAAGTAATATAGTGGACATTGCAGGCAAATCCACCATTGGTGATGGTCCGTACTCTCCTAAAAAATGGTTTAATTTGGCAAGTTCTCAGTCAGGCCTACTAAGAATGGCAATGGCATGCTGGGAGTCAATCAACCCATTGAAAGAGGATCAATTGTTTTCCTTGCAGGCTTCCAGGATATGTAGGATAGCCTGAATCTCAACCTCAAGTGTTGAGTTAGAGGCAATAAGAGTACCCCTTCCCAGTAGAGAGGCACCTTCATTATTGATTGTGTGAAGGCCAGTGATAGCTCTTGGTATTAGTTGTTGATAGGAGACATCAATGAAGTGATAAACATCCTTTTTAGAAAGAAGTTGTGTTGTTGCTTCCATCTATTGTCTCTATTTACAAGTAGACACTAGCAAGTCTAATATCTTGGATGTCCTGCATTGGATGAAGTTAGCTTGTGCAATATCATGTCTTGTATTGCGATGGTGAATGAATTCATTTTGACATTGCCAAATATGCCAGCAGGAAATGGCCCATAGCATCTAAATTGTAGTGCTATCATCACGTGCAATAGTATAGAGTGATATCTACTCATCTTCAACAATGTTAATGTGGTTGTTATGAATAGGTAGCAACAACCAAATGGACTTTCTTTTGGGATAGTCTCAGAGTGCATGCAGAAGGGTGTCCCGAGCATTATTGCAGAGGCTATAGAGTTCAATATCCTCAATGTGATGGCTCTATTTTTCAACATTAGTCAACAAGGGCTTATGTTGGAGTAGCCACAATAACTTTAGCCTCTCAGGTAGTTTAGAATTCCATATTTGTTCCCATTTGCATGGGGTAGAAGCTTCTTATCCTTATGTGTCCATCAATATACAGAGCAAGATGAGAATTGTCCCATTGGTTCTAAAGGTCATGACCAGGTGTTGTCACCCGTAGAGGCAATCGGTGCAGGTGTAGATGCAATGTCGACTCAAGTACCTTGAGGTAGGTAGCTATGTATAAAATCTCAGTCCCAATCACCGTATATAGACACCATTGAATTGACAGTGAGGTCTTGGATCAAATATGGGATGTTCCAGTTGGGTTTATAGTCCACAACAGACTGCCCTCCAATCCACTTGTCTCTCCTTACATTTGTGGCAGCACCGTTATTGATGACCTTATTACACAGAGACTTTTTTTTAGGGAAGTCAGAGGGTTTTTATTCATCTCACCCCTCTCATGCAAGCAAAAACTTGGGGATCATTATAGCATACATTTCTTTCAGCAGAAATAAAATTGGTAGTACTACTACCATTACAGGACTCAAAAGAAATAATAATAACTAGACTACTAGGAGGTACCCTATATACTAAGGAACCATCCTTGGATTTTTGGTGATGTTTCGCAAGGCCATCAGCAACCTTGTTCCTTTCTCTAGGGATATGATTGAGCTTCCAATACTCCTTCCACCCACTCTTGATGTCAGCTAACCAGGGCATAATTTTAGGGAAATGTTGTATGTTACCTTCAACAGCTTCAATAGTCTTCAGTGAATCAGTTTCAAAAATGATCTGATTGCAAGTAAAACCCCTACTGATCTCGACTGCCCAATGAACAGCCCTGACCTCGGCTTCCAGAACACTGCTAGCATTAATCTTCCTACTCCAGCCTCCTATCCATCTTCCATTCCAGTCTTTGCACACCATGGCAATAGTCGAACCGTTCTTCTTTCCCCTGAAGGTAGCATCAGTGTTTATCTTCCAGCAATTGAGATTCGGAGGCTGCCATCCTCCAATCTCCTGGTGAGACCTTTCTTTCTTACTTCCTGCAGGTGTGAAGGCAAGATCAGTAAGCTTGCATTCCTTCTTAATAATGTGAGCTATATAGCTGCTAGTTAGAGAAGTTCCTTCAAACACATGAGCATTCCTCCCTTTCCAGATTTGCCAGCATCCCATCATGAAAATCGTGCTCTTGCTTTTATCTGTATTAATACAAGTTTCCAGCCATTCCCACACATCAGTAATCGAGAAGAAATTGTTCCAAAGTTGGTTCCCCAAAGTGACTCTCCAAACAGCTTGGGCTCTGGGGCAGTCCCTAAGAGCATGTAAAATGGATTCCTCCTGGGCACCACAAATGGGACACCCAGCATTTGCAGTCCAGCCTCAGTTCATCCGCTTCTTGTTAGTAAGAATTGCCTTATGACCAACCAGCCAGATGAAAAACTTAATTCTGCTAGCAATCTTCGCTTCCCAGATGATGTTCCACCTTCCCTGGACTCTAATGTCCTTGTTCTGACGTAGAATTTGGTAGGCACTCTTAATCGTGAATTGACCAGTATCGGAATGGTCCCAAGCTAGCCCATCTTCCTCCTCCTTCTGTTGAGGTATATCAACTTTGGTGACCTGATTGACGACTTCAGTAGGAAGCCAATCAGCAAGGAAATCTGTATCCCAATCATTGGATAAATTAATCAAGCTCGCTACCTTCAAATCTTGCAGCTCCTCAGGAATAGGACGATTGCTGTAATGGAAGAGTCTGCCGTCAATATCGCACCATCTATCATACCAGACGTTAATGTTTTGTCCACTAACCGGTATCCAAGTCGAATTATTAGAGATAAAATCTTTAAACTGTAAGGCTGCGCGCCCAAGCCTGGATAAGCTGATACCTCTTCCTTCAGTATATTTGTTGTATGTGCTAGCTAGACTCTTGCACCAGCTGGAATTCCTTCTGGTGGCAATATCCCACGCGTGTTTAGCAATGTGAGCAACATTTAGTTCCCTCATACTCCGAATACCAACTCCCCCATGCTCCTTGCTGCATGTGATCTTATTCCAAGCAACCAGAGAAAGGGGATGGCCTTTATGATTCCCACCCCAAATAAAGATACGGATCGTGCTGTCTATACGATCACATACCTTCATAGGCATCACAGCCATCTGCATAACATAGCTAGGAATGGCAGTAAGGGTAGACTTTGCCAAGCAAACCCGTCCAGCCAAGTTTAAACAGCGTGCAGACCAAGCTGCAATAGCAGAATCCACCTTCTTCAACGTGGGGTTGTAATGTCCTTGGTCACTCTACCATGAATGAGAGGAACTCCTAGGTATTTGCCTAGGTTGTTAGTGATGGAGAAGCCACTGATTCTACCAATTCTGGACTTCGTGTTTTGGCTCACATTTCTTGAGAAGTAAATGGATGATTTCTTCACAGAAATCGCTTGGCCCGACACCCTACCAAACTGTTTGAAGCAGTGCAGAATAGTCTTCATCTCTTTAGTGTCCGCCTTGGCAAACAAGACCATGTCATCTGCAAAACAAAGATGGGAGATCTTGGGACCCGCCTTATAAAGCTTGAAAGGAGTCCAATGCTTCTCAAGAACCTGTTTCTCGATAGCTTGGCAAAGGTGTTCTAAGCACAGCACAAACAGATAAGGCGATAAAGGATCGCCTTGTCTCAAACCTCTAGTCGACTTGAAGGTACCCGTTTCTCTACCATTCCAGATGATAGAGCTTTCGCCAGTGGAAATAGATTGTATGATGTAATTGCAGATGATGCTGGGCATACCAATCTTTTCAAGAGTGTCCTTGATAAACGGCCATGTCATTTTGTCATAAGCTTTTGACAAATCAATTTTGATTGCCATCATCCCTTTTCTAGTTCTTCTGGTCCTCATAAGGTGAATAATCTCTTGAGTGATAACAATATTGTCTGATATTTTCCTACTTGGTACAAACGCGCTCTGCGCCGGAGAAATCCAGTGATTAAGGTGGGATTTGTTCCTTTCCACAATGATCTTAGAAGTGATTTTCAGACTGAGGTTATTGAGAGATATAGGCCGAAAATGTTCACATAATTCAGGCTTCGAATTCTTGGGGATCAGTACAATGGTCGACCTGCACATGTCTTCGTCTAGGTCGCCACCTTGAAGAGCATTGTTGATAGTCATTAGTACAGAGTGTTTAACAATATGCCAGTTCTTTTGTATGAAACTACCGTCTGCACCATCAGGTCCAGGTGCCTTGTGCGGGTTGAGTTTGGAAATAATATTATGAATTTCTTCTAGAGAAGCCTTTGAGCTCAATCTCTGTTGTTCCTGCTCATTAAGTTTATCAAACTGCCCAATGTAATCCTTAATGTCTGCCGCGTGAGTAATAGCAGGTTCAGTGAAAAGCTTCTTGAAATAATTCACAATGAGATCACTCATATCCCCCTCATTGCTAGTCCACACGCCCCTGTCATCTCTGAGCATGGTAATTGTATTGTGACGTCATCTTTGTTTCACGTAAGTATTGTAGAACTTAGTGTTAAGATCGCCATCAGTCAGCCAATTAATATGGCTTTTTTGTCTAGCATCCTCCTCCTCCTTCTGTAGGATTTTGCCATATTGAATCTCCATGTCTACTATCATGTTGGCAGTGAGGTCGTCATAATGCTCAGCAAGGTTTTGTTGCAGAAGCTCAATATTTCTCAGGAGTCTCTTCTTATCATAAGCATTACGCTTCATGTTGTTCTTGGCCCAATTGTTGATGTGCTCGTGAGAGTTCTTTAAAGCATCATTGAACTTGAGGTTGGAATTCCAACTGGCTTTGACAGTATTACGAAAGTCCTCAGAATTGGTCTAGGACTCCTTGATAAAGAATCGACTTGGTCTATGAGCACACTGAACATCTCCTACAGCAATGGGACAATGATCAGAAAACAGCCTAGGAAGGTGCTCGATAATGAAAGTAGGATATGAGTTTAAGAACTCCGTATTCACCACAGCACGATCTAATCTTTCCTGTAGACTTCCATGAATGTAAGTGAACTTCTGTCCATTAAAACCAAGGTCCGTTAGGCCAGCTTCCATAAGAGTATTACTGAACACCCGAGCTTCATTGAAGCTGTAATGTCTGCTTCCACTCTTTTCCTCCGGCATCAAGGTAGCATTGAAATCGCCTATGGCAATCCAAGGCAAAGTGAAATTCTTGCCCATCGAAACCAGATGTTTCCAGAGCAAGTTTCTAACAGTAACATGTGGATGAGCATACACGAAGGTGATCAACACTTTATTGTTGATTCTGCAAGTTATGAATTGTCGATGGCAGTTAACAATCTGCACAGAACAGTCCTCATCTTTCCAGCAGACCCAGATCCCTCCAGAGAATCCCCTAGCTTCACAGCGGAAGGATCTGTTGAAACCAATCTTCTTGATAGTGGTTTCAGCTTTCGCACCACTAATCCGAGGTTCAAGGATGGCAACCAGGCGAGCTTTCTTCAAAGAGATTAAATCCCTGAGGACACAGCAAGTATCTTTATAGCTGATTCCTCTAACATTCCAAACGATCGTATTTAACATTAAGAATAGGTTAAGATGGTGTGTGTGTACTGAGCAGGATAAACCCTCTACTCAGTCCTCCATAGGGAGTTCAGCTTCCTCTTCTTTCTTGTCCATCATCTCCGTAGCATTCTCATCAACCTCTCCCTGAGTGTGTGGGCTCTTCCTTCTGCGCTCATAGGGTGGTTTTGCTCGGGCAGCTTTCATCTTCTCTCCCGATCCTTTCACCTTCCTTCTAGGGGGTAAACTGAAGGCATTGGGATCAATATCCTTTAGGGGAAATCATGACTTCACTTCCTCACCCTCCTTCAACTGAGCATCCATCTTCTTATCAGCATTAATCTCAGAGATACTCTTTGGTTCCTCCTGATTCTTGATGTTGGCAGTTTCATTTGTGATTTGCTATTCGCTTACATTTCCTTCTCCAGCAACCTTGTTTGCTTCAAGGGCTTCAATGTCTATAATTTCATCAACATCGGGATTGACAGCCATGTGGGCGTCTAAATGTGTAGCTTCATTCTTCACATTTCTTGTTGATAACGTTCAAAACTTCACGTTTGTCATTGGCAGTCACCACAGCTTTCTTTTTCCATGTCTTCGGGGGTACAGTAGATCTTCTTGTACTTTCCTGGTCGTCCACCATCATCTGCCCTTTGTCCTTGGGATGGTGTTGGTTCGGTTCATCCTCCTTCTCCTGTACCTCAACCAAAGTAGCAAACTTGTTCTGGTTGTTTGGTTCACTATTTTGTTCAGCTGCTTGGTTCCTTTGCCTTTGTTTGTATGTCATTGTGCGTCTCTTCTGAGTCTGCCACTTACTGGCCCGATTGTCCTCCTGTGCCATACTAGGACCTCCTTGCTCCCTAATTCCACTTTCTGTATATTCATGTGGAGTACCTGCTTTCGGGTTGAGTAAACATTTAGAGTCCAGGTGTCCTAACTTACCACAGAAATCACAGGATTCAGGAAAGGCTTCGTACTCGACCTGATAGATCACACTGTTAATGGAAATAGTGTTTATCAGCGGTTTTGTTGTATCGACCTCAATGGCCAATCTAGCAAATTTGCTACGTGTCCTGGCCATCGTGTGACTGTCCACCTTCACAAGAGATCCTAAGGCCAGACCTATATAATCCAGCATGGTGGGTACGTAGAGATGAAGGGGTAGGTCGAGTATGCGAACCCAAGTCACCAGATACTTAGGTAAGTCACTGGATGGGCGGAAAGTTGGACTCCACTGCCAAATAGCTAGGCACTTACCGAACAATTTCCATGGACCTCTGAAGAGAGCAGTTTCGAAATCTCGTCGACAAGAGAACTGCACCACATAATGGCCCACATCTACCTCATATGTATTAAATCTGCCAACGGGGTTCCACAGAGTTTTTAGGCGATCCCGCATAGTCATGAAGCCGACGTTGGAGCCAATCAACCTAGTTATCACAGTATATCTCCAAGGCTTGGCTAGTTCCTACTCAGCAATCGGATTAAGTTCAAGGTTAGGTCTTCCCTCCATCAGTTTCAGAGAAACATCTGACGTAGCAAGTCTTGGTTCGAATAGTTTATCGAGGAAATTGTCCTCTTCGTCGGTGTTCCCTTCAGTCCTGTAGTAGTTGAGTTGAGATACATTCTATTCAGGCTCTCTTTCAGAGTGCGTCGCCGTCATTTGATCATCCGTCTGCGTCATCCTGACTTCTTTTCCTCCAAAGGATGGAAAGGCCTCATCGTAATTCTCCTATTGGGTGACGAGCTGTTCCGTCCCGCCGCCGTCCTTCTGACTGAGCGATCCCCGCATCCTAGCATATTGGAACTCGATGCCAGTATTAGGGATCTTCATCTTCACTCCGCGCTCGCTTCCTTTGGTATTCGATGGATTCAGCTGGCTCCCCTGATCGACGGGATGCGCTTCATTTTCTGTTGCACCTCCTCCCTTCGAGGTGCCGTCGTCTTCTCCCCGTCTTCCCCCCCCCCCCCCCCCCCCGTTCGCCAGAGCCCCCAGAAACCCTAGCCGCCCCCATCATATTACACAGAGACTTGATATCACTAATGTGTCGTTTGATGAAACTTCTTCTTGATGAGGAGGGTCGGGCCACAAAGGTGTTTCCACAAACATGCTTGATTGAGAAGGATTCACATTTATTCGAAAGTTGGACACAACAATCATATATTATTTTCTCTAATAAATCAAAATATTACTTGTGTAGGATAATTTTTCATATAGAATTTCACCCTCCGCGTCTATACCCATGTAACAAATAACATTTTTGTAGTGTTCCACTATCCTTATTTCTTTCACCATGCACATGTTACCAAACAACACATTGTAACAAATTTTCCATCCTAATCATCATTTTCTTCCACATCATCATCCCATTCCTAATCACCACCTACCTTTTCATCATGTACAAACGCAACATAAGGGTGTCAACAAAATGATTTCAAGTCTTTGCTAGACGGAATAACAACTGAGATGATACAAAATAACCATAGAATTTTTTTTTACAAAGTGATATACCCAGAAATAGATCTAACTTTTTTGTATGTTACCTAAAACATGTATTGTGTAATTTTATTAATTAATCATACATGATTGTAAATTGAATTCTCTGAATTTTTTAACTCAGATTGAATTTGGATTAGTTGTTCTGTTAACACAGAGATAGTCTCCATTTATAGCAAAATTATTAAGGACACAGAAGCTAAGTTTGATATAACTACTGAACAGGAAGCAACTTTTGAATGTTTGCAAGTTGAGCATACTCAATTTTTTCTTTAATTTTCTATTTCTATTTATGGGCTTGGACTGCATATTTGACACTAAAGTATCGTACTATTCTTGGGTATGGCCTGATGATTCCTCTATTTCCAGCTAATGAGATGCATGTCTAATTTGTCACAAGGCGTGTTTAGACATTTCTAAGAAGTAAGTCATTCATTGAAGGGAGCTCTCAGATTTTGAGTACAACATGATCTTGTTAGAGATGTCATCTATTGACGTACTTAGACACGCAAGAGATATTGTTAAGAAAAGGCACCTACGAATTTTTGACTGATCTACAGGAGGGAGATCGACACTTGGACTAACGCATGTCTTGATTTAAGTAGGTTGCAGAGACACATTTATGTATGGATATAAAAGAGTATCTCCATTGGTAGACTTAAAAAGTAGATATTTTACTGAATGGCATATCGTCTTAAAATTTGTCGTAGTCAAAGTAGTCAAACATGAGAAAAAGTATGTATCGACAATCAATATATTTGTTTACGTTTCATATTTGATACATTTGATTGGGTTCTTAGCACTAGAGATGTATAGCTTTTAAAAGGATCCAACAAGTCATGCCAAGTATGTGGATTTAGTGTTTCCGAAGATTGGTTCTGCTATCCAGAAAAGGCTGGTGGCACAACTCATTGGCCGTCTGTCCTAGTATGCTTATATATTAGATATTATAAAAGATATGAACTGGAAAAATCACCACTCAAAATCAATCGAATTCAGGCATCGACAACGCCCAACTAAGGAACCATAAATTGAAACAAAATTAAAATCGATTATTTCCGAACCGGACAGAATTAAGTTCACGAGTCCAAACAGTCAGCCATCTGCAATGGGCCTGCTAGTACCGCTTGACGCGGTGCATGCGCCTGTCACGGCCAGCATCAATGGCAATCGACAACCTGCAACTAATGCACACCCAGCCAGCACAAATGTTGCAAGCCTGACTGGTGCTGGACTTGCATTTGAACAACGTTCAACGTACAAAAAACGTTGCTGAAAATGGATCCTTCTAAATACTCAGAATTCGAGCACTCATCTGTCCTTTGATGAACAGACATTTATTGAGGCCGTTACATCCCAACATCCACAAACGGCAAATTCAATAACGCTGGGATGGGTAATCAAGCTAGCAATAGTGGATCCCCTTTTAACAATTCCCTGCGCTAGGCACGAAGGCTAAAAGTTACGATGCTTAATTTCGGTGATAAGTACAGGGTACCTCCTAGAGTCCTAGTGCAACTGAGCTGCGTTTGGGATCTAGCTCTTTACATCTTTACTCCCGAGGATGTTGGGATTACTTCGCTCACTAGCAACCGCATCAAGTCATGTGTTTCGATTTCTTCTGTGGCAGGTATATCTTCAAGCACGTTCATGTGGTCTGTTGGGGTTGTGATCCCAGGATCTGCACGATTAATATGATAGACTCAACGACTCAAAGAGCCACTGTGAGCTGCTCCAATAGCACATCTTTTTTTTTTTAGTAAATGGATCGATTCATTACTTGTAAGCCATACGGCATCTACAATTTGAGATGAAAATACAGCAAGAGCAAACAAAGATCAAGTTAATATCACTGCAACCCATATCGGAAAGAAAGTAGAGCGCTTCTGCATTGATTCTTCTTCCTTGATGCTGTCTTAAGCAGCTTTTCACGAAGAATTCCTTCGACTTGAGCGTGTAGTAATGATAGAGAGTCTAGATCTATGCGGTGCTCTGATAAATCAACACCTCAAAAGAAGCCATATAACCAAGTAACAAAAGAGCAAGTACAGACAAACAAACGCTGACAAGCAGCGAGCAAAAAAATGCTGACAAGCAGCGACTAAAAAAGCCAGAGTAGCAGCCACTACACACTACACCAACTAAAACAGAGAAACTAACAAATTGAGAAAGGCGGATAAGAGGAAAAGAGGGTGGGGACCCTGAGCCGCGAGGAACAAGGAAGGAGGAGAGTCTGTAAATATCCATCGACATACGTTGCAAGAGCAAGTTGAGGAACGCCCGAGAGATCTCTGCACCGCAGTCACTCCACCCACCGTGAACGCCATCGGTAATCAAAACCTAAGGATCGGATGTCGGCGCCGCTCGACAGAGATAGGGGGAGAGCAAATCCTGGCAGCGAACGCCTCCTTGCTTATGATCCACACGACCCCGATGACAAAAGGAGCCTGGGGGAGCAGGGTGGCGCTGGCCTCCGCCAAAGGCGCCAAAACCCCTCCCTCGAGCCGGGGAACCTCAAGCCCTAGTCGCACTGCTCCAATAGCGCATCTAAATGGAGTTGATTATTACAACTGCACGAACGATAAGAATGGATCTCTGAGCCGCAATATTTTGTTTATTCATCACCATCACCAAGTCCTTGATAGGCAATTCCAACTGCATCCAGTCGTCGAGGGAGAACAAAAGTGGAAATGAAATTGTTTTCTAAAAAAGTTTTAGACTTCAACCTAGGAGTAGCAACATCGGAACAGATTGAGCTATTGATGCATGGAGAGGATCACATTTGGTCGAACCCCAAATATGTTGAAAGTGTTGAAAACAATAAAAGAATGTGTATATACTTTTTATTTGACAAAACCCTATCCTATATATAGATTTGATGATTCCTACAAATTTGGGGTAAACATGCTTGGGATTGAGAACCTTGGGTCTCAAGCATGTTTGACACTCAAGCAAACTTGTAAGGGCCAAGGGACTTAAACACATTTATATAATCAACTAAATAATATTTTTAACACCACCCTCAAGTTGGAGCTTATATATCATGTAAGCTAAATTTGAAACATATCACTTGAACGCGTCTCCAGGTAAGAACTTTTGTGAATATATTTGTTAATTAATCATCTTTTGGAATGTAAAGAGACAAAAAATTTCTAGCAAGAACTACATCTCTGATAAATAATAGCCATTCTCAATATGCTTATTCTTTTGTGGAAGAGAGATTACTGACAATGAAAGTAGCAACTTAATTATCATAATACATAGGCACAAGTATAGATAAGAATGCCAAATTCCTAGAATAAAGATATCACTCAGAAGATCTCGCATATAGTATGAGCCATAGCTTTGTATTGTGATTTGGCACTAGAGCGCGATACAACATTCTTTTTCTTACATCTCCAAGTGACAATATATTCGCCTACGTATGTACAAAAACCTATAGTAGAGTATCTATTGTCAGCATAATCAACATCTGAATACCCCCAAAGACTAAGGTGCCCATGGTTTTTATGCCGCAATTATTTTCTAAGAGAGGAGTCCATGTATCTGAGAGCGTAATTGTAACATCCCTGACCTGGGTTATGCCTTAACCCTAGAATTTTTTCTTAAGTAAGTTGTGGGCTCTGATCTCCAAACCAAGACATAAACACGATTAAAACTTAGCGGAAGCGATTCGATAATCAGCTGAAGACAAAAATCACGGGAAATTAAAACTTTTCGAGACAAGAGCTTGGATCCATAAAAACTTCTTTCATAAAGTGAGATAAACTTGTTTACATCTCAGGGTAATTACTTCTTGAGTAATTATATACATCAAGATACAAAATCTCAAGATCACTTAACACAAGACTCCAAGACCTGAGAGTACAGAGGACACATAGGACTGACTCTAACTACACCACATGGCAGACTAAATCTCCACCTGAGATTACTGCTGCTCCTGGTGCTGCTGCTGCTGGGACTGGTCACCTGTAGGCTGGGTCCTTCGTCTCCGACGTCCACCTAAAAAGTTGAAGTCTACGGGGTGAGACAATTTTACATAATTGTCCCAGCAAGAGTTATAACTCTCTGCCAGAAGCTTTAATATACCATCAAAGAATATCTTAAGCAGTAAAGCCTTCAAAGTATTAGATAACAATTGCAACTATAACAAGATCTCAACATTTATGAGATATGAAGAAGTAAAAGCACTATAACAGTGTAACATCAATCAACTAACTTGGAGTTATCTCTAACAAGTATACTACGTGGTTGATTATATTTTACAAATAACATTATGCCCTGTGGAGATGAGGCATACCACTCATACTCCAACTGATCGCTGAGAAGTCACATCAGTATCATACATAGGTCACTAAGAGAGCCGGATTCTCATGACCTTCACCTTCCTCAGTCAGTGAGAGGATCACTTATAGGACATCTTATGTCTCTACTACTATAGCTCACCAGGGTAAACTAGTCCTTCGCTATTCTAGAGTCACAGTGGCGTTCTGTACTCTCTTCGTCATCAGGAGATTTCATGTTTATCTCCACTGATACGGATATCTGTGTTTTCTTCGTCATCAGGAGGTTTCATGTTTACCTACCACTGATACGATATGGAAATATAGTGTAGGATGGACAGATAACGCATCTACATCACTTTCCTACACTAGGATGTAAGGTTCTACACATCCATGTACCCCACATACTCAAAAGTATGTGCTCCAGGAGTTCCTTAAGAAAACCTATTTCACTATCACTTGATCTCTGACAGTGATGGATCTATGATTAGGGCTCTACATTATACTTGATTAGTTAGGTACATTCAGTATTCTTTAACAACATACATTGTTCTTCAAACAATAATCAGTAGCATAACAACTAAAACAAGAGAATACTAAATGTAACAGGCCTAACTCATATCAATCATAATTTCTCATCATACTCATCACAAGTCATCTCCAAAGCATGACTTTGATGGTACTCATGGCTCTCACAGCCCATTATCATTATGGGATGCCATTGACAAGGCATCAAGTCACTTTTCTTATTCATAAGGCTAACAACATGCCTTCAATGAATATAACATCAACATCCATACCTCGATATGATCACCTTCATATCAGAACCTGCATGGTTAATTCAACTGGTAAAGGTAATACAAAATAAGGAATATACTTTCCACTCTTGTCATAAGAGTTGAATCCTCCGATTCTCATCAATTGGAGTTTAATACTTATTTGCATGCTTTTACCCTTGAATTAGGGTTTACTATTCACATTACATATCATCACCCTTGAATTAGGGTTTACTATTCACATTACATGTCATCACCCTTGAATTAGGGTTTACTATTCACATTACATGTCATCACCCTTGAATTAGGGTTTACTATTCACATTACATATCATCACCCTTGAATTAGGGTTTACTATTCACATTAAGGTGAGTTGATCTCATATCATCATCATGTATGAGTAACATCATCATTAATGCTCTCAAATTAGTTAAAGGTTCAACATCTATCATAATTAGGGTTTCTATGACTTCACACAGGTGAATCATACCCTAATTATACACATTCATGTGCATTGAAGATGCTTCACTTAAGTTTCCATCCAATTAGGGTTACTTTCTTTCTCTAGGGTACTTTCTCTCTCTAGAGTACTTTCTCTCTCTCGAATACTTTCTCTTTCTTCATATTAGTGATTGATGATAACATTAGACTAGATCAAGTTGGATGGAATTATTATGGTTAAAAACATCATTCTCATGTAATTAGGGTTTGAATCGAGCAAGGTATTACTCAATTGACCCTTCAGGGGTATTTTGGTAATTCACCCCATTGATCATCATCATGGTCAAAACCTTAGTCAATTAACCCCTTAATATCCTAGGTTATCATTAGGTTTTAGATTAGGGCATCATTGAACTATTTATATTATCAATTGATTGAATGAAGTCAACCTTGAATTATCTTGATCGATCTCAACCATCAACCCTCAATCGATTTGAGACCCATTGGTTGAGTTGACCTTTTAACCAATGTGACTTTCAGGACCGCGAGGGTGAGTTGACCGTTTAGCCACCTTTGACCTTAGGACCGCGAGCCCTCAATCTGTTCCAAGACCGCGAGCCCTCTCAACCTTCTTCAAGACCGCGAGCCTTCATTTGATTTCAAGACCGCGAGCCTTCATTTGATTTCAAGACCGCAAGGATGGTGTGGACCGTTTGCTCACCTTTGACCTCAGGACCGCGAGGCCCCTCATGGTCTTGAGACCGTGAGCCCTCTCTCGGTCTTGAGACTGTGAGCCCTCTCACGGTCTTGAGACCGCGAGCCCTCTCACGGTCTTGAGACCGCGAGGCTCACATGGTCTCAACCACTTGGACCATCAACAAGATTCAATGATACAACCGATAATGTCAACTCATGTTGAAGCCCTCAAAAGGTCAGAGCCATGTTGATGACTTATGGATTGGGTCAACTAAGATTATTCTTAACCAATTGGTCATTCAATTGACCCTCAATTGTTGACCAATTAGGGTTGAAATCGATTCAATTAGAGTCTATCAATGTTCACCCATCAACACTCAACAATGTGCATCAACACAAGGTTGAACCCTTCAATTGAGCTCCAATTGGGCCCAAACTTGGCCCAAACGGTCTTGACATCATGTGGGTGGACCCCACATGGTCTTGAGACCGTTTTCCTAAGATTTCATCAAGGTCTAATGTGATTTGATAGGGGTTGAACCATGATTGAGTCACAAAACCCGAATTTTGATTAATTTGATAACTTATTGAAATTGGGTCCTCAATTGGTCAAATTAGCTTAACCCTAGACCTTCAAACGGTCTTGGGAGATTGTCATCTCGGTCTTGAGACCGTTTGGATGAGTTCCAAACGGTCTTGAGACCGTTTGCCCATCAAATTTTGGATTCTAGTGCAAATTCATCAAGGTCTGACCTATTGAGTTGATGATCATATCAATATTTAATTGCAATATAATTTGGTATAAATGTACCTTCAATTGGTCAACTATTCTTGACCCCAGACCTCCAAACGGTCATGGTTGATTGCCCTCGCGGTCTTGAGACCATTTGGATGACCCCCAAATGGTCTTGGGACCGTTTAGGTCAATCAACCCTAAAAACCCTAATTAAGTCACCATAATTTCAGTACTGATTTCATCTATGGTTATCCCTAGTAATCACCCTTCAACTATTAGCTCGTTTGGAATTACACCATCAAACTTGGTGAGTTGTTAAATAACATAATTGTGAACAGTAATGTCATATGGTCAACGCTTGGTCAACGACCTTACACGGTCTTGAGACCGTTTTCCCAAAAAGGCAATTTCAGACCGTTTGAAAATCAGGAATAAATTCAATTAAAGTTGTTACTTAAAAAGGTCATATCTCCCGATTCCTTTGGAGTTAGCCTCTCAAATGTTGAGGGTGATTAGCCTATATAATTAGGAACAGATTTCTTATACGGTCCACGCTAGGTCAATGGGTCCAAATGGTCGTGAAGACCATTTTCCCTCTCGCGGTCCAGAGACCGTTTGCTCACCTCGCGGTCCTGAGATCGAGAGAGCAAACTGTTGGGACCGTTTAAGAAAGTGAAAAGCGGTGGGTTTTTCTTGGAAATCACGACTTCATCTCCTAGCTCAAGAACAGTACGGATATCCCATGGATTTGATTGCAAATTAGCAAAGAAAAGTAGGGAAACATGAAGAACTATCATCTAACCGCATATAAGAGATGTATATAGTAAAGCATGGGTTTAGAGTTATAAAACCCGCCTAAAGCTTGCTCCTTGAGCTCCAAGCTTTCAAGATCCAATCTATAATGGCGTCCTTGAGTTCCCACAGGTTGATCAAGGTGAAAAATCCAAGGAAAGATGAAAAGAGATGGCTAGAAAGATAGGGTTTTGTGAGTTAGTCACCAAATTGACCTTGAATTCGAGTTCTAACCATGGAATTAGGCAAGAAGAGGGATTCAAACCTACCTTGCACCCTTGGTTGTTCCTCTATGAGCTCCAAGACAGTCCTTAGTCGGCCAAGCAAGGGGAAACAGTGATATGCACGAAGGAAAGGTTCCTTTGCTTGAGAGGTAAAGTGTATATATACATGGGTGAGGTTTCATTAAAGGCCCACAAGTTTCCCATAAATCCAACTAGGTCCTTCCTTCATTACTTGCTCGTCCCTTCCTCTTTATTCTAAGGACAAAACTTCACTTAAGGTCTAGAAAAAGAGGGCAAAGAAGATCAATCTAGTACTAAGGTACATACATAAAAGGGATATTGTACATATACCCTGATTATTCAATCACAAGGTATATTTCATAAACTTGATAATTCAATTGAGGTGACTTCCTCATCATTTCTTCTCTAAATGATGGTAAGAGTTCTAAAAGATACATTAGATGATATATTTTACAAATTGCATCCCTTTATTTGGGTAAATTGCATTTTACCCCAAATTAGGGTTTCAAGCACCGGGATTGCTTCCACAGATGCACCTTGGTGCCCAAGCTTGGGAAATCCCTCAAACTTTGCCAAAAAGATTCTCATGATGTCTCAACATCAGAGGAACATCTCATCATGTGCAAATTGCAAGCTAACCCTTTCAACTGGGTAAATTGCACATAGGTCCCTGTATATCAAAACAATGCTACAACTTTAAATAAAAAGGAGCAAATATTGAAATATATGTTTCTGAGAAACTTAATTACATGCTCAGAGTTAATCACAAAGATTTAATTTCATATTTAGGCAAAACACCTAGGGTTACTCATAACCCAGGTCAGGGATGTTACAAATTATCCACCCCTTACAAGGATTTCGTCCCCGAAATCGATAAGACATATTAAGAGAAAAGGGCAGGATACCTCCTTCTCATCTCATTCTCTAACTCCCAAGTGGCTTCTTCAACACCACGGTGGTTCCACAGGAATTTTACAAGACTTATATCTTTCTTCTTTAACTTTTTAATTCTTTTATCAAGGATTGACACTGGTCCTTCCTCATAGGATATATCATCATTCAATTCTACTTCCATGGGTTGTAGAACTGACTCGGTACCTGGGTGACATTTCTTCAACATAGAAATGTGGAACACAGGGTGTAACCTCTGTAACTCTGGGGGCAGCTCTAGTCTATATGCTACCTTTCCAATCCGTTCAATGATTGGATAAGGCCCCATAAATCTAGGAGCTAACTTCCCTTTCCTTCCAAAACGGAGGACTCCTTTCCAAGGTGAGACCTTAAGATACACTCTGTCTCCAACCTGGAACTCTAAGTGTCTACGACGTTTGTCAGCATAAGATTTCTGCCTTTCCTGAGCAGTCTTAATCTTTTGTTGTATTACTTTAATCTTTTCTGTGGTCTGCTGCACAAGGTCAGGACCTAACAACTGATGTTCACCAGTCACAAACCAACACAAAGGTGATCTACAACGTCTACCATACAAGGCTTCATAAGGTGCCATATCAATACTATGCTGATAGCTATTGTTATAGGAAAACTCTATCAAGCTGAGGTGTAGATCCCAACTTCCGGTGAACTGGAGAACACATGCTCTCAACAGGTCTTCTAAGGTCTGTATGGTCCTTTCCGACTGTCCATCAGTCTGTGGATGAAAGGCCGTACTAAACCTCAGCTTGGTGCCTAAGGCTCTGTGTAACTGTTCCCAAAAACGACTCGTAAACTGAGGACCTCTATCAGAAACTATTGTGACAGGAACTACGTGCAAACGCACTATCTCTTGAACATACAACTCTGATAACCTTTCAGCAGAATAGGTTGTTTTGACAGGTAAGAAATGCGCTGTCTTAGTCAACCTATCAACAACTACCCAAATGGAATCATGTCCTTTGCTTGTCCTGGGTATGCCAATAACAAAGTCCATGGTCACATGGTCCCACTTCCACTGTGGTATGGGTAAGGGTTGCATTGTCCCTGCAGGCTTCTGGTGTTCAGCTTTAACTTGTTGACACACAGGACACCTCAGAACAAACTCTGCAACATCCTTCTTCATTCCAGGCCACCAATACAGATCTTTCAAATTCCGATACATCTTGGTGCTCCCTGGATGCATAGCATACATGGAAGAATGGGCTTCTTCCAGGACTAACTTTCTCAAGTTGTCCATATCTGATACTATCATCCTTCCATTATAATAAGCTACTTGATCCTCTGAGTCATGAAAACCATCTTGTTTCTCATTTCCATACTCAGATCTAATCTGTTGAACTGCAACATCACCTAGCTGTGCTTCCTTAATCTGCTCTCTTAGGGTAGGTTTAATATGCATCTCAGCTAACAAACCGGCTAATAATGACACCTTCAACTGTACATTGTCTTGCCTTAAAGAGATAAGCATATCTCTCCTAGAGCATACTAAAGAGTTTAGTTGTGCTCTATTCATGGTTGATGTTGCTGATTTCCAACTCAAGGCATCTGCAACAACATTGGCCTTGCTTGGATGGTAATCAATTTTACATTCATAGTCCTTGATTAACTCCATCCAGCGACGTTGCCTCATGTTGAGCTCATGCTGAGAGAAGATATACTTAAGGTTTTTGTGGTCTGTGAAAATCTGGAATGTTTCTCCGTAGAGATAGTGTCTCCAGATTTTCAAGGCATGAAACCGGTACTATACAACATTGTTTCTTTTCATCTTCGAGAACAACATATAACAATTGCTCTATCAGAACACATACTGGAGCAACATAAAACCTCGAGGCATTCAAGCCAAAATCTCATATTTTTCATAAAACCAGTACGAACCAACTCCAAGGACCTGAGAGTACAGAGACGACACATAGGACTACTATCTACAAGACACGACAGGCAGTACACTCAACCTGAGCTGTCACTGCTATCCCTGCTGCTGATGATGTACCTCTGCAGAAAGGTCTTCACCTCCTCGTGCACGTCCACCTAAAAATTTGGATCCCAACTCCTCGCCGACCATATTATTAACACTGATCAAGCAGTAATAAACTGAGCAGAGATTCTTTCTATATTTACATATAGGATAACCACTGTATGACTAAAATGAAGTAATCTTCTTTCTTAAAGAGAATATTGCATTTACCCATGGTAGAGTTATCAATCATCTATCTACTTTGCAAGGAATTTAAAGAAACATAAATAACATCTATCCACTAAGATGTATAACTGAATTGCGCATCAAGCAATGTTCCTCGTATTCGATCCTTAAGCAAATATACTACACGGCTGAATATATTTTAACAATCACACTTATGCCCTGATCATATGCAGTGTACTCTACATATGAGATTGGCAGTGCACTACGACCACACCGTACAAGACTTAGCGACACACCCGGGAAATGCTAAGTCTGACTTCTCGTCCTGGTCTGCACAGGACTCTCAGGCTCTCAAGGGCCTCCTCTGCACTCACCATGAGTGCTCTGGACTCCTCCTCTAACCTGAGCACACAGGTGCAGGGAGTCAACACTGGGTTACCACCATAATTACTCAACCGGTTGGTGTTGGATAACCCTTTACTTTATTTATTATTTTTCCCCAGTGCCACCGAAATTACTCAATCGGTTGGTGTTGGACACTGTCTATCAACCCTCGTGCCACCAGAATTACTCAACCGGTTGATGTTGGACACGAGTTTCACCCCTAAGGTGCAGACCTCTCAAAGGGGTTCTACGGTGTTCAGGGCACCTAAGTCTAACATTAACATTATAGATACATTTAAAACAGAAATCATAACTCATTTTACATTTCTCACAAGGCTCACACGACCTGCCATATCATAACAATTGGCATGAAACACTTCATACACTAAAATCATGCAATTGAACTGTTAAGCATCACCATATCTCACACTGAGGACTTTGATATCACAATTACTTAATTCATCACATGGGTCACAAGGCCATTACACATCTTGTCACCTCTCACTAGGCAACAACTTATTCAAACACATGGCTCTCAAGGCCATTACACATCTTGTCACCTCTCACTAGGCAACAACTTAATCAAACACATGGCTCACAAGGCCATTACACATCTTGTCACCTCTCACTAGGCAACAACTTATTCAAACACATTTGAAATGTCCAACCATCATCAATTAATATGGACCCATCTCTGGTTGAAGCATTATTGATATATGATTAACCATTATCAACCACTTTAGGTGTTTAACCTATCAATGTATTAACCACACCATTATTTGGTGTTACACTCATTACTCTTAAGAGTGTCTTACCCTCACCTTTACAAGGCATCTCAGTTTAGAAATATACATATGTTCACCATATCGGGTTGTATATATATGAGCACTCCCCATGTCGGGCTAGAAGTATATACACACCATTCATATCGGGCTAGAGGTATGTATATATATATTACCCATGTCATGAATTAGGTATTAAGCCATCACCATGTCGGGCTATACATCATCTAGGGTTTTGTATCGGGCTTCCATATCGTGCAATAGCATTAGCCATTCTTTACTCATATCAGGTTACCTAAATTAGGGTTTCATGTCAACTTACAAGTATTCATTCAATCTTGCATCATGTATGGAGTCTATACTTGACTCCCTATCGTGCAAGGGGTGTATACTACACCCATATATCGTGCAACAAGGTTTACAATCATATCCATTTCATTTTAGTGAAGCAGATGAATCGTCATATCGGGTTAGGGTTGCTTGCTTATGTGCTTGCACCCGATATTACTTTTATAAAGCAATACCATCATATTCAAGCTATAGACCTTGGTTATAACTGTTATGGTTTATGTAAACTGGTCTAAGCAACTACTAGAACTCATAATTTCATCAACTATTTCAAGAAACTTTGGAATTAAAAGTACTTCACTAATTATAGCAATTTAGGTGAAGAATAATAACATGGTTGAGTTCAAGTTATATAACCCGCCTTAAGAACCACTTCAAAGCTCCAAGCTCCAAAGCTCCATGTTCCTAGGGTTGAATATGAATTATGATGGTCCAAGGCTCGTTCATAACCCCTTCATAAACAAGGAATCACCATGGATAAGCAATTGGTGACGAAGAAAAGAAAGGAAGATCAAAACCCTAAATTCATGCTTCAATTCAAGGTTGAAGATGATCTTTTCCTCACCTTAGGGTCAAGTTTTGAGTTCCTTAGCTCCTTGGCCGACACCCTACCAATCTTGGGCGATATGGACTTCCTCTTGGCCGACACAACTTTGCTTGTGGCCGATACCCTCTCACTTGTGGCCCAAACCACTTCAACTGGCCGATATCAACTTGCTATGAGCAATATCTACATGGTATGGCCGATATGCCTGTTATGGCCGATACCCAAGGCCTATGCACGATACCCTTGTGCTCTTGAACGATATGCCACCCATCTTGCACGATATGACACTCACTTGGACGATATGGTACTCAATTGGGATCAAAACACTTCACTCCATGGCCAATATCACCCAATATGACCAAAATCACCTACTTGGGCGATATGATCATGCCATGGGCGATATCCCATGACCCATGCACGATACCATAGCCTCCCTTCACGATATGGGAGCTATGTGCACGATACCACAAGGTAGGAGGGTGGTAAGGGTCGTAAAATTCCATTAAGGGGTCAAACTAGGGGTATATATACTTGCTGATCATGAAGGAGAACAAAAATGAGGTGTCAACATTTTGAGCTAGTAGGTGCCACGTGTCATGCATGGGTGACACGTGTCCAAGCATGCATCAACATTTATCTTGAAGTGCAAAAAGGTTGAGGATCATCTAGAGATGCAAATTCGTCCATCACTTACCCATTTGGATAAAATATATCATTTAAATCATCATTTTAAGTCAAGCCGATACACTTTTCCTAAGGAAACTTGTTGGCCGTCACAACTCACCTCCTTGAGGTGCTTTGCACGATATGAACCTTGCCAAGAGTTCACAAAACGATATGGGACACTCCTTGGGCTCCATGGCCGATAGGCACTCATATATAAGCTTTTCAAGTTGATACAACTCAAGTTAAGCCTTCAAATTCAGCCCTCTTTCTTGGTCATTTCATCACCAACATTACTATCACTCATAAGTGATTCAAACATGGTGTCTCATTCATTCTATCTCCTATAAATGATGGTAGCAGGGAGTAGAAACACTCTAGAGGTGGTAATTTTCATATCAACCCCACATTTTGGGTAAATTACATTTTGTACCAAAATTGGTGCACAATGCTCCAGCACTGTTCAAACAAGTTCAAACTTGGAATTTAGGCTTTCCACAAGCTACCATTTAGCATCATTCTCTCTCTTATGATACTAAAACATACTAGGCACATTCAACATGTGACATTTTGCATTATATCCCCTCAATTTGGGTAAATTGCTCTTTGGTCCAAAATAAAGGAAAATTGCTCAAACAACATTCAATCGGGACCAAACTTGAAACATAAGTGTGTCACATGATAACAAATTACATTAAAGTTATAATAAACTTTATTAGCCAAACAAATAGGGTTACCTCATAACCCAGGTTAGGGTTGTTACAAATTATAAACCCCTAACAAAGATTTCGTCCCCGAAATCCCAGGTAAAAAGGGGAACATATATTATTCATTCATCATATCATTAAATCTCCATATAACATCTTAATGTCATGGAGACACCATATAACTTTGATCAACACAAAGTTCTTTCATACATTCTCACCGATTTGTCACCTTTCTTAACTTATAACTTTATGTGACAAGATTCTTGATTTTGGGAAGTTTCCCATATATCTCATTCAGTTTAGCATTTCATTTTCAAGGAAAGACCAGAGTTACATTTTTATTACCCATTTGTGACTACAAGTCTTATCATATATCAACTGTGCCATCCAGTCTGTTGACACTACACTAAACTTCCTTACTACTTGTACCAACTATCTCATTAATTGTACATCCTCTTTTACAGATCTAGATAGGGGTATTCTAAGAAATTATTTTTAGCTTGGTAAGAATTTCCCACAATGATTTTACAATTGTTACTTCAATTAATACATATTTATTGATGTTTTTTTATGCAAGGAATAAACCCCTAACAAAATATGTCCATACTAAACTGATTTCACAGTTTAGCCATTTCAACATGAATCATCTGATTAGGAGTTATGCTTTTACTTTCTCACAACATCTGACACTTCTTGGATACCAAAATTCTTTGCCTTGGTAACCGTCACATGTGTCAAAAACACATCACACCCTCATCTTTCTTTCATCTTGAAACATTACTTGTTACGTGTATCTTTATCTTGGAACCAAAGTCCAAGACGAACTGACACTTTTTCTAAGTATTCATTAATTGAGCATTTTTATCTCATGCACATCAAGAGTCATAAGACTCACTTGATTGCCATGTCCTTGAAACAAAAGAACACAAAGAAACATATTTCTTTCATCATCCCATTACTACCCAAGGTTGTTTATTAAGAGAAAATATTATCATCTCCTCTATTTGTAGCATGAACTTTCAACTATTCATGAGTCATTTACTCTTGTCTCATCCTAAGTTCCTTGCCATCAGCTTAGGAATTATAAGGATGATTATATGTCATTACTCCTTTCTTCATTATTATCTAACATGTTCATGAACATTTGTGATTTCATCACATTTCCCATTTCCACATTATGGGAAAAGATCTTTATTATTCTCACAGGCTTTATCAGACAGAGATCATTTCCCATGTTCTCATTCTCATCTTATAAGGATTATACTCTTTACTTCCTCATACACACATATTGATATGAGATCATCTTAGATTCCTCTTTCTTGTATTTAGGATGTGATACAATTATTCATACCATATTTTCAGTTTCATTATACTCACTAGATTGTCTCAAAATGACTACTTGATCAGAGTAATAAAAAAGATAACAATCTAAGAGTTCCATACTCACCTTATCCCCAATAATTATATACCTGGCCACGGTATACAAGTATTGAGATTAGATAGTATGCACTTTATGTAATTTCTTATTCCTTACTTTTCATTTCATCACAAGCATAGGATTTAGCATCCCTGGATTTTCTCCAGGCATTACCTCTACACCTCATCCTCTTTCACACGGATAAGAGTAGTTATAAAGCATTTAAAAGAATACTGAACAAAATATAGATTCTAGTTCTCATCCTTTCTTCCCTATATCCCCATAGGGAAAACAATAGGGAAAGTCCATAATAGCAATCCTTTTTATGATTATCAAATAGCATCAAGATAGGGCATATCAAAATGAAAAAGCTCTATCTAACTATTACCCCTCATCTACCGCTTCAGGTTGACTCAACACATAGAGTCGAGCTGTTTCACATGATTACTTATTGCTTTTACTTAGTGGCTACTCCCCTAGTACACTAGGCACTTATTGCACTGGTGGCACCAAAAACTTTGTCCTTTTAGGATAGCTAGGCACATATCTCTAGAATTGTAGAAACCTTTCCTTAATTCTCAGCTTATTGCTCCTCCTTGGGCACTTCCATCATAGATATACTATCTGTCTAATCTTATGGAAGAGTCTACTTTCTTACCATATGTTAATCTTTCCCACATTTTCCACTGTTTCAACATGACTCTGTCATTCAGGAACCCTTTCAAAGCCCAAAGTTTCCGTATCAAGGACTAATAAACTAGGTTATAATGCTAATATCCAGTCTACTATATGCATGTGTTGTCTTAACCTTTCCAACAAGAGCATAATCATATGATTTTCTATCCTAATCGGGTCATGATGGGAATTCTCAGGCACTCATCCTTTCCTTACTTGATCCCTTGCACCCTCTCCTGGTGCCACAACGTTGCTCTCAGCAATGTGTTCCTCGTGTTCTCCAGTCATTTATAAACTTCACCTTTCTTTTACCCAAGCAGAAGTCGCTATAGGATATACTGGAGGACACTAACACAGACTCAACACCTTAGTCCTATGTCTCTGTAGACTCAGCGAACCTTAAGCTCTGATACCAAAACTATTGCGACCGACAATCAAATCGTCATTAATTAAGCGGAATGAAACTTAAACAGTGGATTAATATAAATCACAAAAATTTAAAACCCTTTTGTAAGAAGATCCTTGTATAGAAAACTTTTATTGAAAGATTCAAAACTTATACATATCATGATTGACACTATACAACATTGTTTCTTTTCATCTTCGAGAACAACATATAACAATTGCTCTATCAGAACACATACTGGAGCAACATAAAACCTCGAGGAATTCAAGCTAAAATCTTATATTTTTCATAAAACCAGTACGAACCAACTCCAAGGACTTGAGAGTACAGAGACGACACATAGGACTACTATCTACAAGACACGACAGGCAGTACACTCAACCTGAGCTGTCACTGCTATCCCTGCTGCTGATGATGTACCTCTGCAGAAAGGTCTTCACCTCCTCGTGCACGTCCACCTAAAAATTTGGATCCCACGGGGGTGAGACAATTGTAATTGTCCCAGCAGGAGATATAACTCCTCGCCGACCATATTATTAACACTGATCAAGCAGTAATAAACTGAGCAGAGATTCTTTCTATATTTACATACAGGATAACCACTGTATGACTAAAATGAAGTAATCTTCTTTCTTAAAGAGAATATTGCATTTACCCATGGTAGAGTTATCAATCATCTATCTACTTTGCAAGGAATTTAAAGAAACATAAATAACATCTATCCACTAAGATGTATAACTGAATTGCGCATCAAGCAATGTTCCTCGTATTCGATCCTTAAACAAGAATACTACACGGCTGAATATATTTTAACAATCACACTTATGCCCTGATCATATGCAGTGTACTCTACATATGAGATTCGCAGTGCACTATGACCACACCGTACAAGACTTAGCGACACACCCGGGAAATGCTAAGTCTGACTTCTCGTCCTGGTCTGCACAGGACTCTCAGGCTCTCAAGGGCCTCCTCTGCACTCACCATGAGTGCTCTGGACTCCTCCTCTAACCTGAGCACACAGGAGCAGGGAGTCAACACTGGGTTACCACCATAATTACTCAACCGGTTGGTGTTGGATAACCCTTTACTTTATTTATTATTTTTCCCCAGTGCCACTGAAATTATTCAATCGGTTGGTGTTGGACACTGTCTATCAACCCTCGTGCCACCAGAATTACTCAATCGGTTGATGTTGGACACGAGTTTCACCCCTAAGGTGCAGACCTCTCAAAGGGGTTCTACGGTGTTCAGGGCACCTAAGTCTAACATTAACATTATAGATACATTTAAAACAGAAATCATAACTCATTTTACATTTCTCACAAGGCTCACACGGCCTGCCATATCATAACAATTGGCATGAAACACTTCATACACTAAAATCATGCAATTGAACTGTTAAGCATCACCATATCTCACACTGAGGACTTTGATATCACAATTACTTAATTCATCACATGGTTCACAAGGCCATTACACATCTTGTCAACACTCACTAGGAAACAACTTATTCAAACACATGGCTCTCAAGGCCATTACACATCTTGTCACCTCTCACTAGGCAACAACTTAATCAAACACATGGCTCACAAGGACATTACACATCTTGTCACCTCTCACTAGGCAACAACTTATTCAAACACATTTGAAATGTCCAACCATCATCAATTAATATGGACCCATCTCTGGTTGAAGCATTATTGATATAGGATTAACCATTATCAACCACTTTAGGTGTTTCACCTATCAATGTATTAACCACACCATTATTTGGTGTTACACTCATTACTCTTAAGAGTGTCTTACCCTCACCTTTACAAGGCATCTCAGTTTAGAAATATACATATGTTCACCATATCGGGTTGTAAATATATGAGCACTCCCCATGTCGGGCTAGAAGTATATACACACCATTCAAATCGGGCTAGAGGTATGTATATATATATTACCCATGTCATGAATTAGGTATTAAGCCATCACCATGTCGGGCTATACATCATCTAGGGTTTTGTATCGGGCTTCCATATCATGCAATAGCATTAGCCATTCTTTACTCATATCAGGTTACCTAAATTAGGGTTTCATGTCAACTTACAAGTATTCATTCAATCTTGCATCATGTATGGAGTCTATACTTGACTCCCTATCATGCAAGGGGTGTATACTACACCCATATATCGTGCAACAAGGTTTACAATCATATCCATTTCATTTTAGTGAAGCAGATGAATCATCATATCGGGTTAGGGTTGCTTGCTTATGTGCTTGCACCCGATATTACTTTTATAAAGCAATGCCATCATATTCAAGCTATAGACCTTGGTTATAACTGTTATGGTTTATGTAAACTGGTCTAAGAAACTACTAAAACTCATAATTTCATCAACTATTTCAAGAAACTTTGGAATTAAAAGTACTTCACTAATTATAGCAATTTAGGTGAAGAATAATAACATGGTTGAGTTCAAGTTATATAACCCGCCTTAAGAACCACTTCAAAGCTCCAATATCCAAAGCTCCATGTTCCTAGGGTTGAATATGAATTATGATGGTCCAAGGCTCGTTCATAACCCCTTCATAAACAAGGAATCACAATGGATAAGCAATTGGTGAAGAAGAAAAGAAAGGAAGATCAAAACCCTAAATTCATGCTTCAATTCAAGGTTGAAGATGATCTTTTCCTCACCTTAGGGTCACGTTTTGAGTTCCTCAGCTCCTTGGCCGACACCCTACCACTCTTGGGCGATATGGACTTCCTCTTGGCCGACACAACTTTTCTTGTGGCCGATACCCTCTCACTTGTGGCCCAAACCAATTCAACTGGCCGATATCAACTTGCTATGAGCAATATCTACATGGTATGGCCGATATGCCTGTTATGGCCGATACCCAAGGCCTATGCACGATACCCTTGTGCTCTTGCACGATATTCCACCCCTCTTGCACGATATGACACTCACTTGGATGATATGGTACTCAATTGGGATCAAAACACTTCACTCCATGGCCGATATCACCCAATATGACCAAAATCACCTACTTGGGCGATATGATCATGCCATGGGCGATATCCCATGACCCATGCACGATACCATAGCCTCCCTTCACGATATGGGAGCTATGTGCACGATAACACAAGGTAGGAGGGTGGTAAGGGTCGTAAAATTCCATTAAGGGGTCAAACTAGGGGTATATATACTTGCTGATCCTGAAGGAGAACAAAAATGAGGTGTCAACATTTTGAGCTAGTAGGTGCCACGTGTCATGCATGGGTGACACGTGTCCAAGCATGCATCAACATTTATCTTGAAGTGCAAAAAGGTTGAGGATCATCTAGAGATGCAAATTCGTCCATCACTTACCCATTTGGATAAAATATATCATTTAAATCATCATTTTAAGTCAAGCCGATACACTTTTCCTAAGGAAACTTGTTGGCCGTCACACCTCACCTCCTTGAGGTGCTTTGCACGATATGAACCTTGCCAAGAGTTCACAAAACGATATGGGACACCTCCTTGGGCTCCATGGCCGATAGGCACTCATATATAAGCTTTTCAAGTTGATACAACTCAAGTTAAGCCTTCAAATTCAGCCCTCTTTCTTGGTCATTTCATCACCAACATTACTATCACTCATTAGTGATTCAAACATGGTGTCTCATTCATTCTCTCTCCTATAAATGATGGTAGCAGGGAGTAGAAACACTCTAGAGGTGGTAATTTGCATATCAACCCCACATTTTGGGTAAATTACATTTTGTACCAAAATTGGTGCACAATGCTCCAACACTGTTCAAACAAGTTCAAACTTGGAATTTAGGCTTTCCACAAGCCACCATTTAGCATCATTCTCTCTCTTATGATACTAAAACATACTAGGCACATTCAACATTTGACATTTTGCATTATATCCCCTCAATTTGGGTAAATTGCACTTTGGTCCAAAATAAAGGAAAATTGCTCAAACAACATTCAATCGGGACCAAACTTGAAACATAAGTGTGTCACATGATAACAAATTACATTAAAGTTATAAGCAACTTTATTAGCCAAACAAATAGGGTTACCTCATAACCCAGGTCAGGGTTGTTACAAAACCCTTCTTGAATCTTCTGATTCTTTCCTCATCTGTAGCAGCCATGTGCGGACAGAACCGCAGAAACTCCATGAACTTAGCTTCATACTCGGTAATGTTCATCATACCTTGCCTTAGTTTCTCGAACTGAGAGATCTTCTCATCTAGGAAGGTCTTTGGAAAATATCTATTGATAAATTCCCGACGAAACTCTTCCCATGAGAACTCTACTCCAGGTCTCTTCTGCTCTTCCATGTTCCACCAGTGACCAGCACTGCCTTTGAGAATATAGACAGCATGTCTAACCTTCTCAGCTTCCGGAATCATAAGAATTCTGAAAGCCTTCTCCAACCCTGTCAACCATAAGTCAGCATCTGTAGGGTCGGCAGTTCCGAAGTACTCGATATCTCCGACACGACGAAGTCGTTCGAACGTCTTACCAATACCTTGTGCTTCATGCTGGACAGGTGCCCTAGGTGCAGGAATGGGCATCCTATCGGTTATATGTGTCATGGCAGTCATGAACTGCCCGAACATCGTCTGTACAGCTGGGTTACTCATGTCAGCTGGGTCGAACTGGGGTGGCTCTCTTGGCGACTCAGGTGCAGGTTGTTCTATCCTCGGAACCCTTGCACCGCCTTGAGGTGCACTAGCACTACTCTCTGCCACATACTCATCATGATGTTCTGACATCCTTAGGTATCTTCTTCTCCTGAGGAGCAGAAGATTCTATTAGATAAGGAAGGAGTACTAAAGATAGACTCGACATCCTAAGTCCTATGCCTCTGTAGACTCAACTGACCTAGAGCTCTGATACCACTAATTGTGGGATCTGATCTCCAAACCAAGACATAAACACGATTAAAACTTAGCGGAAGCGATTCGATAATCAGCTGAAGACAAAAATCACGGGAAATTAAAACTTTTCGAGACAAGAGATTGGATCCATAAAAACTTCTTTCATAAAGTGAGATAAACTTGTTTACATCTCAGGGTAATTACTTCTTGAGTAATTATATACATCAAGATACAAAATCTCAAGATCACTTAACACAAGACTCCAAGACCTGAGAGTACAGAGGACACATAGGACTGACTCTAACTACACCACATGGCATACTAAATCTCCACCTGAGATTACTGCTGCTCCTGGTGCTGCTGCTGCTGGGACTGGTCACCTGTAGGCTGGGTCCTTCGTCTCCGACGTCCACCTAAAAAGTTGAAGTCTACGGGGTGAGACAATTTTACATAATTGTCCCAGCGAGAGTTATAACTCTCTGCCGGAAGCTTTAATATACCATCAAAGAATATCTTAAGCAGTAAAGCCTTCAAAGTATTAGATAACAATTGCAACTATAACAAGATCTCAACATTTATGAGATATGAAGAAGTTAAAGCACTATAACAGTGTAACATCAATCAACTAACTTGGAGTTATCTCTAACAAGTATACTACGTGGTTGATTATGTTTTACAAACAACATCATGCCCTGTGGAGATGAGGCATACCACTCATACTCCAACTGATCGCTGAGAAGTCACATCAGTATCATACATAGGTCACTAAGAGAGCCGGATTCTCATGACCTTCACCTTCCTCAGTCAATGAGAGGATCACTTGTAGGACATGTTATGTCTCTACTACTATAGCTCACCAGGGTAAACTGGTCCTTCACTATTCTAGAGTCACAGTGGCATTCTGTATTCTCTTCGTCATCAGGAGATTTCATGTTTATCTCCACTGATATGGATATCTGTGTTTTCTTCGTCATCAGGAGGTTTCATGTTTACCTACCACTGATACGGTATGGAAATATAGTGTAGGATGGACGGATAACGCATCTACATCACTTTCCTACACTAGGATGTAAGGTTCTACACATCCATGTACCCCACATACTCAAAAGTATGTGCTCTAGGAGTTCCTTAAGAAAACCTATTTCACCATCACTTGATCTCTCACAGTGATGGATCGATGATCAGGGCTCTACATTATACTTGATTAGTTAGGTACATTCAGTATTCTTTAACAACATACATTGTTCTTCAAACAATAATCAGTAGCATAACAGCTAAAACAAGAGAATACTAAATGTAACAGGCCTAACTCATATCAATCATAATTTCTCATCATACTCATCACAAGTCATCTCCAAAGCATGACTTTGATGGTACTCATGGCTCTCACAGCCCATTATCATTATGGGATGCCATTGACAAGGCATCAAGTCACTTTTCTTATTCATAAGGCTAACAACATGCCTTCAATGAATATAACATCAACATCCATACCTGGATATGATCACCTTCATATCAGAACCTACATGGTTAATTCAACTAGTAAAGGTAATACAAAATAAGGAATATACTTTCCACTCTTGTCATAAGAGTCAAATCCTCTGATTCTCATCAATTGGAGTTTAATACTTATTTGCATGCTTTTACCCTTGAATTAGGGTTTACTATTCACATTACATATCATCACCCTTGAATTAGGGTTTACTATTCAAATTACATGTCATCACCCTTGAATTAGGGTTTACTATTCACATTACATGTCATCACCCTTGAATTAGGGTTTACTATTCACATTACATATCATCACCCTTGAATTAGGGTTTACTATTCACATTAAGGTGAGTTGATCTCATATCATCATCATGTATGAGTAACATCATCATTAATGCTCTCAGATTAGTTAAAGGTTCAACATCTATCATAATTAGGGTTTCTATGACTTCACACAGGTGAATCATACCCTAATTATACACATTCATGTGCATTGAAGATGCTTCACTTAAGTTTCCATCCAATTAGGGTTACTTTCTTTCTCTAGGGTACTTTCTCTCTCTAGAGTACTTTCTCTCTCTCGAATACTTTCTCTTTCTTCATATTAGTGATTGATGATAACATTAGACTAGATCAAGTTGGATGGAATTATTATGGTTAAAAACATCATTCTCATGTAATTAGGGTTTGAATCGAGCAAGGTATTACTCAATTAACCCTTCAGGGGTATTTTGGTAATTCACCCCATTGATCATCATCATGGTCAAACCCTTAGTCAATTAACCCCTTAATATCCTGGGTTATCATTAGGTTTTAGATTAGGGCATCATTGAACTATTTATATTATCAATTGATTGAATGAAGTCAACCTTGAATTATCTTGATCGATCTCAACCATCAACCCTCAATCGATTTGAGACCCATTGGTTGAGTTGACCTTTTAACCAATGTGACTTTCAGGACCGCGAGGGTGAGTTGACCGTTTAGCCACCTTTGACCTTAGGACTGCGAGCCCTCAATCTCTTCCAAGACCGTGAGCCCTCTCAACCTTCTTCAAGACCGCGAGCCTTCATTTGATTTCAAGACCGCGAGCCTTCATTTGATTTCAAGACCGCGAGGATGGTGTGGACTGTTTGCTCACCTTTGACCTCGGGACCGCGAGGCCCCTCACGGTATTGAGACCGTGAGCCCTCTCTCGGTCTTGAGACTGTGAGCCCTCTCACGGTCTTGAGACCGCGAGCCCTCTCACGGTCTTGAGACCACGAGGCTCACATGGTCTCAACCACTTGGACCATCAACAAGATTCAATGATACAACCGATAATGTCAACTCATGTTGAAGCCCTCAAAAGGTCAGAGCCATGTTGACCACTTATGGATTGGGTCAATTAAGATTATGCTTAACCAATTGGTCATTCAATTGACCCTCAATTGTTGACCAATTAGGGTTGAAATCGATTCAATTAGAGTCTATCAATGTTCACCCATCAACACTCAACAATGTGCATCAACACAAGGTTGAACCCTTCAATTGAGCTCCAATTGGGCCCAAACTTGGCCCAAACGGTCTTGAGATCATGTGGGTGGACCCCACGTGGTCTTGAGACCGTTTGCCCAAGATTTCATCAAGGTCTAATGTGATTTGATAGGGGTTGAACCATGATTGAGTCACAAAACCCAAATTTTGATTAATTTGATAACTTATTGAAATTGGGTCCTCAATTGGTCAAATTAGCTTAACCCTAGACCTTCAAACGGTCTTGGCTGATTGTCATCTCGGTCTTGAGACCGTTTGGATGAGTTCCAAACGGTCTGGAGACCGTTTTCCCATCAAAATTTGGATTCTAGTGCAAATTCATCAAGGTCTGACCTATTGAGTTGATGATCATATCAATATTTAATTGCAATATAATTTGGTATAAATGTACCTTCAATTGGTCAACTATTCTTGACCCCAGACCTCCAAACGGTCATGGTTGATTGCCCTCGTGGTCTTGAGACCGTTTGGATGACCCCCAAACGGTCTTGGGACCGTTTAGGTCAATCAACCCTAAAAACCCTAATTAAGTCACCATAATTTCAGTACTGATTTCATCTAGGGTTAGCCCTAGTAATCACCCTTCAACTCTTAGCTCGTTTGGAATTAGACCATCAAACTTGGTGAGTTGTTAACTAACATAAATTTGAACAGTAATTTCATATGGTCAACGCTTGGTCAACGACCTTACACGGTCTTGAGACCGTTTTCCCAAAAAGGCAATTTCAGACCGTTTGAAAATCAGGAATAAATTCAATTAACGTTGTTACTTAAAAAGGTCATATCTCCCGATTCCTTTGGAGTTAGCCTCTAAAATTTTGAGGGTGATTAGCCTATATAATTAGGAACAGATTTCTTATACGGTCCACGCTCGGTCAACGGGTCCAAACGGTCTTGAAGACCGTTTTCCCTATTGCGGTCCAGAGACCGTTTGCTCACCTTGCGGTCCTGAGACCGAGAGAGCAAACTGTTGGGACCATTTAAGAAAGTGAAAAGCGGTGGGTTTTTCTTGGAAATCACGCCTTCATCTCCTAGCTCAAGAACAGTACGGATATCCCATGGATTTGCTTGCAAAATAGCAAAGAAAAGTAGGGAAACATGAAGAACTATCATCTAACCGCATATAAGAGATGTATATTGTGGCAACACATCCCATTATCACACAGATAACGAGGTGTTACGCGAAAATGTGCGGAAAACACCATAACCACAGATTATCAAAATCATGGGTTAATTAAAACCGATTGCGGAAAACTGATAAACTGTGAGACTATTACTTTCCAGTCCTCATCCTGCACAGAAACATGTCATATAACCATACATGTACATACACAAGATTTGATACGTGTCCACAGCTCAGGAACAACTGTCCATCCAGCACATGAGTTCACCACCTGTTCATATATACATAAAGGCCCACATCCGGCCAACAACAGGATATACCGATATCATCGAACGATCATCGTGAAACAATGTCAAAACACTGCCAAGGACCTGAGAGTACAGGGATGACTCTAGACTCTACTACAAAACATCCAAAACAGCAGCATGTCCAACGCTTGCCTTCTATTACTCCTCAAGCTGCTCGTCCGCAACTCCATTACCACGACCACGTCTACCTCGACCACCTAAAAAGGGTGTAAACCAGCGGGGTGAGACAATTGAACAATTGTCCCAGCGAGAAACATAGCTCCCCACCGCAACTATAGAACCTCAACAAGATAAACTATAGCAGCAGTTAACTAACAACAGGTATAACAAGAGCAGTTATATATATAGCAAGATTTACTCTTACCGGCAAGCATACCAGCTGTACCAAAGCATATAACCAGACGACTTTCAAAAGAATATGATTATCAAGATAAGGTATATCAACATGTAACAGGATTATTAGAACAGAATACAATGCCATATAACCTGATTATCAAGATAATACCGATTACCACATAACCTGCAAGGTATATCAGAGATATTACACAACAAGGCCTCAACCAATGTTTTGTGTTTGATCTGATCAGTAAATACTAAACGGCTGTATTACGTTTTATTATGCCCTGAGGATTTGAACCGTACCGTTCAAATCCAACCTTCGGTTACGAAACCCAAGCCGATGCAATACAAGGTCAATGGAAGAGCCGGACTCCACGACCTCTCACCTCGTGGTCAGTACACGAATACAACACAAGCAGGACCGCAGTCACACGCTGAAGTGGTCTAAGCCATAGGGTTAGCTCCATAGGCTACCCATTCTCTAGCCTGCCTTGGTACAGGTCACGACGCTAGTAAAATTGAGCCACGTGCCTGTTCACCGTGCTCTGAGCCATGAACGCATTCATGCTCCATACATCACATATCCTGAGCCATGGGCCTGTTCACCATGCTCTACACACATATCTGAGTCTGTAACCGAAGTTACACTCTTACCTCCTCATTTTCAGGCTAGGATCAACCTACACATATTCAACAATATGCGCTTCCAGGTTAACCCATAGGAAAAACCCGTTTCACCATCACCAAGTCCTGACGATGATGGATCTATGGCCAGGGCAAACTACATGATATGTGTCACTGTGATTAGTTAGTATCTTTTAGATGGATTGCAGGATTCAACCAAGTTTTATAACATGCAAGATATAACAGAAGGTAAAGAACATTATTTTATGATCTATTCATATCAACCTGATCCATCTTAAGGATCCAACATCACATGTTACCACTTGGCCTCTTGCCAACCATCTAGATCCATCTCAAGGATCATCACATACTGCAGGGTCTCAATCCCCTCATCATGTACTGTCACTGCCTCTTAAGGCTCACATCTTCATCATCATGGGACCATCACATCACATACACAAACTTATGGGGCAATTATCAAAGTAATGTTACTCATTACATATGTCACATAGCCCTTTCATGGCTAAGTCATCACCTGCAAGGTTAAGGTATGCAATAATTGTAGATTCAACATAAGGAATATGCTCACTATCATGAAATATCATTCAAGATAATCTACTTATCAATATGACACTTATTTGGTAACCAAGTATGTTAAGTACATCATTAACAAACCATACTGATGCTTACCCTTATCTCAAGATTATACAAACAATCAGGGTATATAGAGATCATGTTGTGTTTACAGAACCAACACTATTGTTAACAAGGTCATTACTATGACATCAACTATTGTCATCTTTATCATGAGGCAACCTTTAACATAACTGTCACTTAGCATCATTATTACCAACATTATGATCATTAAACAAACTACTAGAGTATTTATCATCATTCTTATTATCATTAACAATTAAGCATAACAGGTCACATCACGCATCTATTACATGAGGGCTATCATTAGATACATTACTATCATTAGCATCCTTATTATTTGCAAGGCAACATATTACATATTGATGGTATCACAAACACCACCATCGTTTTATTAGTTAATGGATAAACATCCACTTCTATCACATAAGGGACCATCACCAAAGAAACTCATGCCCTCACTATAGCCTCACAACCCTCATCTATAGCCTATCACCCAACATGGGTATCGACCACCATACTAACCCTATCGGCCATCATGGCCCAAGGCATGTCGCCCAACGTGGTATCGGCCACCATGGTATCGGCCATCATGGCCCAAGGCATGTCGCCCAACATGGTATCAGCCACCATGGTATCATCCATCATGGTATCGGCCATTAGGGCACAAAGCCTATCGTCTAACATGCCATCAACCATATCGGCCAATATGGGCACAAGGCATGACGCCCACCAAGATTATCGGCCAACACACTAAGCTCACTCTATCGCCCATCATGGGCAAGGGTATCATCCAACATGCTACTAACCCTATCGGCCTACATAAATATCGGCCAACACAAGGGAGAGGTATCGTCCACCAAGGTACTAACCCTATCGGCCATAAGGCACATCAGCCTATCGTCCAACAAAGAACCCTACTATGTCGTGCAACATGAGAGCAGGGGTGTTGCCCAATACCAAGGGCATTAACCAAAACACAAGGGACCTCACTATGTGTCCCATCATATCAGCCAACCAGACCTTAGCTCACTCCATCGCCCATCAAGGTGCCATGTCGGTCACCAAAGAGAGCACCATGTCGCCCAACACTCAAGCTTGGTCAACCTATCGACCTCCAACTCAAGGAACTCCAACCCTAAAGCATCATATCGTTCAACTTAAGGACAAGGGTGTCGCTCAACATGCCCACAAGGAAGGGATATCACCCAACCCTAGGTCACCTTCAACCTCCAACTCAAGGAAGCCCCAAACCCTAGAAAGCAAGGTACACAAAGGGACCCTACAACCCCAAGGGGGATATCGGCCACTAAGGTACATAAGCAAGATACACAAGCAAAGAACTAAGCCAGGCTACTAACATATAATAAGATCAAAGCTTGAGGTAAAAGAGTTAGGGTTAAAAACTATGCAACCCGCCTTAAGCTCCAAGGAAGAAGATGCACTTTGAGATCCAAGGTTGTCGGCCACCAAAGCTCCAAAGCACTTCAGGGTCCAAAGCTATCGTCCACCAGGCTGCTCCAGGAAGGTGTATCGGCCACCACTTCAGCTCCAAGGAAGTGTATCGGCCAACACAAGCAAGATGGAGAGGGGTATCGTGCACCAAGGGTGGAGGGGAGACCAAAGGACCAAAGGAGACTAAGGCAAGGAGAAGAGCTACCTATATAGGAGGGAAGGGAGGAGAAACCAAGGTACAACCATGCTATGTGTCGCCCACCCAAGGGACACTTGTCCTAGGGTTCAAGACAACACACTAGCAAGCCAAGAGACACTTGTCCAAGATGTGCACCATGTGTCACCAGCCAAGGTCAAGCCACATGGGCGACACAAGCAAGCTATACTGGGCGACACACCAGGCCACTGGGCGACACACCACCTCCCTTGGGCGACACAAGGCTCAAGCAAGCCCAAACAAGGAACCCCAAGGCCCAAACAAGCTCAACTCAGGCCCAAAGGACTCAAACAACAAGCCCAAGCCTTCCTCTCAATCCTAGAGGAAGCAAAGAGGGAAAACATCTCACAAGATGGCAAACTTGCCCACAAAACCCTAAACTTGGGTTATTTGCAAGTAGCCCCTCGAACTTCTCAACAAAGCACAACAAAACCCTAATCACCACTTAAGGTGATTAGCAAGCATCAAACCACCAAGGTTAAGCAAAACAAACAGGGTAAACCCTAAACGCAGGTCAGGGTCCTTACAGCCATAAACCTCTACAAAAGGATTTCGTTCCCGAAATCCGAAGGGAAAAGCGAGGGATACTTCCACTCATCTCTTCCTCAAGCTCCCACGTGGCTTCCTCAACGCCACCGTGATGCCAAAGGACCTTCACAAGTACCAGATCCTTGCTCTTTAGCTTCTTGACTCTTCTGTCAAGGATCATCATGGGACCCTATGCATAAGTTACATCTTTGTCAAGCTCAACCTCAACTGGCTGTATCACTGTTCCTGTATCCGGATGACTTTTCTTTAGCATACTGACATGGAACACTGGATGTAACCTGTGCAACTCTGGGGGCAACTCTAACTCGTAAGCCACCTTGCCAACACGTGCTAAGACTAGGTAAGGCCCCATATATCTGGGAGCTAACTTACCTTTCCGTCCAAACCTCAGCACACCTTTCCACGGAGAGACTTTAAGGTACACCTTGTCTCCCACCTGGAACTCCAAAGGTCGTCGGCGATTGTCTGCATAAGACTTCTGCCTGTCTTGTGCCGCTTTCAACTGTTGTTGTATCACCTTGATCTTTTCCGTCGTCTGCTGTACTAACTCAGGACCCAAAAGCTGATATTCACCTGATTCATACCAACACAAAGGAGATCTGCACTTCCTCCCATACAAAGCCTCATAGGGAGCCATGTCAATGCTCCGCTGATAGCTATTGTTGTAGGCAAACTCTATCAAACTTAGATGTACGTCCCAACTGCCTAGGAACTGCAAAACACAAGCACGAAGAAGATCCTCCAAAGTTTGAATAGTCCTCTCAGACTGTCCATCTGTCTGCGGGTGGAAAGCGGTACTGAACTTCAACTGCGTTCCCATCGCCCTGTGCAACTGTTCCCAAAAATGACTTGTAAACTGAGGACCTCTATCAGAAACTATCATTGCTGGCACACCATGCAAACGAACTATCTCATCCACATATACTCGAGCGAGCTTTTCAGCTATATACGTGGTTTTCACAGGTAAGAAATGGGCAGACTTCGTCAATCTGTCCACTGTCACCCAAATGGAATCATGATTCTTAGTTGTCCTAGGTAGACCAACTACGAAATCCATGGTTATATGATCCCATTTCCACTACGGTATAGGCAAAGGTTGCAACGTACCTGCCGACTTTTGATGCTCAGCCTTGACTTGCTGACACACCGCACACCTAGCCACAAACTCAGCTACATCTTTCTTCAAGTCGGGCCACCAATACAAGTCCTTCAGACTATGATACATCTTGGTGACACCTGGATGCATAGCATACATCGACGTATGTGCTTCCTCGAGCACCAACTCCCTCAGATTATCAGCGTCGGGAACCACCATCCTATTATGATAGCAAACCACTCCATCCTCGGACTCATGGAACCCATCACGCTTTTCGCTGCCAAACTCTGATCTGATTAGTTGTACTGTATCATCTGTTTGCTGGGCATCCTTGATCTGCTGTCTCAACGTGGGTTTGATTTGCATCTGTGCTAAAAGTCCAGCTAACAAGGAAACCTCCATCTGTACGTTCATCTGCCGTAAGGAGACTAACATGTCCCGCCTAAAGCATACCAAAGAACTCATCTATGCCTTCTTGGGAGTAGAAGACTTTCTGCTAAGCGCGTCTGCTACCACATTCGCCTTACCAGGATGATACTCGATAGTGCAATCATAATCATTGATCAACTCCATCCACCGATGCTATCGTATGTTCAACTCTTGCTGTGAGAAGATGTACTTTAGATTTTTGTGATCTGTAAAGATCTGACACACTTCCCCATAAAGATAGTGTCTCCAAATCTTTAACGCATGAACCACTGCTGCCAGCTCCAAGTCATGGGTCGGATAGTTCTCCTCGTGTTTCTTAAGCTGTCGCGAAGCAAAAGAAACCACATGATCTTCCTGCATCAGCACACAACCCAAACCTTTCTTGGACGCATCACAGAAAACAACATAGCCTTTTCTAGATTCTGGCAAGATCAACACTGGAGCACTGGTTAGCTTTTCCTTCAAACTTTGGAAAGCTTGCTGACATCGATCATTCCAAACAAAAGGTACATCCTTCCTGGTCAACTTCGTCATCGGTAGAGCTATCGAACTGAAGTCCTTGATAAACCTCCGGTAGTATCCTGCTAGACCAAGGAAACTACGAACTTCCGTCGGCGTCTTCGGCTGTTCCCAATCCGCAACAGATTCCACTTTCTTCGGATCTACTTTGACTCCTTCAGCAGATATCACATGACCTAAGAAAGTCACTTCATCCAACCAGAACTCACACTTACTAAACTTAGCATACAACTGATGTTGACGAAGGAGAGTCAACGCTTGACGAAGATGTTGCTCATGCTCTAGCCGGTTCCGACTATAGATCAAGATGTTGTCTATAAAAACTACAACAAACTGATCTAAGAATGGACAAAACACTCTGTTCATCAGGTCCATGAAAGCAGCAGGTGCATTGGTTAATCCAAACGACATAACCACAAACTCAAAATGACCATACCTCGTCCTAAAGGCTGACTTTGGTATGTCATCCGCCTTTATCCTCAACTGATGATATCCAGACCGTAGATCGATCTTCGAAAACACTGTAGCACAACGCAACTGATCGAACAGATCATCTATCCTCGGCAACGAGTACTTATTCTTGATCGTGACCTTGTTCAACTGTCGGTAGTCTATACACAACCACATCGAACCATCCTTCTTCTTAACGAACAACACGGGAGCACCCCAAGGTGACGTGCTTGGTCTGATGAAACCTTTCTCCAACAACTCTTGTAACTGCTTCTTCAACTCTACCATCTCTGCTGGAGCCATCCTATAAGGTGTCTGTGCAATCGGCTGCGTTCTCGGAACCAGATTGATCTCAAAATCGATCTCTCGAGGTGGAGGAACACCAGGAAACTCCTCAGGAAACACATCTGCAAACTCTCGGACCACTGACACTTCTTCAAGTTTAAGGCCTTTCGCCTTGGTATCCACAACGGTATCCACAACGTGAGCTAAGAACACCTCACATCCTTGTCGCAACAACCTATCTGCCACCATAGCTGACACCAGACACGTCGGAAGAATCTTCCTATCTCCCTGGAAGATCCACTTCTCTCCAGCAACATCAAACACCGCCTGCTTGGAACCACAGTCCAAGACAACCTTATACTTCTCTAAGGTATCCATCCCAAGGATAACATTGAAACCATGCATATCAAGTGGTATGAGATCCACCTGAATGCTGTGTCCCGAAAAAGACAAAACACAAGATGGACACTCTTCTCGAAGCAAAGAGGAACCATCAAGAGGGGTTTCTAACAACAAGCTATCCTTCTTACAACTAACATGTAGATGACAGTTTTCAAGCATACTATAAGCGATAAAAGAGTGTGCAGCACCCGGGTCAACCAGAACAGATATAAAGCAAGAAGAAGACATATCAGAATGAAATAACTCCATCTGACCTGTCACCACTCGCGAGTTGACTATCGCCTTCGGCTGATTCATGGCATAGAATCGAGCCGTAGCTTGCTGTCCACGACCTCTGCTTCCTTGAGAAGATGATCCAGCTTGAGACGCTTGACCGCGTCCTCGTCCTCTGCTACCACTGGGCTGTGGTCTCTCAAACTTCTGGAAACTCTGCCTCAGTTGCTGCGTCACTTCAACATCTCTATTTGGGCAATTGAACTTCCAATGCCCGACTTGTCCACAGAGATGACATGTTCTATTGTCAACTCGTGGCCTAGATGGCCCTATCACTGCCACAGAAGCTGAGCTGGGCGCCTTAGATGGTGAAGAAACATAACCTTTTCCCTTACTCGGAGACCACTGAGATGGTATACCAGCACTTCTCATCACTGACGGTGTTGAAAACCTGGGTTTCTTGAAGCCACCAAACCTTCATCCTTGAAACTGAGCAGGTCTTTTAAGAGACACCGACTCTCTTTTCTCCCGTACTGTCCTCTTGATCCGTCGAACTGATTCCACAAACGTAGCAAACCGCTCTCGGTTTTCTAGCGCAGACATAAGGGTTGTCAACTCAGCACTCAAACCCTTCTCGAAACGTCTGATCTGTTCATCATCTGTCGCCGCCATGTGAGGACAGAACCTCAACAGATCCATAAACTTAGCTTCATACTCGGTGATGTTCATCGCTCCTTGCCGCAACTTCTCAAACTGACTGATCTTCTCATCTAGGTACGTCTTCGGAAAGTATCTGGTGACGAACTCACGCCGAAACACTTCCCAACAGATCACCTCACCAGGCCGCTTCTCCTCCTCGATGGTCCACCAGTGACCAACACTACCCTTCAAAAGGTAGACAACATGCTTTACTTTGTCTGCTTCGGGGATGTCGAGGATCCGGAAAGCCTTTTCAAGACTCGTCAGCCACAGATCTGCATCTGCTGGATCAGCCGTTCCAGCATAATCCGAAGCTCCGACTCGGCGAAGCCGCTCAAAGGTCTTCCCAATACCCGATGCTTCTCCATGGGGAACCTGTGCTCGTGGAGGAGGCACTGGTAATCGCTCAACCATGAGATTCATCGTAGCCATTAACTGCCCCATAAGCTGTTGGTAGGCAGGGTGTTCAAGAATGGCTGGGTCAGGTTGGGGGACCTCAGGCACCCGATCTTCATGTGCCTGTCCATCTGCTCCATCAACCGATGCAGCATCACTATGCTCAGGAGCATGTTCTTCATGGTTTCCAGACATCTTGGCTTTTCTTCTGCTGAGGGCAGAAGATTTTTGTAAGATAACCTGGAAAACTCATAAGAAAAGGCTCAACCTAGTCCTAGATCCCTGTAGACTCAGCGAACCTAAGGCTCTGATACCAAAAACTTGTGGCAACACATCCCATTATCACACAGATAACGAGGTGTTACGCGAAAACGTGCGGAAAACACCATAACCACAGATTATCAAAATCACGGGTTAATTAAAACCGATTGCGGAAAACTGATAAACTGTGAGACTATTACTTTCCAGTCCTCATCCTGCACAGAAACATGTCATATAAACATACATGTACATACACAAGATCTGATACGTGTCCACAGCTCAGGAACAGCTGTCCATCCAGCACATGAGTTCACCACCTGTTCATATATACATAAAGGCCCACATCCGGCCAACAACAGGATATACCGATATCATCAAACGATCATCGTGAAACAACGTCAAAACACTACCAAGGACCTGAGAGTACAAGGATGACTCTAGACTCTACTACAAAACATCCAAAACAGCAGCATGTCCAACGCTTGCCTTCTACTGCTCCTCAAGCTGCTCGTCCGCAACTCCACTACCATGACCACGTCTACCTCGACCACCTAAAAAGGGTGTAAACCAGCGGGGTGAGACAATTGAACAATTGTCCCAGCGGGAAACATAGCTCCCCACCGCAACTATAGAACCTCAGCAAGATAAACTATAGCAGCAGTTAACTAACAACAGGTATAACAAGAGCAGTTATATATATAGCAAGATTTACTCTTACCGGCAAGCATACCAGCTGTACCAAAGCATATAACCAGACGACTTTCGAAAGAATATGATTATCAAGATAAGGTATATCAACATATAATAGGATTATTAGAACAGAATACAATGCCATATAACCTGATTATCAAGATAAGACCGATTACCACATAACCTGCAAGGTATATCAGAGATATTACACAACAAGGCCTCAACCAATGTTTCATGTTTGATTTGATCAGTAAATACTAAACGACTGTATTACGTTTTATTATGCCCTGAGGATTTGAACCGTACCGTTCAAATCCAACCTTTGGTTACGAAACCCAAGCCGGTGCCATACAAGGTCAATGGAAGAGCCGGACTCCACGACCTCTCACCTCATGGTCAGTACACAAATACAACACAAGCAGGACCGCAGTCACACGCTGAAGTGGTCTAAGCCACAGGGTTAGATCCATAGGCTACCCATTCTCTAGCCCGCCTTGGTACAGGTCACGACGCTAGTAAAATTGAGCCATGGGCCTGTTCACCGTGCTCTGAGCCATGAACGCATTCATGCTCCATACATCACATATCCTGAGCCATGGGCCTGTTCACCATGCTCTACACACATATCTGAGTCTGTAACTGAAGTTACACTCTTACCTCCTCATTTTCAGGCTAGGAGCAACCTACACATATTCAACAATATGCGCTTCCAGGTTAACCCATAGGAAAAACCCGTTTCACCATCACCAAGTCCTGACGATGATGGATCTATGGCCAGGGCAAACTACATGATATGTTTCACTGTGATTAGTTAGTATCTTTTAGATGGATTGCAGGATTCAACCATGTTGTATAACATGCAAGATATAACAGAAGGTAAAGAACATTATTTTATGATCTATTCATATCAACCCGATCCATCTTAAGGATCCAACATCACATGTTACCACTTGGCCTCTTGCCAACCATCCAGATCCATCTCAAGGATCATCACATACCGTAGGGTCTCAATCCCCTCATCATGTACTGTCACTGCCTCTTAAGGCTCACATCTTCATCATCATGGGACCATCACATCACATACACAAACTTATGGGGCAATTATCAAAGTAATGTTACTCATTACATATGTCACATAGCCCTTTCATGGCTAAGTCATCACCTGCAAGGTTAAGGTATGCAATAATTGTAGATTCAACATAAGGAATATGCTCACTATCATGAAATATCATTCAAGATAATCTACTTATCAATATGACACTTATTTGGTAACCAAGTATGTTAAGTACATCATTAACAAACCATACTGATGCTTACCCTTATCTCAAGATTATACAAACAATCAGGGTATATAGAGATCATGTTGTGTTTACAGAACCAACACTATTGTTAACAAGGTCATTACTATGTCATCAACTATTGTCATCTTTATCATGAGGCAACCTTTAACATAACTATCACTTAGCATCATTATTACCAACATTATGATCATTAAACAAACTACTAGAGTAGTTATCATCATTCTTATTATCATTAACAATTAAGCATAACAGGTCACATCATGCATCTATTACATGAGGGCTATCATTAGATACATTACTATCATTAGCATCCTTATTATTTGCAAGGCAACATATTACATATTGATGGTATCACAAACACCACCATCGTCTTATTAGTTAATGGATAAACATCCACTTCTATCACATAAGGGACCGTCACCAAAGAAACTCATGCCCTCACTATAGCCTCACAACCCTCATCTATAGCCTATCACCCAACATGGGTATCGGCCACCATACTAACCCTATCGGCCATCATGGCCCAAGGCATTTCGCCCAACATGGTATCGGCCACCATGGTATCGGCCATCATGGCCCAAGGCATGTCGCCCAACATGGTATCGGCCACCATGGTATCGGCCATCATGGTATCGGCCATTAGGGCACAAAGCCTATCGTCTAACATGCCATCAACCATATCGTCCAATATGGGCACAAGGCATGACGCCCACCAAGCTTATCGGCCAACACACTATGCTCACTCTATCGCCCATCATGGGCAAGGGTATCGTCCAACATGCTACTAACCCTATCGGCCTACATAGATATCGGCCAACACAAGGGAGAGGTATTGTCCACCAAGGTACTAACCCTATCGGCCATAAGGCACATCAGCCTATCGTCCAACAAAGAACCCTACTATGTCGTGCAACATGAGAGAAGGGGTGTTGCCCAACACCAAGGGCATTAACCAAAACACAAGGGACCTCACTATGTCTCCCATCATATCGGCCAACCAGACCTTAGCTCACTCCATCGCCCATCAAGGTGCCATGTCGGTCACCAAAGAGAGCACCATGTCGCCCAACACTCAAGCTAGGTCAACCTATCGACCTCCAACTCAAGGAACTCCAACCCTAAAGCATCATATCGTTCAACTTAAGGACAAGGGTGTCGCTCAACACGCCCACAAGGAAGGGATATCACCCAACCCTAGGTCACCTTCAACCTCCAACTCAAGGAAGCCCCAAACCCTAGAAAGCAAGGTACACAAAGGGACCCTACAACCCTAAGGGGGATATCGGCCACTAAGGTACATAAGCAAGATACACAAGCAAAGAACTAAGCCAGCCTACTAACATATAACAAGATCAAAGCTTGAGGTAAAAGAGTTAGGGTTAGAAACTATGCAACCCGCCTTAAGCTCCAAGGAAGAAGATGCACTTTGTGCTCCAAGGTTGTCGGCCACCAAAGCTCCAAAGCACTTCAGGGTCCAAAGCTATCGTCCACCAGGATGCTCCAGGAAGGTGTATCGGCCACCACTTCAGCTCCAAGGAAGTGTATCGGCCAACACAAGCAAGATGGAGAGGGGTATCGTGCACCAAGGGTGGAGGGGAGACCAAAGGACCAAAGGAGACTAAGGCAAGGAGAAGAGCTACCTATATAGGAGGGAAGGGAGGAGAAACCAAGGTACAACCATGCTATGTGTCGCCCACCCAAGGGACACTTGTCCTAGGGTTCAAGCCAACACACTAGCAAGCCAAGAGACACTTGTCCAAGATGTGCACCATGTGTCACCAGCCAAGGTCAAGCCATATGGGCGACACAAGCAAGCTATACTGGGCGACACACCAGGCACTGGGCGACACACCACCTCCCTTGGGCGACACAAGGCTCAAGCAAGCCCAAACAAGGAACCCCAAGGCCCAAACAAGCTCAACTCAGGCCCAAAGGACTCAAACAACAAGCCCAAGCCTTCCTCTCAACCCTAGAGGAAGCAAAGAGGGAAAACATCTCACAAGATGGCAAACTTGCCCACAAAACCCTAAACTTGGGTTATTTGCAAGTAGCCCCTCGAACTTCTCAACAAAGCACAACAAAACCCTAATCACCACTTAAGGTGATTAGCAAGCATCAAACCACCAAGGTTAAGCAAAACAAATAGGGTAAACCCTAAACGCAGGTCAGGGTCCTTACATATATAGTAAAGCATGGGTTTAGAGTTATAAAACCCGCCTAAAGCTTGCTCCTTGAGCTCCAAGCTTTCAAGATCCAAGCGCTAATGGCGTCCTTGAGTTCCCACAGGTTGATCAAGGTGAAAACTCCAAGGAAAGATGAAAAGAGATGGCTAGAAAGATAGGGTTTTGTGAGTTAGTCACCAAATTGACCTTGAATTCGAGTTCTAACCATGGAATTAGGCAAGAAGAGGGATTCAAACCTACCTTGCACCCTTGGTCGTTCCTCTATGAGCTCTAAGACAGTCCTTAGTCATCCAATCAAGGGGAAACAGTGATATGCACGAAGGAAAGGTTCCTTTGCTTGAGAGGTAAAGTGTATATATACATGGGTGAGGTTTCATTAAAGGCCCACAAGTTTCCCATAAATCCAACTAGGTCCTTCCTTCATTACTTGCTCGTCCCTTCCTCTTTATTCTAAGGACAAAACTTCACTTAAGGTCTAGAAAAAGAGGGCAAAGAAGATCAATCTAGTACTAAGGTACATACATAAAAGGGATATTGTACATATACCCTGATTATTCAATCACAAGGTATATTTCATAACTTGATAATTCAATTGAGGTGACTTCCTCATCATTTCTTCTCTAAATGATGGTAAGAGTTCTAAAAGATACATTAGATGATATATTTTACAAATTGCATCCCTTTATTTGGGTAAATTGCATTTTACCCCAAATTAGGGTTTCAAGCACCGGGATTGCTTCCACAGCTGCACCTTGGTGCCCAAGCTTGGGAAATCCCTCAAACTTTGCCAAAAAGATTCTCATGATGTCTCAACATCAGAGGAACATCTCATCATGTGCAAATTGCAAGCTAACCCTTTCAAATGGGTAAATTGCACATAGGTCCCTGTATATCAAAACAATGCTACAACTTTAAATAAAAAGGAGAAAATATTGAAATATATGTTTCTAAGAAACTTAATTACATGCTCAGAGTTAATCACAAAGATTTAATTACATATTTAGGCAAAACACCTAGGGTTACTCATAACCCAGGTCAGGGATGTTACAAAAGTCATTTAGATTCTTGTCTTTATCTTTTGAAAATTAATTAAGACTAAAGGAGAGCTTATGTTTCAATTTGGGTCCTATTTGAATAATGTTGAAACAATATTTTACCTGTTTTGGACTAAAGTGCAATTTACCCAATTTAAGGGGGTTACCTTGCAAATGTTACATGATAAATGTTCCTCAAGTGTTATAGCATCATAAGAATGAGAATGATGTTGAGGTATGGCTTGTGGAAGCCTACGTTCCAATAAGGAGCTTGTTTGAGTAATGCTTGTGTATTGAATGCTAGTTTTGGTATAATTTGCAAATTACCTAAAATTTAGGCTTGAATATGTAAAATACCACTTTAAGAGTGTCCCTACTGTCTCTTGGTATCATTTAGGGAAAATAAAAAGAATGGGACGTCTTGTTTGAACTACTTTTGAGGAGAGATAATCTTGATAATAAAATAATCAAGATTTAAGCATAATTGAAACCCTAATTATTTTGTAGCAAACATAAATATATTAATCGAAGTGCCCATCAACTAAAAATGTTATGGGAGAAATCCTATAGTGGGAATACGTCCAAATGCCTTGAGTGGCATCGAAATATCCAAAGTAGGTGAAGAAATCCACTCACATTTGTTAATTAAAAAGTAATGTCCACTAAAAATGGATAATAGTATTATAATGATTAAGATGCTTAGTGGTTACTTTTAATTCAAGGATAATTGAAAGGAAATTGAGGAAAAAGGAAGATGGCTTAGAAGGCAAGGAAGGGAGGGGGCATGTGGCAAGAAAGTGGATGAATCCTACTTTCTCTCTCCTAGAAAATCAATTATATGTACTCAATTTGCTCCTTACTTGAAAGGCTATTTTTGCAAACCACTTTCTTCCATTGATTTGGCTGACAACCAAGGAGATTAGGAGTAGGAGGAAAACGTTCCCCAAGCTGAAGGTAAGCTCCATGATCATCTTGTACCATGGATTGATGGTTGAAATCGGATTTCAACATTCATTTTCTTCTCTCTTCCATCCAATGCTCAACCTTGGCTATCTTTTGCATCCAAAGAGTTGGAAACAAACCTTGGATAGTTGAAGGAGCTTCTTTCACCATTAGATATGAGAATCTTGAAGATTTGAAGCTACTTTGAAGGCGGGTTATATAACTTGAACCCATCAATGTTATTATTGTTTTCAATTTTTCATCATATGTTGATCTTTTATTTTCTTCTTGAATAATTGATGAATTCATCATATATATATGATCATAGAATTTGGAGGTATGAAGCTTGATGATGATGACATCATCTTAGAAAACACCTCAAGAATATAAAAAACAAACGGTTTCAATTTGTTGGTCAAACAGTTTTAAAACCGTTACCGACCAAACGGTTTCAAAACCGTTAGAGGTCAAACGGTTTCAAACCATTCGAGACCAAACAGTTTCAATGGATTCAAGGATCAATTGGTCTCATGACCTAATAACTTCAAACAACCAAATTCAATTGGTTTCAAAACCCTAGAATCAAACTCAATTGATTTCAGAACCCTAGCTCAATTGGGTTCAAAACCCTAATTTTAGGTTCAAATGGTTTCATCTCTGAATTGACCAAACGATCTCAAATCATTTGAGAACCAAACGGTCTCAAACCGTTTAAGGATCAAACAGTCTCAAACCGTTTAGGGTTAATTGATCTCCAAACCGTTTGAGGGTCTTGGGTTGAAACAGTTTCAAAACTGTTAGAGATGAAACGGTTTTCAAACCGTTAGATATGAAATGGTTTCAAAACCGTTTGATGAGCAAAAGGTTCAAGACCATTTAAGGATATAAAGACCAAGACCGTTTGTAGGTCTTAATGGTCTCAAATTATTTGAAAGTTTAAGACCAACACCGTTTGAAGGTCTAAACAGTCTCAAACCGTTTGAAGGTTTAGGACCAAACCATTTGAAGGTTTAGGCCCAAACCATTTGAAGGTTCAATTGGTCCAAACCGTTTGAAGGTCCAATTGATTCAAACCATGTAAGTACTAATAACCCCATAAGTGTTTGAAGAGTATCTCAAGGCTGATTTCAACGGAAGTACCTCTAAAGTACTTATGTGATTAGTATAATTAGAGTGATTATCACTCGATGCCTATGAAAGTAATAAATTCAATACACTATGATAAGCATATTTTCATGTACTTTAGTAAGAGGTTAAGTCAACCTAATAAGGTATGATGATGATGTGTATTCCTAAGTACATGGATCAATGATAAATATGATTTAATACTTAAATGATGCTACGTGAAATCCTAATATAAGGTTATGGCATATGACATTCTAATTGATTAAGATGAGAAACCCTAACCCTAATTTCGGGTAATGGGATGAGAAACCCTAATTAATATAAATTGGGAAAGCCTAACCCTAATATAGGGTGATATTATGTGAAACCCTAATATAGGGTGATGCTATATGAAACCCTAATTAATATAAAATGGGAAACCCTAACCCTAATATAGGGTGATGTTATGTGAAACCCTAATATAGGGTGATGTTATGTGAAACCCTAATCTAGGGTGATGTTATGTGAAACCCTAATTGATAAAGATTGAAAACCCTAATCCTAATGAGGGAATAGTGATGTTATCTTTGTATGGCATAATGTTGATATGTAACTGATATGGTTGTTATCAAGTATACTAACCATGCAGGTATCACGAGATGATGGGCATAACCAGGTATGAGCTATGATGTTAATGGGCCTTGTGAGCCATTATTTCATTTGTTGCCTAGTGTGAGGTGACAAGAAGTTGAATATACCTGGTGAGCTATGTGAGATGATTGTGTAACAAGTATCATGAATACCTTGGTCAGATGACCTGGAAGTATTAGTTCCCTGATAAGTGATAACCTTGTTCAGTGATGAACTAAGGGTTTGAATACCCAGATCTAGTAAACATGATGATGATATTGATGAGAGGTGTGAATTCATAGTAATGAGATAAGGGGTTGAAATCCCAATGTTCTATAAAGTTTGAAAAGTAGTTGGTAGAAGTATTACATGTTTCTTTGTAGCATTTGTCATAATAATTTATGTTTGAAATCTTGATTGATGCTAAAAGATATGGTAATGTACTTAAATAATCAAGTGGAATATTATCATGTAGAGCCCTAGCCATAGACCCATCATCGTCAGTAGCTGGTGATGGTGAAACGGGTTCTCCTGTTGTTTAATCTGGAGCGTATATTGTTAAATATGCGGGGTTTCTCCTAGCCAAAAATAGGAGGATTAGAGTGCAACTTCGATTGTAGACTCAAGATATGTTTAAGATCATGGTGAATAGGCCCATGGCTCAGTGTGATGGAGCATGAATGCGTTCATAGATCAGGGAGCACGGTGAACTGGCCCATGGCTCAGATTTACTAGCGCCAGGACCTGTACCAAGGCAGACTAGAGGAAGGGTAGCCTATGGGAGCTAACCCTGTGACTGAGGTCACTTAAGCAAGAGACTATGATCGTACTTGTGGTCTCACACTGACTGAGACGGATGAGATCATGGAGTCTGACTCTTCCTTTGATCTTGTATGGCACCGGCTTTGGGTTTCACAACCGAAGGTTGGATTTGAGCAGTACGGCTCACTTCCTCAGGGCATAAGAATGATTGTAAAATGTAATCAGCCGTGTAGCATATTTGCTTAAGGACGAATTACGGAAATCATTGGTTGATGTTACAATGCTTATTGTATCCTAAATGGATAGATATTATACATGTTCTTCATATTCCTTATTAAAATGAATAAATGATTTACTGCTTTATCATTTATAGTTGTAATGCTTTAAAAGATGATGTTGCTCTAATCTGCTTAAAAATGATTAAATCCCGCTTTTCAATAGAGATTCTTTTGCTCAGTTTATTACTATTTATCTGCAATAATAATAGTTATGGAGGAGAGTTTATCTCTCACTGGGATATGGGTCTCACTCTGTTGATCACCAACATTTTTAGGTGGGTGCGGACGAGGAGGCATGAACCATACACCAGGGGAAGGACAACAACATCAGGGACAATATTGATATCTTAGGTGGAGATACTGACTGTCGTGTCTTGTAGTTATGAGTCCTATATGTCGTCTCTGTACTCTCAGGTCCTTGCAGTCAGTAGTTAGTGCTTTTATGATCAATCTGAGATTTTGGCATTGAATGCCTCAAGGTTTTATGTTGCTTATGTGTAGACTTAACAGAGCAACTGTTGTATGCAATCCTAGAGAAGAGAAGGTACATGTTATGTACTTTGTGGACCAGAATGTATATATAATATTTTAGTTCTTTTTATAAGAGTTTCTTGGAAATGGATCTCTTTGCAAATAGTTTTAATTTTTAGTGATTTTCAGTAATCCATTGTAAATATTTTCTTCCGCATTAATCATTATCCGATGATGGCCTGATTTGCGGTCGGGTCAGCTCAAGTTAAGTGGTATCATAGCTTAACGTTCGCTGAGTCTACACAGACATAGGATTAAGGTCGTCGATTCTGTTCTAGTGTCTTCTAGTTTATCTGATAGTGACTTCTGCTCTCAGGAGAAGAAGTAAAGCTTGAACATGGCTGGATCACATGAAGAACATGCTGCTGAAAGTAGTGTTTCTATACTAGGAGGAGGTGCAAGGGATCGGGCTAGAGAGGAACTAGTACATGAAAATCCCAGCTTGACCACGCTACACTAGAAAACCCAACTTTCCATGCTCTATTTGGGTAGTTCATGGAGACTATCACACATATGACGGATAGGATGCCACCACCTACACCTAGGGCACCAGCTCACAATGAGGGACATGGAGCTGGCAAGACTTTTGAACGGCTTCGCCGGGTAGGAGCCAAAGAATATACTGGTACAAATGACCCAACGGATGTGGACTTGTGGCTGACTCAGCTAGAAAAGGCCTTCAGAATTCTTAATATCCTAGAAGCTGAGAAGGTTAGACATGCGGTGTACCTGTTGAAGGGGAGTGCTGGCCATTGGTGGGCCATAGAAGAAGGTAAAAGGCCAGATGTTGAAGTCAGATGGGAAGAATTCCGACATGAATACGTTAGTAGATATTTTCCCAAGACTTACCTGGATGAGAAGATCTCCCAGTTTGAGCGGATAAGGCAAGGAAAAATGAACATTAGTGAGTATGAAGCTAAGTTTATGGAGCTTCTATGATTCTGTCCGCACATGGCTACTACAGATGAGGAGAGGATTCGACATTTTGAGAAGGGTTTGAACACTGATTTAACCACACCAGTATCTGCTCTAGAGAATAGAGAGAGGTTTACCACCTTTGTGGAGTCAGTTAGGCAGATAGAAAGGTCTAGGATTTAGAAGCATCATGCCAATAGTAAGAAAGTATATACCCAGTTCTAAGGACAGAGGTCCGAAAGTTTTAAGAAACTAAGGTTTTCTGCACCAACTGCACCACCGATGTTTAATACTCAGACACAGTGGACATCCAACAAGGGTAGAGGTCATAGTTTACCACCAGAGGGAGCCCACAACTCAATATCAATGTCAGTAACAGGACCGTCTAGACCACAGTGGGAGAACAGAGTTTGTTATAAATGTGGGAAGATGGGACATCTGATGAAAGATTGTCTATTTAGAGATGTGAGTGTAACCCAACCACCGAGGTAGAGTCAAAAAGGCTGTCAGAAGTGACAGTTTAGCAGTGGTACACGAGGACGTAGATAGGCGTCCCAAGCTGGCTCATCTGCACCCAACAACATGGCGAGTGGTCGACAACCAGCAACGGCAAGATTTGATGCTATGAATCAGCCCGAGGCAGTGGTCAATCCGCGAGTTGTGATAGGTCAGATGGAATTATTTCATTCTGACATGTCTTCATCCTGCTTCGTATCTGTTTTGATTGATCTGGGTGCTACGCATTCCTTTATCACTCGAGAAGTGATTCATGATTGCAATATGACTGTTAGTCATAGAGCAGATAATTTGTTATTAGAAACTCCGTTAGTTGGATCTGCAGTGTTGTGGGAGGTATGTTCTCCATGCATTCTTTCCTTTTCTAATCATCACATTCAGGTGGATCTTATACCACTTGAGATGCATGGGTTCGACATAATCCTTGGGATGGACACCTTAGAAAAGTATAAGGTTATCTTGGATTGCGGTTCCAAGCAGGCTATGTTCTCAAACAATGGTGATACATGGGTCTCTTAGGGGGACAAAAAGATTCTTCTAACCTGTCTAGTGTCATCATTCTTTCTAGTCATTGAAAGAAAGGTTGACCAGTGCACCTGTGTTAGTATTACCTGAGCAGGGAAAGGGGTATATTGTTTTCTATGATGCTTTTAAGAATGGTCTAGGATGTGTTTTGATGCAGGATAAACAAGTGATTTCTTTTGCTTCTCGACAGCTTAAGAAACACGAGAAAAATTATCCAACACATGATCTAGAATTAGCTGGAGTGGTTCATGTGTTGAAGATCTGGAGACATTATCTCTATGGAGAGACATTCCAGATTTTCACGGACCATAAGAACCTAAAATACATCTTTTCACAACATGAGTTCAATATGAGACAACACTGCTGGATGGAGTTAATCAAGGACTACGATTGTACAATTTATTATCATCCAGGAAAGGCTAATGTAGTGGCTGATGCACTAAGTAGAAAATCATCGTCGCCAACCATGGACAAGGCACAGTTGAACTCTTTAGTGTGTTTTAAACAAGACATGCTTGTCTCTTTGAGGAAAAACAATGTACAACTTAAAGTATCCTTGTTAGCTGGACTGTTAGCTGAAATGCTAGTGAAACCTACTCTGAAACAACAGATCAAAGAAGCACAACAGGCTGATACTATGATTCAGCAGATCAGGTCAGAGTATGATAGTGAGAAACGGGATGGTTTTCATGAGTTTGATGATGAGGTAGTTTGTTACCATGGTAGGATGGTAGTACCTGATGCCAATGACTTAAGGAAGTTATTCATGGAGGAAGCTCATTCATCTATGTATGCAATGCATCGAGGGAGCACCAAAATGTATCATAATTTAAAAGATATGTATTGGTGGCCCGGATTGAAGAAAGATGTAGCTGAGTTTGTTATGTGCTGTCCAGTGTGTCAGTAGGTTAAAGTTGAACATCAAAAGCCCACAGGAACAATGCAACCTTTACCTATACCACAGTGGAAATGGGATCACGTGACCATGGACTTTATGGTTGGTTTGCCAAGAATAGCCAAAAGTCATGATTACATTTGGGCGATAGTTGATAGGTTGACTAAGTCAGTGCATTTTCTTCCTGTCAAAACAACCTATACTACTAAGAAACTTGCATAGATCTATATAGATGAGATAGTGTGTTTACACGGGGTTCCAGTTACAATTGTTTCTGATAGAGGTCCCCTATTCATGAGTCATGTTTGGGAACGACTACATAAAGCTTTGGGTATGCAGTTAAGGTTTAGTACCACCTTTCACCCACAAATAGATGGACAATCTGAGAGGACTATACAAACTTTGGAGTATTTGCGTAGGGCATGTGTCCTTTAGTTTATAGGGAGTTGGGATCTACACTTGAGCTTAATAGAATTTGCTTACAACAATAGTTATCAGCACAACATTGATATGGCACCATATGAGGCATTGTATGGTAGATGTTATAGATCTCTATTGTGTTGGTTTGAAATAGGAAAATACCAACTTTTGGGTCCGGAATTAGTGCAAAAGACAACTAGAAAGATGAAAGTAATACAACAACAGTTAAAGGCTGCACAGGATAGACAGAAGGCATACGCTAATAAACGGTGAAGACCTTTAGAATTCCAAGTTGGAGACAGAGTATATCTCAAAGTCTCACCTTGTAAATGTGTTCTTAGATTTGGAAAGAACGGTAAGTTAGCTCCTAGATTTATGGGGCCTTATCCAATCATTGAACGGATTGCAAAGGAAACCCTAACCCTAATATAGGGTGATGTTATGTGAAACCCTAATATAGGGTGATGTTATATGAAACCCTAATTGATAAAGATGGGAAACCCAAACCCTAATGAGGGAATAGTGATGTTATCTTTGTATGGCATTAATGTTGATATGTAATTGATATGGTTGTTATCAAGTATACTAACCATGCATGTATCATGAGATGATGAGCATAACTAGGTATGAGCTATGATGTTAATGGGCCTTGTGAGCCATTATTTTATTTGTTGCCTAGTGAGAGGTGACAAGAAGTTAAATATGCTTGGTGAGCTATGTGATATGATTGTGTAACAAATATCATGAATACCTTGGTCAGATGACCTGGAGGTATTAGTTACCTGATAAGTGATAACCTTGTTCAGTGATGAACTAAGGGTTTGAATACCCAGATCCAATAAACATGATGATGATATTGATGAGAGGTGTGAATTCCTAGTGATGAGATAAGGGGTTGAGATCCCAATGTTCTATAAAGTTTTGAAAATCACTTGGTAGAAGTATTACATGTTTCTTTGTAGCATTTGTCATAATAATTCCTGTTTGAAATCTTGATTGATTCTAAAATATATGGTAATGTACTTAAATAACCAAGTGGAATATTATCATGTAGAGCCCTGGCCATAGACCCATCATTGACAATAGCTGGTGATTGTGAAACGGGTTCTACTATTGGTTAATCCGGAGCGTATATTGTTGAATATGCGGGGTTTCTCCTAGCCAAAAATAGGAGGATTAGAGTGCAACTTCGATTGTAGACTCAATATATATTTAAGAGCATGGTGAACAGGTGCATGGATAAGTGTGATGGAGCATGAATGCATTCATAGTTCAGGAAGCACGGTGAATTGGCATGTGGCTCAAATTTACTAGTGTCGGGACCTGTACCAAGGCGGGCTAGAGAAATGGTAGCCTATGGGAGCTAACCCTGTGACTGAGGTCACTTAAGAAAGAGACTGCGGTCCTACTTGTGGTCTCGCACTGACCGAGACAGATGAGATCGTGGAGTCTGACTCTTCCTTTGATCTTGTATGGCACCAACTTTGGGTTTCGCAACTGAAGGTTGGATTTGAGCGGTACGTCTCACTTCCTCAGGGCATAAGAATGATTGTAAAATGTAATCAGCCATGTAGCATATTTGCTTAAGTACGAATTACGCAAATCATTGGTTGATGTTACATTGCTTATTGTATCCTAAATGGATAGATATTATACATGTTCTTCATATTCCTTATTAAAATGAATAGATGATTTATTGCTTTATCATTTATAGTTGTAATGCTTTAAAAGATGATGTTGCTCTATTCTACTTAATAATGATTAAATCTTTCTTTTCAATAGAGATTCTTCTACTCAGTTTATTACTATTTATCTACAATAATAATATTTATGGCAGAGAGTTATATCTCTCACTGGGACATGGGTCTCACTCCATTGATCACCAACATTTTTAGGTGGACGCGGATGAGGAGGCAGGAACCATACACCAGGGGAAGGACAGAAGCATCAGGGACAACAAAGATATCTCAGGTGGAGATACTGATTGTCGTGTCTTGTAGTTATGAGTCCTATATGTCGTCTCTGTACTCTCAGGTCCTTAGAGTCAGTAGTTTGTGCTTTTATGATCGATCTGAGATTTTGACATTGAATGCCTCGAGGTTTTATGTTGCTTATGTGTAGATTTAGCAGAGCAACTGTTGAATGTAATCCTCGAGAAGAGAAGGTACATGGTATGTACTTTGTGGACCAGAATGTATATGTAATATTTTGGTTCTTGTTATAAGAGTTTCTTGGAAATGGATCTCTTTGCAAATGGTTTTAATTTTTAGTGATTTTCAATAATCCACTGTAAATGTTTTCTTCCACATTAATCATTATCCGATGACGACCTGATTTGCGGTCAGGTCGTCTCAGTAATAGACACCTATCTAATGTATCTCATGAGGCTGATGTATAAAATGACTTCGACATCCAACAACATATGATATATCTAGATGACTCACATAAACTTAAAACTTTCAACAATAGCACTATATTTGGTGATTTCAACTACTTTAGGACTATCAGAATCACTAAGAAAAAGTTGTGGGGTCCACTTGGATACATGTTGGTTTACAACATCACCATACTGGTTGTTTAAGGAGCTTAGGAACAATTTTATTTTGATAGAGAACAATAACAAAGTCGATATATGTCACTTTCATACCCAAAAACTAATTGATAGGACCAAGATATTTGGGGACAAACTGTGATTTTAAGAAATCTTTGACATGTTGGATACCAGAAGAGTCACTCAAAGTAATAAGTATATCATTGTTGCTCGCCCTTGAGCAATGCTACCTTTGGATCTATTTGAGATAAGTCAACTAGAGGTCAACCAATATAAACTACATTTCTCAAATACCCCCGCCTGATGGTTCCGAACCGGCCCTTACTAGCCCTTGAACAAATAATTATTTTTTAGTATCCAAAAATGGTCATTAAAGATGTCCAACCCTTAGATCAATGAAACACTATTAATGGAATAATTAACATCATAGTCAACAAGACATCCACTTGATGCACCATGTGATTCCCTATCTACATTGCTCTTGTCAACCTACCAAATAGTTTGGAAGTAGTTCCCCATATAAAAATGGAGGGGATTAATCACATTTGTGGCCTACCATAAAGAGAAATGTTTGGAATGAAGTGGGTGGCTACGAATGCAAATAAAAGTAACATCTAAACCAATTATGCAAAAACAAAATATGATGAACCTATGGAATGAAAAAATTAAAAAATGCATGAATTCTATTGCCTACTATTTTGGTGGAATGATGAATGCATTAATATACGGATATGATTTTGAGTATGGGTGAATGAGTGTATACATGTAAGTATTTTCACTTCTCCTTGAAGAGAAATTCAGTTCAAGTTCAAGAATTTTTTTCTCCTTCTTTATTTGATATTTCTTTTCTTTTCTGCCATCTTATTGTTAGCATAGTTTAAGATTTATGTTCGGTCTTTTCTTTAACATATAATTTCTTTTTTTATATTGGGAGATATGTATATGTGTACCTTTTACTTTATGTTTGATGAGAAAGCTACATAAATACATGATGCAAAAAGATGAAATAAGTTATGCAACTACTTGATATGAAATTCTTACCTTTTTTTCTGTTTCTAACTAATGAAACCAACAACAATTAGCTATCATGATACTTATCATGCTATGCAATGCATTTAAGAGGAAACAATTCGTGTTGCTTGATCATCTTAAGGTGGTGGATGAAATGTCATGAAAGGTGGGTGGAATAACATGATTAAGAGACAATGATTGCATTAAACTTTTGATATGTCCCTCTCCTATCAATGTGTGTACAAGGTAACCTTATGATTTTTTTTCTAAAATTATCATTTAAAGTATCATTACTTGTTTGGTTAGTTTGGGCTCAAACCTCATCATTATCCACAAATCTTGGATAAATTAAAATGGTCATTCATAAGTGTTATCAAGTTGACTAGCCCATACACTTCCTCTAGCTGGTGTTGCCTTAGAATTTGCAAGATAAGCTTAAAAAGATTTCATTATTTAAAAAAATCTTTAATTTTCATTGTCAAGGCACAAAACATATTTTACTTTGGTGATAGATGAAATCATGATAATTAAGCTCCATGATTACACTAGGTAGATGTGGATCCTATACTTGTAAAAATAAAAAACTGAAATAAGATAAAAGATAAAATACATAAAGTCATTCCAACACCCCCCTAAGATTGAAACTAACTATGACCTCATAGTAAGAATTCAAATAAAGTGGTTTAAAGAGGGTATCATGAACTCAAAAGGGTGGTGGTGGCTGAAATGTTCCTGGTGGCCTCTGTGGATCAAGTTCTGTTGGCATCTATCCCTCTGTATTGGTATCACCAACTTGTGTGACGGTGGTGCTAACATATGACATCCTTTATACTTCTTTGAGTTGTATGAGTCCGTACCACCAAAATGTGTGTCAATGGTATTGACAATCTTTTCCTGTAGCTCTCTAATTTTTCTGAGAAAAGTCAGTGGTACTGACTTGGTTGTCGGTGGTATTGACTTTTTGTAGAATTTGACCTATCTTGGATTTGATAACACTCACTTGTATGTCAGTGGTAATAATTTTTTGTGAAATCCTTATTGACTATTTTAAGAAGGTCAGTGGTAATGACAATGTGTCAGTAGTAGCGACTCTAACTCAGCTTGCACACCAAACAAAAGCTTCAAGTTAACTTTTTACATAAATTTCAAATATAACAAGACAATCACAATATTTAAACAAAGGAAAATCATAAACAACATGAAAATGACAGAAATAAAATTGAGTTGTCTCACATAAGCACCCTTGTTTAATGTCCTAGGCTTAACACGATGATTCTCTTCAACCTGGGTTGTCACGGGATGGTAGTGAAGACTTATCCGGTAGTCTGGACTGCATTCCATCATCATCTATCCCAAGTTTCAAGTAACCTATACCCATGGCAATGATCACATCGGCCGTAGCACGGAATGTCCTTCCTAACAACATCTACAATTCTTGCATCTCATGCATATCCATAACCACTACATTGACAAGATATATGAATTTGTCAAATTTGAGTAAAACACCCTTGCATATCCCATACGACCTCACAATTGATCCATCCATCAACTAGATTTTCATGGATGTCTTCAATTCCAACTTCTGGAAAGTAGAGAGGCATGAGAATTATGCTCACCCTAGATTCACATTGTACTTGCTGGAAATGTTGGCTTCTAATGGAACAAGGAATGTAGAAGCATCCCAGATCCTTTCTCTTCATTAGTAGTCTTCTCTGGATCATCACACTATAGAAGACATCTATATCTTTTATCCATATTTTGTTGTTGATGATATCCTTTAAGAATCTCCCATACGTAGGATTTTTTTTCTATTGCCTCCACAAGTGTGATGTTGATGTGGAGCTTTTAGAAATGTCTAAGAATTTCTTGAATTTCCTTTCTTCCTTATCGGCTTCAGACTATCTAGAAATGGAACATGTATCTTCTTTGCACGCCTATGTGGAGGATGTATGGCACATCGGGGGTCACCTCCCCTAAACTTGCATAACTTCACCTCTTATGATAGAATCTAGAGTGCCTCCTATGGGTGGGCTAGACTCTGGTTGCTTCTTTTGAATTGTGGGTGCATCCTTGTTGGTCGTGACTGCTGCACTCCAAAGTAGTAGAATCTTTACATTTTCTAGTTGCACAAGCACCTTTTCTGGAACTGAAGGCGATAACATAGAAATATTGGAACATTGAAGTTCCTTGTACTCTACAGCTGGTGAAGATGGGGTATCCTTATTGCTTATTGTTGACCCTGTATCTACTAAGGTGCATGTGTGAGCATAATGTATTGGCGTTCCACTTCCCCTTGGACTTCCGTACAAGCTGTAAGGAAATAAATTTTTTAAAACATACACCCAATCGAAGGACTGGAGTGTGATGATCTGGTGACTCCTTAATAACATGTTCTGGTTCCTGGATAAAGAGATAAAATTTACTTAATGATCTTAATGAGTTGTCTCTATGTTCCCAGGAAATCCCTATTGATCGGGCTTCTTTATGGATGCCACCTCCGTTGCTAGCTTAGAGATATGATTTTCAATGTTGCATATTTGTGCCCTTTGATTCAGTTGCACCCTTTTTGTTTGTTCTAATAGAGCCTCATTCTAACTCACCAATCTTCCCAACATGTCTTCAATCTTATCTATGTTACTAAGACCCCTATGTTGTTGATATTGTTGATGCGAGTACATGAACTCCTCCTCTTCACCTCTAGATGAGGTGCTAGATTTGGGCTCCATCTTCCTTGTGAGACTCTTCATTTGAGCATTATGTTTTGTGATCTCTTTTGATTCGATAGCACTTTTAATTGTTGTAGGCGCTTCTCGCTCCTCTCCCCAGGACTGATTCTTGGTCGTGTTCATTAGGATCTCGTGACACATGGTAGCTTTATTGTTCAGATATAAATTTGTGCCTATGTTGTCAAGTGCAGTCCTCTCACCTTTGTGTAGGCCATCATAAAATTTCTTTGCATGCCCATATAGATCAGTCCCATGATGAGGAACTTTCTGAAGCATATCTTGAAATTGCTCCCAGGCTTCAGATAATGAATGTTCGGCGTGCTACTTGAACTGTTGGATCTTTCCAACCAATTAATTGGTCTTCTACTGTGGAAAGTATCGCTCAAAGAAGGCATCTATCATTTCATTTCAAGTTTCTAATGATTCTGGTGGGAAATTAAGGAACCATGCCTTAATTTTTCCTGACATTGAATAAGAAAACAATTTATGGTAGATTATTGTAGCTACAACCCTGTCAAACTTAAGCGTATAACAACAATCCATGAAGCTATTAATATGAGACATATGATCCTCCATGTTATGGTCATGAAACAATTGCCATTTAATCAGTTCCAGGGTGAGATCTATTTTGTAACTGCCCACATTGGCTGCCTTCCTATTAATTGGTCCCAACTACATTGTGGTTGAGGATGCCTTTATTTTCTCCCAAAATATTTATTCTTTAGGTCCTTATTCAACATGTTCTTCAATGTTTGGGTCCATGTCTACTTCCTTTACGTGCTCTGACTACGGTGGTGGAGTTTCAATGAGCTTCTCAGCTGAAGCTCTAAACTCTCGCACCCTATGAAAAATCTCCTCCTCATCTGCAATAGTTGGAGTAGACTCTCGATAATTATTGTTTTGAGTGTGAACCATTAACTAGTACCTGAAACTTAATAGCAATGTGAGAACAAATAATACTAGTGAATTAAAAAAAAATCAATTATGCTCTTGACTAAAGAAAGGATGGAAAATAAATAAAAGAAGAAAAATGGCCTATAGTGGCTGGCTACAACACTTGTAGTGTTTGAATTGCCATTTTCCCAGCAACGGTGCTGAAACTTTGACATGCGTAAACTATGCATGCAATACACAAGTGTACTCGTCGAGTAGTATAGGCCTATGAGGCCCCAATGTTGAACTCAAGGAAACATATTTCAAAGACTACTACTAACTATAGTCTAATCGTCTAAGCCTAGAAAGAGTGATTGGTTATTTGTTTATAACTAATTGTAAGTATTGAAATCTAAATTAAGTGTATTGTGATCACCATATAGATGGATTCCTAAGGATTATAATTTCACCATAGTTTACACTGCATTTAACTCTATTTCATTAAGAATCATTTATCCTTAGCTTTGGACCAAGGGACCTATAGAAAGTATTACCCACTCCAACGACGTAATGCACTACCTATACTAAATCAAATCCTACTTCCGTAGAGATTTAGGAATTAGATAGGTGCATTAAGATATCTATGGGTGATTCCCTTCACAGAAGTAAGCCCTCTCTTGAGGCACAATATAGACTGTGTAAATCTATGACTTATCCAACTCTTAATCTCTCTCCTGAATAAATAAACAGTCTAAAAAATTGAATGTAGTGATCAATCATAGGCAATTTCTTAAGCAATCATAGATTTATATTTAGAATTCAGGAATATATATATATATATATATATATATATATATCATATAGGTCAATTAAAATGAAAAATTTAGCTACTCTTGGGTCCTAAGGGACTAGGATATTAGCTCTGCATAATTTCTATCAACAAATAAAATGAGGAAGAGAGAAAAAAAGATCTAAATATTAAGAATGAAATACCCTAAAGAAATCGATCTTGATGACCCCCTCTGGTGAGCACCTCAATTCACAACATTTTGACAGCAAATCCACTTCCTGGAGGTTCCTGAACCGTTCGGTAGTGGTTGTCTCCTTCATTTCCTCCTCCCTCTACTTTGTGCTTGGTTGCAACATGATAGATCGTGATGCCTAGGTCTAGTTGAATGCCCCTTATGTTATAAGTGAGCCTCTAGTTGTAATTAAGTCCCAACCATCAGATCTTTCTTAATATTCAATCTGCATTGATCGTGACAAGTCATTACCATTGACAAGAAAGTCAGTGGCACCAAGTTGTCAGCTACCTCAAAACCCTGGTAAGTGTCGGTACTATTGACTTGTGTATTGTAGCAATGATTTGATTCCTGAGAGTTCCAATTTGTTTTGGATACAAAAGTTGGTGCCACAATATAGGATGCCAATGACACCAAACTCATAAAATCTGCTATTGACGTTCCTGGGCAATAAGTCAGTAGTGCTGATTGCACATTTCTGTAGCATCAAACACCTTCATGGAAGCACTGAGTGGTATCTCGATAGCACTAAGATTTTGAATTTCCCTTTTGGATCTCGCCAAAAGTCAATACCACCGACTTTTCTATCAGTAGCATTGACTTGTTTTGTAAATGCTAAAATAATAGAAAACCATCATAAGTCTAAAAAATGATTATTTAACTCAATTTTGTGCAAATACTCGAAAATTTTATGTAATAGTGCTTCACAGGCTAATAATAATAAACAATGGCTAAATAATGTCAAAACGAGCACTTTGCATGAAATACATGCAAAAATAACCTGTGAAAAGTGAATAAAACTTAATGCATCAATCCTCGATTAAACTATTAGAATTATAGTTCCTTTAAATGAATGTAGAGTGAACACAAAATGATCTGAAAAAGAGTGAGAGAAGCCAAATTCTAGAGTAGCTCAACTATATTTCTCAAACCAAGTCCTTGGACTTTGTTTTAGACCATAAAAAGCTTTTTTTAGTTTGAAAAGTGTGAAACTCTCCCTTGATAAACATACCCAGGAGGTTCCTCCTTATAAGTCTCCTCTATTAAATCACCTATAAGAAGATATCCTTATATCCAACTGGTGAATGGTCCGGCCAGAATTAACAAAAATAGATAGAAGAATACTAACAAAATTGAGACAAGCAATCAGTGAGAATGTCTCAAAATAGTCAGTGTCATTTGTCTGAGTCTATCCCTTAGATACAAGCCTGACCTTATAGTCATCAGTTGTTACATCAGATAGGTAAAGTTTAGAGCCACTAACATCAAAACACATATGCACCATGAGGTAATTCTACTATGCCCCATGCCTGATGAGAAAGTAGTGCAAACATCTCCTCAACCATAATTGTATTCCATGGAGGAAACTTTAAGGCTACATAATAATCCTTCAATAGTTGATGAGATTCCATCAAAATAGAAAAATAGAAACAGGATATGAATGATCAAGAGTCATTTCAAACAAAGCCTAATTAACAGGAATCTTCTTGGAGTGAGTGGCCTTACATAGAGAAATAGAAACATGAAGATCAAAAAATGATACCTGACTTTGATCTCCATTAGACAAATCAGACTACATAAGAGGCTCATTTTCAAGGATTGTTAATAGAGGTTCAAGGACAATTAAAGGAGAAGACATACGTGATGATGGTGGTTAAGGTGGTGTTAGAGAGAGAAGTAATGGCTCAGGTTGAATATGTATAATATGGGTGGTGGAATCCATAGGAGTGGGTGAGAAGTCGGGCTTGTCTTCAAAAAAGGTGTCTTTGTTGATGATTACCATTGAGTAGGATGATCAAAACAATGATATCCCTTCTAATTTCTTGAATGACCAAGGAAAGCACACCTATAGGACAAGGGGACAACTTGCCATGTTGAAACAAATAAATGAATCAAATACAACCAAAAACTCTCAGTGGAATGGGGAAAAGAGACTTTCTTGGTAAAAGGACACTATAGGGAATAGCCCCTCATCCCTTGAGAATAGAAAATAAGATTCTATTTATATATAAACCAATAATTAGAACAACATCTGGAAAATAATATAAAGGAACATGAATTTGAAAATTTAGGGTATGGGCAACATCAATTAGATAGTGTAATTTCCTTTTAGAGATGCCATTTGTTTGTGAGGTTATTACACATGAAGTTTGATGAATCATCCCCATGACTTGAAGAATGCTACTAGTTCAATATTAACAAACACAAGACCATTATCACTATGATAAACTTTAAAAGAGGAAGAAAATTGTGTCTTTATTTCATTAAAGAATTATTTATTAATGGAAGCAGTATTTGATTTTTCCTAAAGCAAGAAAAACTAGGAGACATGAGATAAATCATCAATATGATCAAGAAAATACTTAAGACTCATATTATTCTTAACACAACATGGTCCCCAAAGATCTGCATGAAAATAGTCATAGGCGTTTGTTGCATGTTTCTCTTTTCATGGAGGAAAATTTGTCTTGTGATGCTTGCTAAGCTGACAAGCCTCACACTCAAGGATCTCAAAATAATGGAGAAACTAGCATTGGAGGATAGCCATTCTAGGTTGTCCAAGAAGGCAATGAAGATGAAGGGGTGTTTTGAAAGTATTGGAAGTAGGATAAGTGGTGGATGGCTGGAGATAGTAGAGACCATCTCGCTTAAAGCCTCCAACAATATGTTTCATCGTATCTGAAAAGTGAAAAAGTTATCATAGAAAAGATAACAAAAACCAAGATACTATTTACCTAGATAATGGACAACAAGTTTAGAGAAAACTTGAAGTATGGAAGGCATTATCAAGAGGCAAAGACTTCTTTAGAGAAATACTTCAAAGACTAGTAATTGGAGTTTGAGAGTCATTTGTTGTTTTAACATGAAAGAGTTTTGGTAGAGGATTTATAGTGTGAAATAAGGAGGCATTACCATTTACATAATAAAGCATCAATATCTACAATCCAACTATATTGAGTCACAGAGGAAAGAGCATAAATGCTAGTACCTAGATGTATAATTATGGATGTTTGAGAACTAGATGGCTCGAATGAGGAAGTTATTGATAGATACAAAAGTGGATCATATTCTTCACATGTGACAACCACAACTAAGAAATCATCAACATAAATAGAAGCAACACTACTCTTGTAATATTTAGTAGGATACCATGTTTCACCCAACATTGATTATAAGTATGATTTGTCAAGTGGCAATGGTCACAGAAGAAATACACACAACCACCAGTCTCAGACCCACAACTACGACCTCAACCTCTCCCCTTGTCAATATGACCACTACAACCACATCATCTATGGGAATCTAAGTTGAGGCATCAGTCATGGTGATAGGATCATCGATGCGAGAAATGTTGGAATACAGTTCTTTGGGAGTTGAAATGTTCTCTTGTGTCATCAATTGATCATTAATAGTTTTAACTCAAATACAAGACTAGAAAGAAATTGTACTAAGAAAATAGCTTGATGCCACCCTTTTATTTCATGTAAAAATGTAGAGAGAGGTTGTTCCATATATTTTGTAAATAAGTGTCACAAAGATGATGTTGTTGTTATGTATTGATTCAAAATGCTTAGATCTTGATTTGTTACTCAAGCAGAAGGATTGTTAATCTGAACTTAGAAGTGTTTACTGATTTTGTTCATAGACATGCTCTAAGAGATGTTTTTAAAGTTATTTGGTTTAAGTGATTACCTTGTTTGTTCGATTATATTACCATTATAAAATAGATTTCACTAGATGCTAGAACTATCTACTAGACCTTTCAATATCTTTAATTTTATTTTGTGTTCGTTATACTTAATCTGATTTTGATGCATTACCTTACTTTAGTGGGAGGTATCCACTCAACAGAGAGGTCATGACAATGAAGAGATAAATAAAATAATCTAGATAGATTAGATTGTCTTTGTACACTCTCTTTCCTGAGATGGGTAGTATATAGAGTTGTTCTTTCATGTACATGTATTTTATGTAAACTAAACTGCACATGAGCCTTAAGATTTGATTCTAGTTTTGATGGAGTTGAATAAGATTTGTATTATCTTATTGAGAGGTCCTTAATGCGACATTGATTTGCAAAATTTGTGAAGAAAGAAAAAGGAAAAGTTGATCTGTGTTTTTTGTATATTGTGTTATTCATGTTTGTCAACAATGTTGTGTTTTGTTTCTTAAATGGGGATTGAATTTAGGGTTTCTCTCTAACCAATAAAGAGGACCTAACATCATGGTATCAAAGCCTAGGTTAAATGAGTCTATAAGGATAATAGAATTTAGGATTAAATATAATGATAATGTGGATGTTGAATATAACCTGAATTATGTGCATATTGACTGAACTCAGTATCCAGATACTTTAGTCAAGTATTTGGGTATCGAGATAAGCTAGCATGGAACTACCGACTGTACTTCTTTTAGATGCCCTGACCAAGTATCCAGATGAACATAGTTTGGTAGTAATAGGATTAATGATGATAAAGAAAAAAGAGAATGGGGATAAAATGGTGAAAGAGAAAAAGATTTTATAATTCAATATGGAACCTATGGCAAGCAAGAAATTTTAGATAAGAAAGATGAAATCTAATGGATTATGGAGATAACCTCTAATGAGTTTGAATCTGTATATGAAATATGAAATTTTAAGAAAAAGCTAAGAACTAAGAATGATGCACACTAAATGATATCCTTTATGAAGGAAAATGATGAATGTGTATGATAATATAGAATGAGTCATAATGTTGATCCATGAGATATATAATCAAATTTTAAATGAAAATGAAAGGTGATGTGAACCACATATTGATAAATGATGTAATACTAACATTTTTGATTTAAGTGTTTGTAATACTAAGGAGATATATTAAGATGACAAGGATTGAAATATCCATCTAATGCAAAAGAAAAAGATGTCATATGAAAGAAAGGAAAAATGGAAGTATTTCGAACTTGATGTTGAGAGTGATGAATGATTAGGTGATATGATATTCTTCTGCATCTTTTATTGGATTTTGAAATGAAAATCTATAAGGAGGGGAGAATTTTTAATGACCTATTTTGAAATTAGTCATCTCATTTGGATTTACTTGGATGATTGTATGCTTAACCAGATTGATCATTGTTTAAATCTTGATTAATGATGTCATTTTAATTTTGATGTTTTAAATCTAAAGAGAACTGAAAATACTAATCGCCCAAAATTTGGGTTTGATGGCATGTGAATAGAGAATGTGATAAGTTTAGTGGTGTACTAAATGATTTTTAGTGTTTTATATACAAATATGATTTAATTGAAATTTATATATGATTTTGACAACTAACATGTGAGAAATCTTGAAAAATATCAAAATTTTTAATATTTCTATGATCCATTTGTCGATTGAGTTTTCCCAGGACAAACTCAACCGATTATGTATTTAGATTGAAACATAACAATGGTAATTGAATTTTATCTTTTTATTAGTAAATCCAATTGATCTCAAATTTTATTTGTAGTTGGGAAACCCTATTATAAATATCATGTTAAACTTTGTAATTTTTGAATGATGTTTGATCTCTATAGAGAGGGTGTCGGTCGAGTTTGTAAGTCGACCGACCATGATGCAGATTGCAATATAGCAGTATAGTATTTGATTTTTATTTATTTATTGGTAACTCTAAATGATCTAAAATTATAACTAGATCTCTTAAATTTAATTATAAACAACATTAAAATTCTCATAATTTTTGGAGGAAGTTTGACATCTGAAGTAACTGACTTACAATAACATATTAATGACGGAAAATTCAGCTGAAATAAGAGAAAGTATAGTGAAGGGCCAATGTGCAAATTACGCAAGCACCTCAATTGATCTATATAATCAACCTAACACACTAGGATATCTCATAATTCATGATTAAATCTAGAGAAATGAAATCCTAGAGAGAGAGGGAGAGTTAGGGTTTGAGAGGAGAAAGTGGTGGAATTGGTGATCTAGGGTTATGCTATACTAGATATGATGAAATCAAGTACGTTTAGCTTCTTTTCATAGCCTTTAATAGTGATTCTTCTCCCACATGTCAAGATTCCATCCCTCCTCTGATTTGATTTGAAATCACACCAAATCATCCCCTTTTTTCACTGTTTCTCTCCTAACCTCCATTTCTAGGGTTTCCGAGTTGAGAGGAGGAAGAAATGGATCCAATTGGTAGAGTTTGATAGGATTTCTACAAACTCAAAGTTTGAACTACGTTTTTTAGGTTCTTGACACCTAAGGTGAGTGTTTATATCCCTCCTAAGATATGTATTAATCTTGAAAGACTAATTCTATGTGGCTAAAATAATATGAATCCTTGCTTGTATTTGTATATAATTGGGTATTGATTTGGAATGTCATTAGGGAACTGAATTATACTGATTATGATTATTTATCATCGATTTGAACTTGATTAGTTCATGTTATATTGATTGACATTCCATGGAATAATCTTGTGTACATAGGGCTACTCTATTTCATGTGAATATTTTCTAAATATCAACCCAATGCCCGATATGCTTGGGAATTGGATTGACATGCATAGAATTATATTTGAATTGTATTATAATGAGTTATACAAGTGTATTGTTGAATCTTATTGAAATTTAATATGACATATACATAAGGATCAGTATGAGGTGGTGATATTCTTTTATTAGGGTTTGTTTTGCATAATTGAAATAAATGATTCATATTATATGTATACATAAGAATTCATAAGGATCAGTATGATTCATATTATAAGAATTCATCAATCGATGTATACTTATGGTTGATGAATGAAATATGTGAAAATGGAGACTAGGGTTTCCATGTATGTGAATGGACCTAATGAACCCCTTCACACAAAGATGATATTTCTATATGATATGATTCTTATGATGTGTCAAATAAGGATGAATTCTGGAAAACCCTAGAAGTTTAGTATTAAGACAAGTATGAGTGATAAATCTAGAACTTGTACATGATGTTGCATTGTGGGTACTAATACTTCAATTGAAGATGTTGATTCTTATTAATATGATCTAATCCTAATGTATTTATCTTAGTATGATTTATGAAATATTGATTAAACCTTCACATGAATATGGTTCCCTTTGTACAAGCCACATGATAATGAATTGGGAAGAATGATTAGAGATGGTGATGTAAGAAGATGTAACCTAATCCATTCCCTTAAAGTGATCATAAGAGACATAGATATATTTGTTAATTATGCAAATGTCATTAGAAGTTAATGACACGGTACACCCATCTAATTATAGGAAATGACATGAACATAAATGCAAGTGAAAAATTAAACTAATGAGGTTATTACGATGATGTCTTTAATGCTTTATTGTATTAACATGTGGCTTAACCCAAATTCAATGAAATATATAAAAATTGGTCTTTGATGGATGATAATGAGAAGAGGAGCATTGTATATCAAATGAATTAAGAATGATTGGTTCCAATTATGTAATGAATATTACATGAAAGAAGTTGAGACTAATGAATGTAAAATGAAGGGGAAAATGGGAACAAGTAGATGAATCTAAGGACCTAACTCTAACCCTAAAATGATGAGTTAGATGATGCTAATGAAAAATGATCTTAAATGAGGGGTTAAGGAATGCACATAATTGTAGTTGAATTCAATTAAAGGATGAGGTTCAAGCATATGGATTGATTTACAAAAATGTATTATTGGATTGTGATTGTTTGATAAAATAGTTTTCCTCTGAGGATGGACTATTTTGATGGACTTCAAATTGTATTCAACATGTGTTCATGAGTAACCCTAACCGAAGAATGTGAAGTAAGAGAAGAAGATAACTAAGTGTGTTATGCATGTATATGAATGAAATTTATATGCATCTATCGAAATTGGATGGAATACATATATGTTGTATGATAAATCTATTCAGAGTATGACGATGATACAAGATATCTATATGCTTTTACTATTTATAGTTCTAATCCCTCTATGGATATTTGTTAAGAATTGTGATATAGAATGAATTGATAAGAAATATTTGAAATTAAATTTAATATGAACTGCTTGCATTTGAGAAACCCTAATGAGGGTAAATGCTACACACTGAGATTATGTCTTGGATTGAAAGCCTACTGATGATGACAACTATGTGATGATGTAAAAAATGAAAATAATCATATATGTTGCAAACTACATATTTATTGTGCTTCTTTCTTTAATCATTGATTTTTTGATAAGCCTAATATGTTTCATGTTATTCTAGTTGCATGAGAATACACGGATTTGATATATGATGTTTTAAATTCTTTTAAGATGATTAAAAGAGATTAGTAATAAGTGCAATGATGAAACATCTAGTTATGTGTCCTGAACACCATGAGTTTCCCCCAAGAACTACACTGGGGAAACAAAACATATCTCCTTGTAGTAATCGATGAATTATGAGAAAAACTTATGGAGTGTGGATCGAGACCTTAAAGTTAGACCACCATGATTTAAGAGTGAGTAATTTAGAGTGGCTCTGGCCCTAAATCCTTTATGTGAAATTCTATGTCTATGAGGAATAGACTCTGATGAAATGAAATACGTGAAATGTGAAAATATGTAAAATGTTGTGATATGTGATATACTGTTTTTTTGCTTCCCATCTCATGTACCCAAGATGAGCACGTGAGCCTCTTTAGGCAACCCTAATGTAGCCATGGTCTATTGTTGATATCTTAGGGTGGCTAGCTAAACATTAAGATAGTGATGGTGAGTTTTTGACACGAGAATTAGGCATGGCAACTTCTACTTGGTGAGGTACAACCCAAATAGTTTTAAGACAAATGAATAAAAGATGACAAGTCGGGTAGAATATGATCTAAATGTTTGTTACATTCGTTGTAATGATACTTGATACTTTGTCATCATTGATTACATTTCTTTTTGTGGAAAATAATCGTCCTATTATAGAGATTATTTGTTTCTTATTCTAATATGTCTTGTTGATAATTAGAAAATGTTGGGATTTATATCCACTTTGAATATGATTGGATTGCTTATCATTTGATAGTATTGTTTGTTATAAAATGTCTTATTTATACTTCAGCTTCAGGACTATAAGATGCATCCCTGGTCCAGCTGGTGGAGTGTCACAAAGATGATGTCGTTGTTATGTGTTGATTCAAAATGCATCTATCTTGATTTGTTACTCATGCAAGAGAATTATTAATTTGAACTTAGAAGTATCTATTGATTTTATTCATAGACATGATCTAAGATATGTTTTTAAAGTTATTTGGTTTAAGTGATTACCTAATCTATTTTATTATATTACCATTATAAAATATATTTGACTATATACTAGACTATTTGCTAGACCTTTCAATATCTGCAAGTTTCTTTTGAGTTCATTATACTTAATCTGATGATGATCCATGTACCTAGATTGAGTGGGAGGTATCCACTCATTGGGGCTCTATATGATTTCATGAGGTTGTTTCAAATATTTTTAGGTATAATGCTATCCAGCAGAGAGGTTATGATAAAGAAGACATAAATAGAACAATCTAGATAGATTAGATTGTCCTTGTACACTCTCTTTCCCAGAATGGGTAGTATATAGTGTTGTTCTTTCATGTACATGTATTTAATGTAAAATGAACTACACATGAGACATAAGATTTAATGTTGATTTTGATGGAGATGAATAAGATTTATATTATCTTATTGTGAGGTCCTTGATGCAACATTGGTTTGTGAAAATTGTGAAGAAAGAAAATGGAAAAATTCATCTATGTTTTTTGTATACTGTGATATTCGTGTTTGTCAATAATGATGTGTTTTGTTGTTAATCAGGTATTAGATTTAGGGTTTCTCTCTAATCAATAGAGAGGACCCACCACTAACAACATCTGTGCATGTACATTAGGAAAAAGAAGATGGGAAGGAAAAGGATAAAATAGACTTGGAGAGAAAGGCATGCAGTTGGCTTGGAGAGGATGGTGGTTGTCTTGGAGAAGAAGGCAGATGGTGATGATGCCTCTCCATAACCTATATAGGATTCTAATTCACTCTTATAACATTTTGAAACTAATATAAAGAAGTCTAATATATATTTTATTTGATAATGTTCCATCTTACATATTGGTGATGGGACTCTTTAAAACTTGTGACATAAGCATGCTTCAGGATCAAGCATGCTTTGGTCTCAAGCATGATTGGGACTCCAGCAAACTCGTATGGGCAAATGCACTTAGGAACATGTACATAATTAACTAAATGTTAATAGAAAGACATATTTCATGCATCTAGGTTGTGGTATTGTAAATGACCCTTCACCAATGATGCTCCAAAAACAAATGTCATAGAGAAATTCTCCACAAATGTCGATCAGACGTCGTTGGTTCTCACCCTATTAACACCTAATGTGTTGAAGGTTATATCATTAGCTCAAGCATATATATTTTTATGATATAATTTGCAAACAAAACACATTAGAGGAGGTATATACCGCCATATAGTTGTTAACAAATTTGATCAATGAAGGCGGCCATCCAAAAATGGGCTATTATATAGTTTAAAATTGTCAACCCCAAGAGAAACATTAATGCAGATTTCATGGAGGGGATCCATGGGTTATGCATACAACTTCTTTTTTGGAGCTTCATCACCATATATATATATATAATATGTATGTATATATCTATATATATGTATGTATATATATATATATATATATATATATATATAGTGGGATAGAAAGAGAGTGTTGTGTGCAAAGTGGGAACACTTAGGAAAGGATGAGAAATATTTTTGTTACCAAACAAGCATAAGTATATGGATAACATTTAATTCATATGTCTTTCTACTATGGAGAGGTTAAAAGACCTTACACGACTCCATTTGGGAACTCATCACAGCAAGGGATATAAGGTGCACTCTAAAGAAAACCTAGAGGGAAAGGAAACCGGCTTCTTCTGTCAATATATAAAATGAAAATAGAAATAAGCATCCCTCAAGTTGCAACCACAACATGAGCTTATTGCGCACATAATTTTATGTTGTGCTTACATGTCATGCCCTCTGATCTAACCATGTAAAATGCACCGAGCTCAAACAACTTTAGTGCCCTCTTCCTCCTACACATATGGCCTTGCATAGAAACTAATGTGTGCTATAGGGTGTGATGGCTCATGGATGAAAGGAACATGGCATGCCAATGTAGGCATGCGTTTGTCGCACTAGTTTTACAATTGAATACTACTACTACAACATGAGAATCAAAACCAATATCGTGTTGTATGGTGTTGTATTCTATTTGGATAGAACTTCTTGTGAATTGTTTCCAGAAGATACTTCTAAATCTAGTCTCCTACAACCAAGTTGTGTATATTTAAGTAAGAAATATTTTATAATGCGTACTTCCAGATGTTGAGTTCTTGCAAGGTTTCGACTCAAAACATGACAAGATAAAAATCTAATTAAAGACGGAAAACTTCAAAGCTTAGAAATATTTTATAATGCGTACTTCCAGATGTTGAGTTCTTGCAAGGCTTCGACTCGAAACATGACATGATAAAAGTCTACTTAAAGATGGAAAACTTCAAAGATTTAAAATCATGTCTTGTGGGAATCTTTCTCGTATATCCTACTTTGATTTGGCTTCCAAGAATAATTTCTTTCTTCGATGAAGAGGTGAATTATCGCCCCTTCATTCTCCTAGAAATAGACAACTCTAATATTGAAATCTAATATTTTGTTGGTTAACTATTTAATTGTAAAGCACATACACATACAAGTTTTTACTGATTATTATCTCTCCAATATTCTATGTATATTTCATGTTGTTTCCCATCCATTCATGTACATGTATAAAGAAAGGGAAATTTAGGAGGAGCCGACTCCAGAGTTGTAGATCTCACATAGCATGAGATAGTCGCATTACTCACTATAGTTGGTCCTTGTTATTTATTCTAGTTCATGTCTTTTAGTTTCTAGTGATGAATCCTATTATAATGGAACTATATAATATTTAATTTTTTTTATGTTGGTATGTTAAGACATTATAAATATAGTTCATACATTGAATCATATCCATTCTTTTATACAAATTTATGCAATGTTTGAAATTGGATGTTGTTGTTTGGTTCTTTATATAATGAGTATAAACTTTCTCGGGTCCCCATGATTACACTAGGAGCTACTTGTCATGTATTTTTGATTATTTTAAAGTCCTTTTAACATCCTAACAATCTGAATTCTAACTTTTTCTTATTGAATAATTATTTTCATCCAAGTTTCCAATTTTCTCTTAAGCTTTCCTTCAAATTTTCATATTTCATACTGACGCATTTCCATCATTTGTTCATCCTTCTCCTCATCTCCACTTAGGTTTTGATAGGAAATAAAGTGGAAGAAGGTGCATATAAATATTTCCAACATTTCCTTCTCTTCCCCTCCCCTCCCTTCTCTATTATTTTGTCTAGTGATGCTTGTAAAGGTTTTTTTCCCTTCTTATCCACACTATTCTCCTCCTATCGAAAAGGCGTTTACTTCCTTTATAGGTTATGTTTTAAATAATGTCAATATGTGGTATACATTACTGTATGTAGTCTCTAAGATTATAGATTCCATTGGACAATGCAAAATTATGAAGTTGAAGTGCTTTACAAGTCAGATTTCAAAATTTTTACATTACTTTTGGAGACAAAGATTTATACCGTTATGTAGCCTCCATCCACCCCTGTGTGGATAATAAATATAAAAGTAGAAACTTTAATAACCACCACACAATTTGTTGCCATTTCGAAATTTCCATAGTTAAATTATTTTAAACATAATACCTTCCTTGCCTGCACTATTATAGATACCATATGCTATTTACTTAAGACCTACATCGTCAGTTATATACTGATACATAAGTGAGTGACATTGTAATTAAGAACCTTTGGCGTAAATTTCTAGATAAGAGACAATCAAAGACTCAAATGTATTGTTTGTTGCTATGAAAGGTGAAACAGACATAACAATTGCCATATTCTATAGATTTATAATTAAGAAATTGATAATGCAATATAACAACAATTATAAGATTGTTCTAGGATTTAGTCATCAATTTCTTATAGATCAATCAATGACTGTAATCTGCATCGTTAGGTGGAAGAAAGAAACTGACATTGACATATGCATGTCTTGTTGATTTCTCTAAGATAACATTGTACTTTCTCATAAGTTAAAGTTTAGATGATAAGGAGAGATGTGCCATTGGTTTTGTAGTGAAAACCAACAATGCAGCTCTACTACGTCAGTTTTTTTGGAAACCAATATTACATGTTTGATTAATTTTACAGTAGGTCCCCTGCTATTTGATTATTTATCAGGATGCATAACATGTAGTTCACTAGAACATCTAGTTCCATCTCGTGATCAGCTTAACCAAATGGTAAGTAGAAAACCTACAATAATAAACACATACAAGAGTCTACATTCACATAATTCATCAACATACATACAAATATTCTTATCCACATTGCATATTATTGTCATGCACAAATGGACACACACAATTCATTCACACACATGCAATTTCATTTTCATCCACATGTACAAATGTGGTTCTCATAGTATTCATTTCTCTTGATATTCATCCATATACATATTCATATATACACACATCATTTACATATGCACCAACAATAAACTTGCATCAATTTTTAAGTTCAAAAACTCATTTCCATCACGCGTATATAGCAATAATTACACTATAGTTTAAAAAAAATCACAATTTATCTTAATCAATAATAAAGTGGAATTCCTTAATGAAGGAATTAGTCCACTCTTCTCATATATGATCCATCTCTTCTTTTTTTAGGCTTTACTTTGTTGAATAGTTGCAAGGAGAATGACACAATTCAATTGTTTGATTTGATTTTTTTATATCATCAAATGAGTTTGTTTACTTATGATTCAAACTATATAGATTACTTTTTGTATACAATGGATGTCTTATTATGACTTTTTGACAGTCAAGTCCATATAAGGCATCATGTAGTATCCACATGCCCAAGTATTATCTTGTATAAGACACTATAAATTTACAATTATGTAAAATGCTAATAAATTAAAATAAACATTGTCGGCATATATATGCATTGGAGTAAGAAAACTACGTTAACATTCTTCCGACATATTATTTTCTTTTTCTTATATACCACTATTCTAAGATGTCTGAATGCTTTTATATCTCTATAAATTAATATATACATTTAAATGTATTAGTAAACAGTCATGTTATTATGCAGACATTAATATATATTTATTGATAAAATATTGCTTTTGTTATAACTGTCTCATTCATTGCATGTCCTCCACCCCCTAATTTGCTACTTGAAGGATCAAGAAAATACACATACATCATCTCGAGGACAATTCACAACAAATCCAAATGCCTATTACTGAGTGAAATGATGGAAATAAAAGAAAACTCAAATTTCACAATAAATATAATTTATAGGTAACTTATAAGTAAAGAGACCAAACCTTATCCAACATTGAAAAGAGATATAATCATGTTATTTTCCACTTTAGGAAAATATTTAAATGTGATAGAGTAATTATCACTTATAGAAAATTGGTTTATAAATAAATTACTAATAAATGATGGAACTAGAAATGTCATATTGGTTAATGTGAACCTTGCACTCACCGAATATAAGTAGCTACAAAATATATGTATGGGTTAATATATTAGAAAACAAATCAACATATATTTTTACATATATAGAAAGGGGTATTTAGACATAAGATCTCACCATATATGAAGTTCTATCTCAATTGTATTTAGCCAACTATATTTTAGTAACTCCTACTATAATGATCTTGCCTTGTAGTGTCCTCCTAAATATGAACCATCATAGTCGACCCTTCTTCTATATTGTCTAACAGTAGTGCCAAGCCCATGTGCTTAGGACCTAGCAAGTTTAATATAACTTGGAAAATAGAAGAAGGTATCAAAGCTTTGGAGAAGGAATTATAGAGGGTTTCTTAGGCATTAGGTCCTGCATGTATTTTCATATCAGTTGCAAATTATACACAGAAATAGAAATGAATCACAATTTCAAATGCAATGTAAATTTATCATACATTCTCAAAGAGAATTCCAGATTTAGGCCTCACAACCACACCACTTTCTATTTGTCCTATTGTGATGTGCTTACGGTGGCCAAGTGGTAGTGGTGTGATTTTCTATTTTTGATAGACAAGTTGGGTACTCAAACAAACTATAGTATTGAAGCACCATGGAATTTGCCACCTGAAAGGTGTGGGAAAACCACATTTTTTAGGAGGATCCACCTTGTAAAAAAGGTGGTGCGGATGAGATAGTAGTTGAGGAGGTTGAGCCATTGGATGCTTTATGTAACCTTCAGGAAGGATGCACTTTTGGCAAATACCTTTGATGACCAAGATATACAGTCTTCCCACCATATTTTGGTCATATTAAATCCATCTTCTCCTCACATATATGTCATGTTTTGGATACTTTTACTCTATATCTAGACAAATTCTCATATTGTAGAAAGTAAGTAATAGTGCAAAAGAATAGAGCATCTAAATGAAATATTTCTTTACATGAAGCATCACAGGTCATCACACCTTTTCCACAGAGTTTCTTTAACTCATTAATCTGAGGTTTAAGAAAAATATCAATATTATTGTTAGGTTGTTTAGGGACTAAAATCAACAAGGACATCATGATGTACTTATCTTCATAAAAAACCAAAGGGGAAGATTTTAAATAATAATAACATGCCAAGTGCTATGTTGGCTACTTAGTATTCTATATGGATTATCTCATCGATATAAAGACTGAGTCTTAAATTCTTGACTTCTTCACCAAACCCAGGGTACAATAAATCGATTTTATTCCATTATGGGAAACACACATGTCGTAAGATTCCATCATTATTTTTATTTACCACTACATGCCATAGATAAAGTTTTTTGAATCTATAGTATTGGCAAACAAGTATTAAAACTATGGTATTATAAGTAGATACCACATAACCTTGGTAGGAAATCAGTTTTGGCCTTATTCAAAGTCATCATTTTATATCTTGATGCCTCATATATTGGACAACCTATCAAATTGATTTAGTCCTTATGACTTAACACACAGTCATCCAAGCATGCATGTAACTTCTTGGCTTCCATTCAGATTGACGCAATATTTTCTTTTTTTCATATTTTAAATTTAAATTTAAATTCCTTCATGAAGCATTTCTTACAACAAAGACAATATAGTTGTGAAGCTTTTGTCACTCCACCAATTGTTAACCTTAAGTGTGTACAATCTTAATACAACGCTCAGATTCATAAATTTTATACTACCTAGCTGTGATGGTCTCTCATTATTATGCACAATGTTTCTAGTTAAGGGAAGTAGATCATTAAGATTGGCCCCAAAACTATTTATCGTTGCGTCAACCATGTCTATAAAAATTAGTTCATTCACATCAACATTATCAACAATTTCTTCATTAACAAGTACCTCTATGGACATATACTAATCTCATAGTAGGAATATTTCCATGCTAGTACCATTCTGTATAGCATGTACAATCCCATGGCACATGGCATGACTTCTGATTTTGTCAGTAGTTTCAACTGTCAAGTTGTTATTATAATTTCTACATGGACAATAGATCCTATAGGTAGGTCATTTCCTATGCTCCTTTGCAAATCATATAAACTTATTAATACTAGTAATGCATTTTGAATTGCATCGTTTTATAATAGAATCCATAATCAATCCAATATATGATTATAGGAAAATAATACATCCTAAGTGAGATTAAGTCTTCAAGAACAACCCCAAGCTAGACAATACATGATTTACTCCTAATAAGTAAATCTTGTACGATTTTATAGGCCAACAAAATATAGGTATTAAGGTTTAAAGATTAGAGTTTATCACTTAGGATTTAGGGTTTATTAATGAATGTCTACCACCTTTGTCATTCTTAAACACTTAATCTCACTAGTAACTGTATAACGTGCATTAGTATTTTGATAATATTTCCATAACATTTCCCCAAATTTCTCCAAGTACACCTATGTAGATGGGAAAACACCCACCTACATATGTACTTAGAGAACAAATAAGGAAGTGATGGCAATATATCTTAGAAACTAAATACACATTATAGATTTACATCCTATGTGATATTAAGTGTTCAAGATTAGTCCCAAATCGAGGACTATCCAAGATCTACTCCTAATGAGTAATTCTTGACTGGGTTTCTAGGCCATTTATATATGTGTATGATGTCATTTATATACCTATAATCCTTGGGACCTGTATCCTAGTTTCAAACAACATATACATTAAGTAGGTATATTCTATTTACACAACTCAGACAATATTTATCATTAAAAACCAACAATTCATTTCAATGACTTGAAAATAGTTTTATTTAGATTGGTAAGTCATATATTGACCAATAACAAAAATCAAACCAACATTATTGATCATATGGAATATGCATAATGATACCTAACATAATATTCAAGATTTATATAAAAAAATTTAAACAAACCAAAAAGGCAACCATTCATGCATATCTTTGAACATAATTGTTAATTTTAATTAGATAGACAATTAGAATTTAATCACCTAACAAGCACTTAAAAATCCATAATACATACATTATCATAGAAAATTAACAATCATTGCTAAAAAAATAAAAAATGAAATCTAGCTTAGCCGTAGATAATGGTGACTAACAACAGTAGGAAGAGGTAAGTAGAGGCAATGGCTGGATGGTTGGAGGTCCAAGGAGCAGCGGAGTGGCACTCACAATTGGATGGTTGAAGATGCGGTGGAGGAGTGGCACAATGGTTGGTGATGGTGGCCCAAGGAGTAGACGACTGACATTGCTTCACTAAAGAGAGGGAAGAAGAGTGGCAATGGTGGCGGTGTTTAGAAGAGTGGGGGAGAGAGAAACAAATAAGTGGTAGAAATGGAGGTGGTTAGAGGAGCGGTGGAGACACTAACAACGGAGGCGGCACAACGATGACTACAAGGGAGCTCTCCAGAGTGTTATAGGTATTGCAAAATCAAACATATAATGGGGTTTATAATTTTTTTATGGTGCTATTAGGTATCACTTAGTCATCAATTGTGCTTAAGAAAGTGACACCACTAACTAGATCACTGGTTTTTTGAATAAATAGACAACATAGGTTCAACTACATTGTTGTTTGATCACTAAAAAATTGGTGACATATGTCTTTATCCCTATTGAAAATTTAAACCTCAATAATACTTATTGTCGGTTTAAAGACCAAAACCGATGTGATAAGCTAATTGGTGGCAGACAAATTCTTTTGTAGGGAACGTGGTGAAAACTTAGTATTCTTATTTTCAGAAGGAGGAACTGACACTGTAGGTTTTTCAGAGGTAAAAGTTTTACAAGGAAAATGACATATGGAATTGGATTTTTATACAATAATAGACAATATAGGCTTTCTAGAGGTGAAAATAATTTCATGAGAAGGCCTAGGTCATTGGTTCCTTGTCCATGGACCTGAAAGATGATTTAACAAAAATATTCTAAGAAAGTGAATTTCACGAGCTGTTTGTGATGTTGGTATTTGGTTAAGAAACTAACGTCGAAATGAAAGAAGTACCTGTATTTTTCCTAAACAGCATGAACTGACCGATTACGATGTTTTTGCTTTAGTAATTGAAGTCTTAGGTCTTTATTGTTGGTTTCCCTTCAAAACCAATGGTAAAAAGAGTGACACCAGAGGTAAAAAGATGTACTAGTGGTGGATCATTGTGGCATATTACATACAAGTAATTAGTTTCTCAAATTATTCTCTAGGACACAACTTCCTTATCTTAATGGAGATCCACCAAAACTTGTAAAAATATATGGGAATCCAATGGAGTTAAGAAAAATAGAAAGTAGAATATGAATAGAAATTGTAGCCAGTCAAAAACTATAAATGGTGAGTTCAGGTTGTATTGAATGGTTGTACGAAACTTGATAAGGTACATTTTATAAGTTCTAATATTAAAATTTATGATATTGTTCAAGATGAAGTGTGTCATAGGATCATAACGAAATAATTGAAAGGAAGGAGTGAAACTAGAATTGTATGCAATGAGACTCATTTTAAAAATGAAGTTCTATAGAATAATTATAACTTATGATGAGACATGTTTTACAATAATGATTATATGTTGAAATAAAATGAACAAATTAAAATAAGATATATTGAATTAGGAAATAAAGAGAAGTATATGGAAAATATAACTATGGGGGAAATTATATAGAGAGACTTTGAATCTTCACATATTGATGAGTATACGACCCACAACATAGTTAAACTAAAAATAATGGTCCATCTATATTCAATCATAGTTGTTTTGAGGCTTATCTTAGAACTAATTATGACTCATCAACATCGTGCATCACATGTAGTTTCATTATATACATTAATATTATGTATAATGAACATACTATGATAAAGTGAGTTTTAAATATATAAATATTTTAGATTTATCCCACTTTCATATTCAATTTGGACTCCATTTCATCACTCCTTATCACTTTGATAATTTTGTGACACTAATGGGAGAATTTGATACCTTTGCATACCTTCAACACACAGAAATATACTTGAATTTAACTTGCTAATATTATAAATCATTTCAGTACTTAGCTTTATCCTATGGATCCAAACTTTTTCTAATTATTCTATACTATATTATCAGCTTTGGAACCAAATTGCTCTCCAATTTGAGTTTCCTAGTTCTTTCTATAAATTCTCAAATTTTGCACCTAAATGGACATTTTCACCACTTTTTCCCGTTGTTTTCCCCTTATGGGCCGCGCACGCGACACGTCACCCTCCTCCCAAGAAGACTTCTGAGGGGTACCAACCCATGTATTATCAAATCTTGATCCAATGGTTATGTGGTCATCTCCTACCTCAGGTTGTCGGGTAGGGGAAACCCTACCCCAAATCTCACTCATTTTAGCTCTGCTTACCTGGATTCTTGGTCCATTCTTTATCATCTTGTATTCCCCTCCCATGCATGATTTTTCCCTTTGAATCAAGCCCAATCATGAAGCAATGCGAAGCTCAATACCTTACCACCACAATAGAGCTTTTGGCTTCAAATAATGCCCTAACCCTAGGTCGAGCTACCTATATAAATGTGCCTTTCACTTTGTCTCACCCCCACACACATGATCATACCCTTGTATCACCCTCTCACTCCCTCTCATGGATTTCCCAAATTTAGTTGCACTGGAGTGTAGCTACGTGCCACGACACATAGCTATGTGCTACAACCTTCCTCCCTCCCCCTCTCTCTTTCTTCTTGCAGGATATACTCACTCTCTCTATATATTTTGTAGATATCATAAGTCTCACATACATGTTGTGGAACATGTAATATTATAGTCCATTTTGATCAAGGATTGATACAAGTACAATGAAACTACTATTACACACTAATAACCATCCATGTACTTAAAAGTTTTAAAATCCTAATCAAAACTGAATCTTTATCTAGACATTAATTTGTGGTCATGAAACTTATTTGAATCAAGATTGACACTCAATATTGTAAAATTGTATCTTGATTCTAAAAAATGGAGCTCCTATATGAGATTGAATCTTAATTAAAGGGTCTTTTGATGCTCCAAAATATGTGACCTAATGAATGGTTAATCCACATGGTGCATACATGATATTCGATATTGTTGTAAATTGTGAGACTCGTTAAAAGTTTTTGAAGATAAATGATCATCAGGGTCAAGTATGAACGAAGTACCGTAGATCTTGCTAATTTGACATTTTATAGTATTTGAACACCAATCCTAACTATGATCTACTTAACCCTTAACTGGGTTTAGACTGGAGCATCTAAATCTACTTCACCTTGGACCTTGTAATGCAAAAATCTAGGAAAAGATATGTGTAATACCCTCTTGAAATTTGATTGATGTTTTGCATTATATGTTTATGTACCCATATCATAAAATAATTGGCTAGTTATTTGGATGATCTACATCTTTCCCTACAAAAGAATGTTTTGATTTTCTATACATAGAGTAGTTCTATTATTCTCCAACAAAGTCAAGGTTTGTAGTGTACTCCCCTCATTATTATAATTGTTTGTTTGACCCTTTCTCTACTCTTTGATATGGGCTAAGTGGCTATTGTCATTTATTGTCTTTCCCTTTTAATCAAGTGGTACTTTGTCCTTTCCCTTAGGATTTAGTGGCACCCCTATTCTGGTCTCGTCACCTACTCTCATAAAAGTGAGGTCAGCAACCCTTGTTCATACGTTAAAAACTAATATGAATATTGACTGTTGAGAACTTAAAGTTTTTCGTCACTTGTTATTATTTTTCCTTATAGAATTGCAAAGTTTTTACTTCTCTTTCATATATATATATATATATATATATATATATATATATATATATATATATATATATATATATATATATATATATATATATGTTTAACTATTTCATATTTTCAAATCATATGCAATGCTTGTGTGTTGATTTTAGGTCATGATATTAAATTTAGGAAATGGAAAGCCTTGAAGAACCTTGATATCTATGTTGGACTCAAGTAAAGTTACACCAATGGAATATGAAATTGTGGGAAACTATTTATATAATTGGGTTGTTGCTATCATCTGAATAGTTTAGATAGTTTATTTCCCTATGAGTTAAATTCTTGTTTCCCTATGGAGCCCCATGTAAATATTTATGGTTCAAATTAATAAAATGAGACATTATTATTATTCTTTTTGCATATGATTGTGTGTGATTCCTTCATTTTCCCCAAGGAAAGACTCTTCAATCCGTTTAACACTTCCTGGTGCGCAGTGAGATTTGGATTGGGGTAAGAACAGTTCCAAGATAGATGGTATCAAAGTTCAGACACTCGCATATGCATTAATTAAATGATTTCTTCAACCTCTTGAACCTAGGAAACCCTAGAAGTCTAAAATTGTAAACTGAGGTGTCTAGGCCAAGTTTCTTGCTAGTAATCACCTCTAATATGTCTTTCAATGGTGGTTGAGATTCCTCGCTATACCTAACCTTAGTCAATCCAAAAAGGACCAAAGATTTTCCTCAAATTCTAAGAGTCATCTTGCATTTCATCTCTTCTCAAAGGACTACCCCAAGCCACCTATTAGAAATTAGAAGTGCGACTTCTCATCTTTTTGTATCTAGTATGATGTTTTGACTTGGTTAGTATTCTCTTTATTTTGGATAGCGTATCGATGGGGAAAAGTAATATTTGATATAACTTGTCAAAATTGGAAGAAAGTTATAATTTTCTTACTGAACAATAAATTTATAGTTGTTTCTATGATATGAGTATCTTGACTTGAAAATTACATTATGAGAAAGCTTTTAGACTTAACATGATGCAGAGGCCTCCCAAGACTGGATGCCATAAGAAGGGAGAATCTGAATGGGCAAAAAGTGACAAGGGTGACAAAGGTGACAAGGGCAAAAAGAACAAGAGAAACAAGGAGGAAGAGAATTTTGAAGAACCTCCTTCAAAGAAGGTTGTTGATGGTGAAGAGTGGGAAAAATTGTGCAAGGTTCTTATGGATGCCATGCATGATCTAGAAATCCATGCTACAACCTTTATCCTGAGGTAACTAATTGAAATCCAAAGCTCATTACCATTCAGGACTGCTAAAACTGAGCCCTGGGGCATTTTATGGGGAAGATAGTGGAGATGTACTAGACAAGGCATACGTAGGGATAGTCTATATGGAAATACTTTGAAGGTCTTAGGATGCCATGAAAATGATAAAGTCACTTTTTCCAATTATCATCTCAAAGAAAAAACCAAGATATGGTTGGAGAATTTCACTCTAACCAACAAGCCATTCCCTAGACCTAGAATGCATTCAAGATATTCATCACATATTTCATGTTTTCTTCTAAGTTAAAAGTAAAGAAGAAGGAATTCCTTATCCTTACTCAGGTCAACTCCTTTATTTGTGAATATAGAAAATAGTTCTGCCATTTTGAATGTCATGCCACCAATATGACCACTAAAAAGAAATTTGATAGTTACATTGAGGGGCACAATGTGGCATTGCAAAACTTAGTTTCCTATATATTTTAGGACTGATTCTTTTCAAAATGCTTTTGATCTTCCTCTAAAATTGGAAAGGACCCTAAGATAAATCAAGGAAGGCCAACTAGCCTATCTTTCTTTGGATTTATAGATGTGGTGCTTAATAAATCTGAGAAAAAAGGGAAGCACGGAAGTATAAACAAGAACCAAAACAATGGGCCACAAATCCCCCTACATAGAACAATAACTGTGGCCCCAATCTCGACAACAATCAAAGCCAAATTACAACATGAGCAAACACAATACAACAACTAGGACCAAATTCAGAACTACAACAAGGGCCTTAGACAAAATCTGCATCATTCAAATAAATACAAATTTAGATCGTAAAAACGTGGTTACGGTGGGCCCATTCAACTGATGGTGTCAATGCAACTCCTTGTTATCCCTTCGTAAAGCATGGCCGCCCGTCGCAGAATTTTCCAGTGCGCGGAAGGTTTGAGTGCGTGCTTTACTATGAAGAAGATTAAGGTACAGATTGATCTGAAGCAAAAACGGAATCCGGAGACTAGGTCTGGGGAAGCAGTGTACTATCCAGGTAGAAGATCTCCAATCGTCCTATTTCATCACCATTTCTGAGCCAACCCTCCATCCAATCGAGTTGACTAGTTTTCTGCACGACTTTTCTGCAGTTGAAGAAAGTTGTAAACAAAAGGAGTATACTCCTTGACCTCGAGAGAATCGAACTTTGTTAAGCCTAGATAAAGTCTCAACCATATCGGCTAATGCTCCCAGGTTGATGCAACATATTCCTGTCTCACCGATACCTTCAAAAATTCCCCCCGTTGGAAAGATAAAACCCCTTTTTTGATCATGATAGGGGCCATTGGATCAAACAAGGGGGGAAAGATCTTCTTTGGCACCCACGGTAGAGATCATAGATATTTGGCCCCTCCCTAGGCCGGAAAGCAGTCTGAACACCTCCCGGTCACTCCCTTTATCGAGTGCGCTCTGAGCTTCCACTTTCCCCAGACTCGTCCCCTTTCTCCCTTCAGCCTAATCTTCCCTTCGCGCCCGATGTCTGAGGGATCAAATATTGAGTATGTGGATTCTCCAATCGGCCTTTTTTTGCATTTTCCTGAGATTTTCAGAAAACTGGGTCGTTTTCATGCTCAGGAAGAAAAAAACGTACGAGGATTTCCACAACCAACTGTCGAAAAAGAGAAATTCTCAAGTATGAAAATGAGAAATGGAAGAAAATTCAATGAGGAAGGATTTTATTTGACCATTCAGCCCTACTCTTTCCTCAATACCTCGTTGGTGAACGAGTTCAAGAGATGACTTTTTTGTTATTATCAAATAATAAACATCATTTTTCGAGGGTATATTTCATATATGTTGTCCTTTTTTTGAATCAGTGTGGTTCCGGTGAGGGACGAAGTAGCTTGACCGTAAGGGAGAGGTGAATCAAGGCAGGGGCCTCGGCTCACTGCCCGTCAGCCCGAATTCCAAAAAGTTCATAATAAGAAGAGAATCAATAACATCTTCTCCTAGTCTACTACTTCATAGATTAGTAGTCATGGTGGTATTGGTGTGCCAACAACCAAGAGCTGGGCTGATGTGAGGTTTTATTCCATTTTAATTACTTTCAAAAATAAAAAAGTCCAATAATTTATGTAATTCAAGTATAAATTTAGAGTCATTATTTTTAGTGTACTTGCTTTACAATGTTTAGGGTTTAAATATAGTGTGAATTAATTATTTGTAACCCAATCTATATGGGTATCCTAACTTATTTGAAATTTCTAGTTATTTATTAATTTGAAATAATGTAGACCCACATTAACTTATAATTATATATATCACTTCATGTTCCAAGTTATAAAAGGTTCCTACTTAGGAACATTAGATATTGATGTTTCTTGTGAAAGAAAAAACACCATATGACATTATGGTAAATTGAACTCTGTCACTGGATAAATTTGGGAAGGACTTCAATGAAAACCATGTGCCCATTAATTTCAATCATTTCATCTACTTTATACACACAATTTTCATTATAGTTATATTTTTTTCCTTGAAGAATAGAAAAATTTTGATGGAATCGTAGGTTAATCCAATTTGATCCATTAGAGAATAATTTCTTGGCCCCTGAGTGTTGTCAATGTTGTCATTGTCTACAAGTTCAATGTTCCATTGTCTACAAGCTCAATGTTGTCATTAAATATTTCTTTTATTTCCTCAATCAACATAATATCATCAACAAATAGTGTACACTGAGGGATGTCATCCTAGTTATGCTATAGAGTAGTAGTTATAAAGGATGAATCTCTTCCTACCTTGTCTAGCACACTGATGAAATCATGTAATGGGGAGAAAATTAAGAAGAACACCAAAAACTAGTAATAATTTTGTGAGGAACCATGACCACATAAAGTTCCTCATAATACAAGAAAGAGTTGAAATATAACAACCAATACAATGTCTTGCACTATGGACCAAGCTCATTGTGAGACCTATACAAAGACTTTAATTATAAAAACAAATACATATGGGACAAAAATTGGCTGCTTACACATGTGATATCTGATCAGTTCCTCTATTATGAATAACTAGACATTGGAGTGGGCCTTATTTATGTAGTTTTCTTACTTCTAATACGGACTGGACATATTTCAAGCATTGTACATCAGCTCATGGATATACTTCTAGGAACTTTTATATAGATTCATAAATATACATCGAGTGTAAAAGAAATGTTTGTAATCAATTAACGATATAATCTACATTGGGTAGATTTATTAGATATTGAGATGTTTAGATAGTTTATTTGTGTGTATATGTAAAAATGATAATGTTATAATTTAATGGAAGCATTTGTATATTTTCCATCTCATATTTGAAGTAAGAAGATGGATATTGTAAAAACATTTTTTTAGAAAAAACCTTCAACAAATATAAACTTCAGTCATCAATCTTTCTAAATATGAGTATAATGTGTTTCAAAATATATCTAATTCCTTTAGTGGTTTAAATTATTCTCAGAAAAATCAACGATTAGAACACAATATGGCACACATTAATTTAGTGATTTAGTGGTTTTTGTTGTGAGTGTTATACTTATGGTTTGAAAAACTCAAATCAAGCACGTACAACAAAGAAACAATAAAATGGCCATGTATCCTGCGGTGCACATACAAATGAGTCATCAAGTGGACTTCCTCTTCTCGACCCCTCATTGACCTATGGAGGCCCGACACAGGAGGAGTAAGATAAATAAAAAATGCAACCCATTAGTTCTGACACAAACCATGTCAGACATATATCCCAATTTTATTCGTCCCTGTGAGCATTCGAACCTGAGACTCCTTCATGCGTTCATAGTCCAATCGCCAGTGAGCTACACCCTTGTAGGCATATAGACACACATACATATGTATAGAATGTGGTCATATCCTCTCGTGCATTTGAGAAGTTATAAAGAATTAAGTGTGTCATTCAATTAACCTCAACATTTTGAATGATTAATTTAAGTAGACAAGAACAACAATTATTTTGTGTGCTTTTACTAGTCCACACATTTCAATTTTAGTGAATGATTTTCACTCTCATGCAAGACAAAGCATAAATATTGTGGAATAAAATTTTAATATTACACTAATGATCATTGCACTAGATAACAAAGTGTGTGTCACACAAATGTTCTTTCCCTTATCAGAATCCAACTGCCCGCCATGCAATGTTAAAGCAATTGAAGCATCCATCCTTGGGAGGCCAGTAGGAGTAACACACAATCATACACAAAAAGAAAATAGCATCTCATTTCATTATTTTGGACCATAATGTTTTACATGGGGCCCCGTAGGGCAAACTTAGCGAGAAGATAAAGTATCTAAACTATTTAGATTATAGATACAACCCGACTGCATGAACATTGTCCCCATGATTTAAGATTTATTTGGGGTAGTTGTCCATGAATTGAGTATAGATATATCTGAGTTCTTCAAGGTTTTCCACTTTCTAAATTGTAAGATCATGACCTAAAATAAATGCATAAGCGTTAGTATGGTCTAAAAAACATGAAACACTTCAATGTGTGTATATGAAAGAGAAGTAACAACTTGTAAAATTTATAAGAAGCAATAATAACAAGTGACAAAAAATTGTAAGTTCTCAACAAGTTAATGTTCTAATCAGTTTGTGATGTACCCTGCATGAGGGTTGATCACCTTACTTTCACAAGAATGGACAAAAAAATCAGAAAGGGGTGCCACTTAACACTAAGGTAAAGGCCAAAGTTCCACTTGATGCAGAGTAAAGGCAATACAAAACAAATGCCACTTAACCCATGCCAAAGTACAGATAAAGTCTCAAATGATCAATAACAAGAACTAGGAGTGTATACTACAAAAATCAATTTCATTTAAGTATAAAGAACATTATCTATGTATAGAAACTCAAAATAGTATTATGTAGGTAGCAAAGTTGCTCATCCAAATAACTAGCCAAGTGTTTTAAAACATGGGTACATAAACATAAAAAACAACACACCAATCAAATGTCAAGAGGATAGTAGACATTCCTTTTTCTAGATTTTCAAATAATAAGTCTAAGGTGAAGTAGATTTGGATGCTCGAGTTAAAATTTTGTCAAGGGTTGAGTATATCATGGTTAGGATTGGTGTTCAAAGTCTATAATCTCCAAATAACATGATCTAGGGTACTTTGTTCCTACTTGACCCTAATCATCATTCATATTTAAAGACAATTAACAAGTTTTCTTGATTTTTTAGCAATATCAAATATCAAGTTTTCACATGTGGATGAATGATTCATTGGGTCACATATAGTAGAATATCAAAAGACCCATTAATCAAGATTCATTTTCATATAGGATTTCCATTGTAGAAAATTGAGATATAAGTTTCCAATAGTGAGTTTCAATCATAATTCAAATAGGGTTCATGATGATAAAGTCAAGTCTAGATAAAGACTCAACCTTTAATTAGGATCATCACCAAAGATTAACATTAAGGAGCTTCTTATATGGTTAGGAATCATTCCATAATAAAAGTCTCATTATATTTTTGTCATTCTACCAATCGAAATTGACTATAATATCACATATTTTAGTGCTTGTATATAAAACTTATGATAACTAAAACATTTGTTGAGAGAGATTATGCTCCCACAACGGAGAGAGAGAGAGAGAGAGAGAGAGAGAGATAGAGGAAGGTTGTTGCATGCAGCTTTGTGCCTCTGGTCTTAGATTTTGCTAATCCATGAGAGGGGGGTGAGAGGGTGATCTAATGGTATGATTGTGTTTGTGGGATGAGACCTAGGGTTAGGACATTATTTGAAGCCATAATCTCCATGGTGGAACCAAGGTATGGAGCTTCTTGAATCTTCATGATCGGGCTTAAAAAAGGGGAAAAGTACGCAACAACAGTGGAATCTAAAAAGAAGAAGAATGGATCAAGAGCCAAGGTAAGTAAAGATAAAATGAGCAATATCTGGTGTTATAACATGTTTTTTCACATGCATTTATATAATTGAAATGCAATTATCTGAATAAGAAGGATATAGTGGAAACTTGGTGTGCTTTAGAAACATGGATTCTTTTGCAAATTTCCCTTTTCAATGGATTTTGTGGTTTTTACTAATTTCATTAGTTCAATAATGAATATAGGGAAAAGGAAGTCAGAAAATCCAATATTAAGTGAAATTGAAAAGATAATGATGTACTTTTAGAATTATGTTAAATTCTCCAAAAAAGTGGCATTGAAGGCCACTAATGGATGGGTTTCATTTCCATATTATTTCTAATGAGAAAAGTAATAAAAATAAAGGATATGAAATAAAATATAAAGAGAAAATGATTGATTTGAAGTCTTAAATAATAATATAAAGAGGGAGACTTGGAGGCTAGAGAAAATTATCTTTAACATTGGTATTTTGGTATCCAATCTCGCCCACATTTAGATAATGTTATGAAAAAAAAATTCCTTTAAAATTTGAGATTAAAAAGATTAAAGGAGAGTGAGATATGAAATTTTCTAGAATTCCCAAAGTAGGTGGATTAATATCAATATAGATTAAGTGTCATGAAAATTTGTTCATACAAGAACTATGTCCAAATATTTTATTTTTTCAGACAACTTGACAGTCGTTGGATAGAGATCCAACAATGACCAGTCATCGTCTTCCTCACGAGCAAGAATAGGGAAATCAACACAGTAACTCAGTTAATCTCTCCACCCTCCTATCTCTCTTCAATGCACGAATAGAACTGGAAACTAGCCTATTATGTTCTTGGAGAGGTTTCTACATCCACCTACGCTATATTTCACCACCTATGGGAAAGTGTTAAAGATTACCCCAATTTCCTAGAAACAAACCCTCTACCTAGACCTATATAAAGAGACATGGACCCTCTGTGACCCTCTGTGAGATCACAAAATAATTCATGAGACTCCACTCAACCTCAAGTCCCTTTCCCTACCCCCAATTCTTCCTTTGGTATCATTTCTACCCCTACTCCTCTCTGGAACCTTGTCCGAGTTCCCAGCCGCCATCCTCGCAACTCCAACCCCCCCAGGACAGTTGGAGCCCATGGTGACTTCGTTAAGGTGAGGTGAAGGTCATGGAAACCTTGCTCAATGCTTAGCAGGACAAGATCACAAAGTCAACATTGATGTTGACTCACCTTAGACTTAGTCATGAAGAAGCAAGGAGGGAGACGAATCGTTGTGAAAAGTCTGGGTTACCTTTGTCTCCTCTTCAAAACATGTCAGGACATCTTGATCTGTTTCCCCTCTTTTTGTTCTGGATGACGTGGATCCACGTGAATGCACCCAACTTAGGTGGAGCAAGACCATTGATTGACCCAGCCTAGTTGGCAAGGTCTGAACCTGGGCGCGTTGCCTAGGTGCCATCTTGTGATTGGTCAGAATCATTTAATTTTATAAAAGTCATAGTGATTTATAAGAAGGTATGATAATAACATATTATCTATCAAAAGGGATCGGAAAAATGCAAGGAATGCAAAGAAAATAGTTCCAAGACCTAATTATGTCTCTAATTCAAAAATTGCCTAAAGTTACTATCTTTAAGATTTTGAAAGTAAGGAAAACCTGATTTCTTGAGTTTAATGATCGTGATATGTTGAGATAACTTCTTGGATAAAGTGTAAGTTTGGATAAAAGAGACAAATTTGACTTAATTTGAAATTAATAATGCATAAAACATCAAGTTTGTGGTTTGCAAGTAAAAAATGCATTAAATATGTTAATTAGGGTTTGGGAAGCCAAAACCCTAATGAAACCCTAAGTTGACCCCAAAACCTAACTTGGAACCCAAGTCAGTATTAATGGTAGATTTTGAATAAAATAGTAATACTTTGGTGCTATGAACTAATTTTAGGGTGATTGCTTGCTTGATTTCAATTTTGCTCATATCTTGGACTTTTGGTCTCTTCTGGCATAAGGAATGTGGTTAAGCCTATGACTACATGCCTTAACCGACTTTCATGGTTTTTTGAGGTTTTCTGTACTAATTGTAGATAGACTATTGGTTGTTTATTTAATTCCTATAATCTATAAAGTCAGTATGAATATGACATTATATAAGTATAAGTTGTTCAACTATCTCTGGTGGATTTAAGTGATACATGTGGGATGTAAGAAATGTCACTATGGTGACGACTCATTAGCGCAAGATAAGAAGATCACCTCAGACTAAGAGAGGAAGGCCTATATATGAATTGTCACTATGGTGATTGGTAATCTGGCCCCAAAAAGAAAATCACCTCGGGGTAAGAGAGCAAGGCCTATGTACGAAATGTCACTATGGTGTATGATGTATCCACTACAAGGACTAGACCCTAGAGAGAGGGTTGCTCACATGAATACTCTAGAGAGGGAGTGTACCATAGAGATTAAGTTGAGGAGTTAGAAAGAAAATGCACATTCAGTTTTTTAATCATAATTGTTGTTGTGGTTCATTATTTTGATACACCTACATGAGAATATTTTGTTTCCCCCACATACCACTATAACTTGTTATACTGGCCGTGTTTTCATTTCACGATGTGATTGGGTACATGCAAGATGTAGAAACGTCATGGTATGATGGATAGACCAAATTACTTGAAGACATTAAAGTTAATTTGTAAGGAGAATTAGCTAGATACTTCTTCTCATATGTACGATTTTGATGATGAAAAGTTATATAAGTTCAAGAGGAACATCTTGTAAGCAATATTTGAGTTTAACAGAAATTATTTATTATTATCTATTTTTTCTAAATCTGAATCATTGGGAAAATTTTAGGTAATGGCTATCATCTTTAAGGCCTTCCTTAATTGGGGGTTTCCAAAAAGTAAGGTTGTTTCATCTGGAAACTAGGGTCTCCTCGACCCAACGACCACCCTACCTAATAGCATGAGTTAGGAGATGACCCCACAACCATCAGATCAAGATATAAAGGCTAGGTTTGTCCCTCTCTCGGGTTTTCTCTTGGGGAGCATGATTTACACGGCTCATTAAAGGCAATTCTCAACCCATAAGGGGAAAACAAGGGGGAAAAGGGGTAAAAAGGTTCATTTAGGTGCTAACTTGAAGAACTTATAGACAACTTTAGGAAACTCCAATTGAAGTCAAATTCAGACTCAAAGCTTATAAATATGATCTATAATAATTACAAATTTTTTGGATAGATTTGGTAAATTGAGGGACTGAAATGATCCAAAATATTAGCAAGTCCAATTCAAGTAGATTTCCATATGTTCAAGGTATGCAAATGTATCAAATTATCCCATTGAGTGGTAGAAAATTATCAAAGTGACAAGGAGTGATGAAATGAAGTCCAAATTCATGAACACAAGACTATAAGGGTAAAGAATTTATCTATTAAAAAAACTCACTTTATCACATCCTCCCCTCCTTATGGGGAATTTTGTCCACAAAATTCATGCTTCCTTGAAAAGTTCCTTAAATGTATCTTCCTTATTTTGTTTTAATTCTCAAGTTGCATCATCATTTCCATGGTGTTTTGACATTAAAACCATCTATATCTTCTTTTTTTAGAGTTCTTTGTTTTGAATATCAAGTATACTTATTGGTTCTACTTGGTACATAAGAGAGTCCCTTTAATTTAATAGGCTCACGATTGAGGATATGGTTGGGATTCTTGATGAACCACTTCAAGTTAGAGATGTGGAAAACATTATGCATCATACTATATTGTGGAGGTAGAGCCAACCTATATGCATATTTCTCGATACGGTCCAAAACTTCAAATGGACCGATGTATCAATTATTTTTATTCCATGTGTTCTTTTCTATGCTCGAATCTTTCTAATATTTAAGAAGTCATGATCCCCTACTAGAAAATGGATACTCGTCCTGTGTCCATCAACATAAGATTTCTAAAGACCTTGATCTATCTTCAACCTTTACCTAATCAAGTTGCCATTATCAAAAAAAGTTGCAACTCTCTAGATGTCAAGACCCATTGTTTACCTATTTCATTTGAATAAAGAGGTGAGCTACATGGCCTTCCACATAGAGATATGTAAAGAGGCATACAAATACTCAACTAGTTTCTATTGTTATAGGAGAATTCCTCCAAAGGGAGGTAGTGGTCTCATGAACCACGCCAATCAAGGACACATGACCTCAATAAACCTTCTAACACTTTAATTGTCCTTTCTCACTGACCATGAATTTGTGGGTGATAGGAAGTGTTACGACCCCACCTCCCGATAACCCCCAATTAAGGGAGACTAAGAGGTTGAAGCCGCACCCAATAATCCCGGATCACAGGTTCGACATATAACCATAAACAATTATTAAATTCTAACAGACTATACTGAAAATGGTAATAATTTTTTTCTTTACATACCTTTTGAAAACTTGGATCTCGAAACTTCTATCCACACCGATACTAATCTATCTAAACCTCCTTTGTAATTTAATTCTCTTTTAGTATCACATGTGCCACTTTACTGTTTGTTCTTTTCATTGTACCTAAAACACCGACAAACAAAATGTCGGTCAGCCGAAGCTGGTATGTGGGGGAAACAGATAATAATGCAACTAAGATAACCATGTAATCATTCAATTAATCATTTAACAACCAAGATTACATTTTAAGCGAAACTACTCAATCCATATCTATCCACAACTCTGTGTTGTCCCTGTACGGACTTATATGGTACCTCTATAAAGGTGACTTGATGGACCTACCCTCTAGGCAGCCAAAGTCTTTCATGACCTGATGGACCTACCCTCTAGGTAGCCATGTACTAGGTCAGCCATTACGACACAGAGAGGATTAATGATTGAGCTAGAAGGCCTATACACTATATGATAGTCATAGTCACTTTATAATTGCAAGAAATAAATAAACATTCAACAGTTTAGTTGCATTCAATGCGATTAAACATCCGAGAATCCATCGGGAAACTAAAGTGATTATTCATAATCGTAACCACATACCTGATCCATAGTAACTTGATGTCCATGCATTAACATTCAACACAATTAACAAGCAAATAAACAATATCCTGAAAATAATGCATAACATCCAAGTGTCATTGTGTTATTCAAACATCCACAAGATCAACTTGGATTCCACCTTATAATTTCTAGTCCAAACTTAGGGTTTTATTAGGTTTTTAGCCTTCATTATGCATTTATCACTTTTAATGCTCTTTTTAGTTCACAAACCTTAATTTCTGCATCATAGGCACAATTGAATGTCAATTAAGTCTAACATGTTTCTTTTACACTAAAAAAATTATCTTTATCCTTTTAGGTCATATCCAAAACATTAAGGCTAATTATCATCTTCGGTTTCTTTCAAATTGACAAATCATATTTCATTATAGTTCAACTCACATATATGAACCTTATTTATTACTATTTCCACTTTTATACACTAGGAAATACTAATTATCAAAATAATTCACATTAAAGATCTTTGGTACTCAATTTATTTTCGAATCATCATGTCTCCATTTTATTCTTCGATTTGTACAATTAAAACCATTAGAATTCATATCAACATAAATTAGGGTTTCTAATCCCATTAAGGCATATTCATGTACATATAACCCTAAATTAAACCAACTATATAAAAAGATCATCTTTTTAAATCCTATTTTCACTTTCATTAACAACATGTTAATATCAGGTTGATTTATCCATCTATCATCAAATCTAAGGGTTTTTCCTTAATTAAAACACTAAAGATGATAGCTTTATGTACTTTTCAATTTTTAATCATATCTATGTACATAATCATCAAATTAAACTAATTACGTACAAAGATCATCCTTTTCGATCTTAATGTACCTTTTTACATTTCACAGGTTAATATCAACTCTAATGAACCATTAAACCCTATTAATCACTTTAATCATATCAAAGTAGGGTTTCTTTAATCATCATTAAGTTAAAGTTGATAAATTACACTACTTTTCAAATTTTAGGAGGAATTAGATTTTAAACATATTTTTATTGGATTCCTCTCGTTCTGAGGATCAATTTTCATATATTATATGTTTCCATTGGAGCTACCAATAATTAACTACGAATTATTAAAGAGAATACCTTTTCGGCCAATCGGTGGACGCCACGTCACCTCTCCCATGCAACGTATCTCAGGTCTGAAACATTTCGAAAAGACAAAACTGCCCTCGGTTAAGTTGCCAAGCTCTTCATCCCGTGAAGGGCATTTCTATCCACGCGCCATTGCCCCTTCTTCAACCTTGGGCAACATAGTGGCCGTCGCCCTAGCCGTCGAACGTAGGCTTGAGAACGGCTCTTGCTCCCGCCTCTAGACCTAAACCTCATCGGAAAAGTAGCCCTTGCCTTCGGCGCTCTCATGCGCACGCGGGGCGTCAACAAACCGCGGCCAAGATGGCTGATTTCTTGTCCGTTTTGGCCATACATTGGAGGTCGTCCCTGCAGCCAAGTTGTGTCTGCTGCACATGCTCCAGGGCACGGTCTTGAGGGCTAGGTTTCTCCTTGGTACCATGGTACTCCAAGCGTCCCTCGCAACCCTCTGATTTCCTCTCTTTGCGTCATGCTCATGGTGGTACGTGGGGGTTAGGGATTGAAGATAAAAATAGAGAAGAAGGAAGAAGAAGAGAGGGATGGCTGCGTGGAACTCCCTTCGAACACGACCCTAAACTCTACCCCTCTTATAGGGGAGAGAAACGAAGCCATATGATGTCTTATACATGACTCAAAGAGTCCCCTTTCTAAAAAGGATTAATTTTCCTTCAAGGAGAAGGAATCCTTCTCTCTCTCTTTGTTCTTTGGACTTCCTCAATTGTTTTTATAAATAGGAATTTGAAAATCCTTGCCATTATTCTCTTTATTTCTTTCTTTCCAATTATTTATCACGAAATCATGTTTTCTTTTGATAGAAAATACTCCCTTTTATCCATATTACAAAATTCATCTCATTATGCTATTAATTGCAAATTTGGTATTTTTCTCTCTCTTTCATCTTTATTTGGGACTCCTTGGATCCCAAGAAACTCTATTATTTCGAAATCCTTTTCCAAGGATATTTATTGGAATACTCATTATCCTTCTTAATGCACCTATATGCATTATTTTGCATTATCATGTTTATTTCTAAATAAAATATTTCTTTGTGAGCATTTCTCTATATTTCTCTTTTATTTCCCTTATTGGCATTCCTTTTATCATTATAAATCTCATGGATACGAAATTTCCCCAAGAAATCTCATTTATGCCTCTTTCCATTCATTTTCCACATTTTCTCATTATTTTCCAATTTCTTTCTTCATAAAGAAAAACTTAATTAATCTTTTCTTTTCTTATTTCTTTCTTTTGCAACCTTGGACTCCTTGGCACCCAAGGAACCCAAGAGGCATGAAATCCTCTTTGGATTTGCCTTCTAGAGGTTTCTATACATTTCTTTTCTCGAAAATTCAATTATCCATTTACCATTTGAATTTCCTTGTTATTGGGCCCAATAGCCAATACAGCCCACAAAGCAACCAATCAAGGCTATTGTGAAAGGAATCCATTTATTCAAAACAAATCACATCATTATTTGTTCAATTATCCTTAATACGAGAAATCACATTTCTCACTAATTGTACCCAAAAATTGGGGTTATAACATCCTTCCCCTCTTATAGGAATTTTGTCCTCAAAATTCAAACAAGCAAACAAACGATTCAGGACAAGACTTTTCCATGTCCATCATTGGCCCCTATGTGGCTTTGTCGTACTCATGGCATTTTCAAAGAACCTTTATCATCACATATTATTTTCTCTGAGTTGTTTCATCCTGGCATCTATAAACTACACAGGTGACTCAGGCCATTTCAGCCTCCCTTGGGGCTCACGAGGTTCATTGCTCAACACATGGTCGGGGTACCTCACATAGCGCTCTAAATTGGACACATAGAAAACATCTCCCATTACTCTATCCTGAGGGGTAGGGTCAAACCTAACCTTCTCCACCCATCCATCTCTAATGGACCCATGTATCGGGGACTCATCTCTCTTAGTTATAACTTAGAGGGGTCGAATTTTCATGTCACATTTTCTCCCATAGTAACTTGTATGTGAGTCTACTTTGCATCTGCTCATGACTCTCATCGTCTCTAGGCTCCTTTCAGCCCTTGCACAGTCAAAGTGACTTCATCTACACGCACTGTGGTCTCTTTTCTAACCATCATGTGGTCCTTTCACTAACATCACCTTACTGAGGTGGTGACTGACACAACCTCCCTTACAGAGCTTCATACAATCCCGATACAGGCTATGGTGGTCATCATCACATCTTTCATAGGACAAGAACTGTCTCTAGCTATCACCCTGAACGAGCACATATGCTCTCATCATACCCTTTAGTCTGGATCATACTAACCCTTTGTTAGGGGTGATAAACTACACTAACATTGAGTCCTTCATGCACCTACTTCCATCCTTAGGAAGGGAACCTTTAGGTCAAACTCAAGACCCTTTGAACTCGCTTCATGGTGTAGTTGAACCATCTTTCTCATGGGTAGTTCAACTAGATCTGTCCCTTAACAGAACTCTTTCTTTCTCATGTCATCTAGGTAAGGCGATCTACCATAATCCATATTGCATCTCGACCTTCTTTGGCCCAGGGAAGACCTACCAGAACATCCATAATGTTGAGCTCTCATTCCCTCTCAGGGATTCTTTTGTCCTCTATATCGATACTCTGGGTTACTGGGGTTCGTCCTTTACCTCCTGGCTTGCATGGTCATAAACCACATGCAACTTCATCTTAATCATCTAAAGTGCTATTGCCATTTTCCATGGTGTATCATGATTTCCTGTATGTCATGATTCTTTCAAGATCGATTCCTATAAAACCCTAAACCGCTCTAGTCGGGGTTTCATCACCTTATCTTCCAAAGAAGTACATCTGAGGTTTTACCACCATCCCTTCATTGCATCCAGGACTAGACTGGTTAACCAAACAACCATAACTTTTCAATGTATCTTGTCACATCTGAGTGTTATCCAAACACCTCTCCTTCTCGAACTTAAGGTTAGCCAATCAACCCTTTCTAGCTTCTAGTCAAACACTAGAGCATACATTACCACCTCTCATCCTTAGGTATTAGGTAACATTGAAGACATACACTTCCATGTATTTCACTTATTATATCACCTCAAACTATATGTTTATCTTCATAAGAACACTCTCTGATTCTATCATCATGGTGATCAAACTCAACTTGGTATAACTACATAGCTAATGATAAAAACATCCTCATAAGGAGACTACCTCATTTCTCTTAGTGTCTACAAACCATCCATGTATCATTCACTTTACCAGGGTAGATATCTTCTCTATCCCCATTTCTCGTGGCAACACTCCAACTTACATCATCTTTTATCCTTGGTGTATGACATGCATAATGTCCTATCTCTCACCCCCATAACAAGAGGAAATACGCATTTGGCTGTAGTCCAAATACAGAGTTCTTCCTGTTCCAAGAGTAGAGATGGTACATCCCTCCTTGCCAGTACACCTTTAAATCTAAGTTGCAACGTGCCACATATGTCTCTTCATCACAAACATCATGATATCAAACTAGTCTTGAACCTACTGAGGTTTTATACCCTTGGTCATCTCCTCTAGGTCTATAGGGTACCGACTCTTTTGGGATCATCCCTCTTCCCTCATGCATCAAGAGAGTGCCCTACTCATCTGCCCTTTGGGTCCCATGAGTTCATGAAGGTGATCAATCTCCTAACCCATGACCCTCAGACAATGATAGTTGTTACCTCCTGACCCTATGGTCATGTGCAACTGGGGAATAAGGCAACTCCTACTTTCATCGGTCTTATCCCTACCTAACCCTAGGATAGACTTAGGATTCTCCATTACAGTACATGTTCACTTAGAACCTTACCCAAGTCTTCATCATCTCTCTTTTTGCATTCATGGGCTGGCTCCCATCCGTTCATAGGCATCATGGCTACCTGCTTACCTTGGTCAAGCCCCATACTGGTTACCCCCATGGTAACACATTCACATGCAATAGAGATGGATATCTATGGGTCTACATGTTCATTCTCATACCATGTACCTTTCACTTAGCTTCTCAAGATCCTCTGAGACCTCTTTAGGTTACCTTGAACTAACAAAACTGATATACACCCTTCCAAAGGGGTCCCTCTCCCAGGATGGGAGGAAAACTATCTCTAAGGTCACAAAAGCTCTTAGGTCCAGGGTTTACATTCACACAAGCCCACTTAACCCTAGCAAGCCATTAAGGCACAAGAAGATCACTTACTGAACCATGCTAGGTCATACGTGTCCTCTTTCCTCAATGTTGGATCAAGATCATACCTTCCTTCATCATCAACCTAGCTATGAGGGGTTCCTTACACATTCCTTAAACTTAAGGGACTTCCCTTTTCCTTTATTCATGAGGTGTACCATGCTCGAAACTATAGAATCTTAATTCTCATCATGAGCATTAGGTATACCACTTCCCCTCTTAGGCCTAGGAACCCTAGGTTCACTGCATGCTCCTTCTCTTAACTACAAACCAAGAATGAAAAATGCATGACATGCACTCCTTGTCATCCTTCAACTCAAGCAACACTTAGAGTTGGGTCCTCCTTAAGGACAACCAACAAGGTACAGGGCCCCATTACCTTCTACTAAACCTTCCTAAGTCTAAGGAACTCTTCTTCCTACCTCAGAAGGTAAACATCTCTACCATAGGCACGTAGGTACCAGAAGCTTCATCTTTTCTCAAGGGTTTGGTCCCTCTAAAGACGACCAAGGTATCAATAACTTTCAGGGATCGATCACGAGGAAACCACTATCATCCATTGTTCAGAGTTTTAGGCTTCCAATCTTCTTGTTGGGTTTCCTGCTCTCTCTAGAACTAACCCTACATCCAACCTCACCATTAGAGGTCCTCTCTTCATGAAAGATCAACCTCCAAAGCATTCTCTACATGGGTGAAGCCTAGGCTTGGACTTATGGTTGTTCAAGATCATCCTCAACCCTTTATGCTCCATCATAATTCTTTATCCAGGGTTTCATCCTACCGTCAGCACTATGACGTGCCCTAGGTTCCAGCTATGCCCTACTGGTACAAGCCCCTAGGGTTTCTATGGTCCTTCACTAACATCATCATCTAATGAGCTATATTTTACCCTAACATGCAGGACCCTTCCCAGGGTTGGGTTGCCAAAGGTGTTAGGTTACCCATGGATTCTATGGCATCCCAAAAGCATGTCTTTTCAAACACCTGGTCCAACTCATCTCTCTCTAACCATTACTTAGGGTTAGGGTTAGCATCATCCTCATAGGATGTGCCAGGTCTCTACTTGCAATGGAGATCTCTATCTCCAAGACTAACTTATCCTCCTGACAAGAAGGTCTAGCCTCAGGTCTCTTCTGAGGACATGACATCTTATGTCATACGTCCTAAGCATGTATCTATTATTTATTTTGCTCTTAATCTATTAAGCTTATGTCCATGACATCTTATTTACATGCCTTTCATTAATTTAGTGGAGGATTCCTTAAACCTTATTAACCTTACCCATACCTCAAGAGGGTGAGGAGAAGAAAGAAAACCCTAATCCTTTATGTCCTTATCAGAATTTTGTGATGAGAAGGGATGAATAAGATGAGAAGTCCTAAAGGTATCTTATTTCGATTCATACCCTAAGACTTTGGCCAGGCGGTCACACGGGTCCGGGAGTCCTCGTATTCTGACTAGCGGTGCGGAGGAAAATCTTGCCAGCCCCCGGTCGTGATCCCTTTCTAGACACCTCCGTCTTTCGGATACTCCTCTAATAACTCCCTTGGGTTCTATGGAGTTTGTAAAATTTAATAATTATTAATGGTTAAATGAGGAACCTAGGCTCTGATACCAAATATTATGACCCCACCTCTCGATAACCCCCAATTAAGGGAGACCAAGAGGTTGAAGTCGCACCCATTAATCCTGGATCAAAGGTTCGACATATAACCATAAACAATTATTAAATTCTAACAGACTATACTGAAATTGGTAATAAAATTTTTCTTTACATACCTTTTGAAAACTTGGATCTCGAAACTTCCATCCACACCGATACTAATCTATCTAATCCTCCTTTGTACTTTAATTCTCTTTTAGTATCACATGTGCCACTTTACTGTTTGTTCTTTTCATTGTACCTAAAACGCCGACAAACAAAATGTCGGTCAGCCGAAGCTGGTATGTGGGGGAAACAGATAATCATGCAACTAAGATAACCATGTAATCATTCAATTAATCATTTAACAACCAAGATTGCACTCATTTTCAAGATTTGGTTTTTGATTCCAATCGGATCGAACCTTGGTAGTTTTCTCTGACGCTGTTTTATCGGAGAAACACTATATAATATTTTATTATGTATATTTATTATAAAAATGTATCCCCACACATGTATGAGTAGACACATAGTAGAGAGTACAGTGTCATGTAAACTAGTGAAAGGGGTGAGAACAGGGTGTAGGCTGGCTTAGCTACCCAAAACATAGATGCATCATTTGTCAAAGGTTTCTCTTCTCGTGATGTACATCATTTCCAAATAATGCAACGTCCCATACCACTGCATTATAAGGAAAGAACGACATCCTCTACTCTTATATTTTACAAAACAAACTTGTTGTCTGTACCAATCATGCCACCCTTAAATATCTCATCTAAAAAAGGATTCCAAGCCATGGGATTTTTCTCCAAGAATTGATGTGGAGATTGCTGATAAAAGGGGAATTGAAAATTATACAGACAACCACACATTGAGGCACCCTATGAAGAAATGAAATAATCAAGGACAAAATGCTTCATAAACATCTCATGCTAGTTGTCTCTTCACAAAAACCATGGTTTTAAACCTATAGATAATTTCTAGTCTAGTGGTAGAGTGCCTAGAAAATGGTCAAGGGAGGAAAGGAAGAGGTTGTTTGTAATGATGATCCACATCTCTTCAAGTACTTATGTGATTGTGCATTCCCAAAGTCAAACAAAAAGATATAATCTCTAGGTATCTTTCTAAAATTTGTGGAGGACATTATGAAGGGTAGATAACAATTATAAAAGGTATATGGGGATCTAATTAGATCCATGCAATTTTCCACTTTTTCCATTGGAAACTTTCAAGAGTGGATATATCACCATAAATCTTATGTATCGATGCATAAGATCACATAACTACTACTTAAAATACTTCATATAAAGTTCGTATTAGGGCACCAACCAAAATCAATCGATATTCAAAGTTTAAACAAAGAATTTCTTATGGCCTAAGATTATAATAAACCATGTAAAGTGGGTTATCAATACACAAAATACGTGTTAAATGATTGTTAATGAATTAAATGATTTCATACAAATTGTAATAAATAGATAGTGGGGCTAGTCCTCACACCCTAGTGAAAGGACTGCCCGCTCCTCATAGAAAGATTTTTACAACCTAAAGTAATAGAGGGGGCAATCTCAGACATCACTGAGGGAAGGAAGTAGTTGGTCTGGTCGATTGTAGGAGGTCAATCAACTTTTTGGGATACATGTCAATCATTTCTATTCAATGAACACATATGGACAACAAATCGACCAAAGGGTCAATTGTCAAGGAGGTCGATCATCCTTGATTTGTGGAGTTTGATCACCAAGGTCGATTTGCAGAGATATTGAACACTTGGAGGTCAATCATTGTGGAGTTGATGGGGAGTTCGATCGCTCCTAGAAAGTCGATAGGTCGATCACTCAAGAGCCTTTAGCTGTAGGTGCTTCTTATTAGAGAGGTCAATGTCTCCAGTTAAATTAGGCTAAATAATTGTCCTATCATGGAGAACAAGTAAAACATGATTAGTGTTGGCTCGTAGAGATATCATTTGGGACTCTGGGTATTTATAGGTCTTCATACTCGGGTGTCAATAGATGGATTTACGCTATGTGTATGGTAGACATCATTGCTTGGTGGAGAAGGAATATGAGTGAGATCATTATTTTGAAGCTCGATCAATGAAGGTTGATCAACATAGGTCATTTTCATGGACATCAAGATCTATCTTTCATCCTAGGAGGTTGATACATAGAAGGGCAATAAGATGTTTCTCGATCTTTGGCCACCAATCTGTTGGGTCATCGACCTTAAAGGTCGATTGAATGCTTGATGATTGAGGTTGATGGTCCTCTTAAGATATCATTGAATATTGATCAATCCAAAGATCGATTCATAGATGGTTGATCATCATTGATCGATAATTGATGATATTTGAAGGTCAACCAATAGGTAGATCAACAAGTCAACAATGGCCTTGGACACAAAAATTGTTGATTGATCTTCCTTCTTACAAGAGATAACCTCCTCTCAACTCCAGTTCACTAAAGGGAAATGGGACCCCTTTGGCCTTCTTTTTGTAGAGGGATAAGAATCAAAACATACTAGAGGATTTAAGAGAAGTATCATATTCTTACAAATTAGAATGAAAACCTAAGTAGATTGAAACAAAGCTATTTATAATGAAAACTAATAGATCTGAGTGCAAAATTGAGCTAAACGCTCCATTAAAACTAGGATGAATATGCCTTCATCGCCTAGATACAAGGACAAATGACATACAAGGTGGTTTGTGATTTTGCAAAATCCAACATCTTCATCTGATTTAAGTCAATAATTGACATCACTGGTCACATCATACATATAACTTTTAGGTGTTAAAAAGACCAGAGGTGAATCATCATGTCGGTAATTTATACCATTCTCAAATAAGTTGTTACATTGAGCTTCCCAATTCGGAGACAAAGCTCATTCTTGATAAGATAGTGAGACTAGATTTCAAGGATTGGTCATTCCTCCTGAACAAAATAGCTTTGTGGGTAAATAGGATTGCATTCAAATCGTCGACTAGAACCAACCCCTTCAATCTAATCTATAGGAAGATTTTCCACATTATGATAGAATCACAAGACAAATATCTTTGGTCATTGAAAGCCATTCATATGGATGACGACACAACATCACACTTTTAGTTGAGTGAACTTGAAGAATTTAGGTATGAAACATATGATCTATCAAACAACTACAAGGAAAGAACAATATTTTATCATGATGCATTGATTAGGATGAAGACATTTGAGCCCACTCAATGGGCCTGAATTTACAATTCTCAAATGAAATTCTTTCACGAGAAGTTAAGATCAAGATGGAAGGACACTATTAAGTGAAACATGTGTATCCATCTATAAAAATTGCAATCCATGAGAAGGAAGGACCAAAAAAATTTGTTGTCAATGGTCAAAGACTCCAGCCAATTGTTGAGATTGGGCCAAACAAGGCCAACCAAAACTTCAACATTGTGATGTTGATTTTAAGAAAAACCATGTGATTGATAGTTGTGCTTTACACATATGGAAATTAAATCTACTATGGAGGTGACACCTCAAGATTATCAAGAGGATGATTGATGCAAGTAACACCAAGTATGACTAAAGACATTAATGTAGCACTAATTGAAGCATACCCACGTTGATTTGAGAACTTTTTTCTCAAATCCTAAATTTCAACATAATTTTTGGTTCTACTTTTTATTTATGATGTGGAACCCCTCCTCGGAAGATCCACTAATGGACTCACCCTAGAAGGTTAAACCTTGAGATTAGACATGTGGTGGTCACTCACCCCCACGCCACACCCGATAACATCTCGTGTTGTCATAGTGGTGCCTGGTTAGAGCGCCCACCTATTACACTTTTTTTGCTCTGAGCTCTCTCCCAGTGGGAGTCAAACCTGGGTGGGCTAGCAAGGGAGTGCCCTTTCTGACCAGTTGTGCCACTAATGGGTGACAGTTTGCAGTTACTAGATTTTTGTTGTTCTGAGGTGTGCAGAAGGGGAAGCGATAAAAATTGAGAGAGTCCCTAGATGGTGGAAAGAATGATTTAAGATTTAATGTTAAGCAATGATTAAATGTGATTCAAAAATTATATATGGAACAACGATGCATCCTCCGGTCTTGCACCCTAGAGAATGGGGTGGTAGCACTGGGAACCTAGGTGGAACTAGCCATGGTAGACCTTTGATGAGACAACCTTCACGACAGAATCAATGGCAGCAATGTAACCCTATTGCAAGTGAGACAAGGAATTGGTAGGATGTCTACAAAGGTGTTGTTGAGGTGAAGAGAATGTCTTTGAAGAATTATTACATTGAACTGAAAGCTGGAGTAGTGAAATATTCTAGATACTTCATAAAAGAAAACCTCAAGAGGTGGCAGAACATAGTACTAGGGTACGTCTAGGTCTCAAGCCCCATTGGCAGACACTACATTGACATCTGACCATGATTTTGAAGACAATGGCAGATTTTGAGATACTGTCACGAGGAAACAATTTCTTTATTATTCATGTTTCATATCTAGATGATATGTGTGTTTCTCTTGAACAAGGACCATGGATGTCTTGGTATGTATGCCCAAAATGCCAATTATATGACAATTGTGGTGGCATGTATTGTAAATGATTTTATTAATAATAAAGTCCATATTCATCAATATGTCTGTTCAACTATGAGATAATCATATAACATGGTAGATGTCTCAAGAATGATGCCACTCGATGACATATGTCTTCAGGTTGAGGACCTGAACAATGAGATCATATGTATGATAAGAGTACATAAATTGTTGTTATGTCCCTTGTCAGATGTTATTATGGAAGCTAATAGCTAGCAATAACACAAAAGGCTAGAGTGTGTGTTGGTTGATGACATGATCTCATTAGTCATGATATGTGATAAAAAAACCAATCATATAGGTACTTGGTATATAGAAGTGTATTAGACAGACCCACCTTGAGAGTGGTACATGGAAACTATTGAATGGTAGTCAGAATCAACTGTCGTAGTGATAATGACTATTGTGGCTCTTAGACCTGAAGTCACTACACTCATCACATGTCATTCGATGTACTTTTACATCATCGAACATGACCTAGAATACATGTTACCATAAAGGTGATGCTAGGATACATTGTGACACATGGTGATTGATTGTGAATTATGTAGATGGGATTTGTCCCTCCTACAGGAGTTGATGTCCAGTCCACTTGATAAGTGAGACTGAGAAACTTACGGCCGGCCGTATTGATGTAAATTAATATATGATATGTGTCTCACATGCATCTCAGATAGTCTTCTCTACTTCAAGGAACATTGATTAAATGTTGGGAGTATAACATTTCCATGCCTCGAGTTCAATCTGGATATCATAGACAAATGAACCATACGATCACTACAACACTAATGATGAATTATAGGTTGAGGTTGTTCTCCATCTTTCCAATTACTTGGGTAGAAATGTTGTGTTTCTAGATACCTCTTATTTCTTGTGATGTCATAAGTTAGTTATGGGCATTCACTTCCAATGAAATTTGGGGCCTATAGGGTCACACACATAGGATGCACTTGAAAAAGGAGTTTACTCATGAATGTGGTTTAAACTTGATTACTAAAGTGTTTAGATATTCAATTTAAACAAGATTGGTTGTCAGAAGTTTGAAACTACTAGTTCAACAAGTGAACTGATCAGTTCAGATGTATGGATTGAACTTTTAGATGGTCAATACAATTGGATCAAGGATTGATGCTGATGTCATATTCTGCATTGATTGTCATATTAAAATATAATGTGATTGTGAATAGGAAACATAATGAATTGATCGGTTCAAGGGTCAAACCCGATCATCTCATGTGTGAGTCGATCGATGCACGGGTGAATAGTGGTTCAAGGTACCAGAAAATTCATGAAAATTTGTCTCTTTGACTCCCAAATGATCTGGAAACCTTGAACCTGGCAATCCTATATAAAGGGGGCAGTCTAGGCTTTCAGATGACACAACAAAAATATCTAACAAATGTTGTCTTCTCATAGTCGTGGTAATGTGAAAACTCGACCAAGTCTTACTCATGAAAGGGAGAGACAAGAAGGGAGAGATAGTTAACGCTAGCATGTTGACATTTGAAGGGACAACTCATTCATGTCTATTCCAAAAGAAAAATTAGGTTCCCAATGGTCTACATGGACCACGAGAGGTGAGGAAGCCTTTGCCAACCTCTAGGAGGATGTCATCAACCAACGCCTGTGATGATAGAACAAGAGGCCAATGTGGATAGCCATCCATATGATACATGAGAAAGAAGCACACTATAGTAAGGATTGTCATTGGACTTTCTCAAAATCCTAGTATATGCCTTGAAATCTTCCTTCCCCAATTTATAGTTATTGACGTGATCTTCTATCTAAGGGGAATATGACAAGAAAGTTGTTGTTCCCGATGCTATATATGTCACCATATTTCCATATAGTGGTATCAGAGCCACATCAATTTACTATGTTTTGGGATTTAATCGATATGACCATATTTTTATTTTTATTATTTATTTATTACATATGATGTGATTATTTAAATGATTAATGTGTATATCCTATTAAATACTACATATGATCCCTATATATATGTGTGTGTGTGTCTATGTGTATGTGTTGCCCTAATTTTTTTGATGGTGGTTGTAAACATAGTTATGACCAATACCCCTATATATATGTGCTTGGTTGAATGGTTTTTGGTCATTCCTTTTAAAATTTGGTTTGCACACTGAGCCTCTCTCTCTCTTTTTCCATATGTAAAAGTATTACTTCATTTTCCTATGCTCCCCTCAAATGTAACTTCAGGTTCCCCTATTACAATGTAATAATTTAAGGAATAGTATAGTTTTATTTCTTATAATGAGAAAAGAAGGTGTTCTACCCCAGATGAACTGACTGACTTAGAAGTCAAACTGATCGACTAGAGGGCCAAGGAGGACAAACTACAGAGGGAGCTGATAGATCGGCTGGTGGCCAACATATTGGCTGGAGGAGTCCAGACATCACTTGAACTGAAGATCGGACGACCAATACAAGAGACCAACCGACTGACCAAAAGGCCAATCGATTGGTTCAAGAGTTGAATTGATCAACTTGGACTTTTTCCAATACATATCTACTTCAACAATAGGTTCTTACATATGATGTGGACTTAGGTGGTAGCGACTCCTTGTGGCTCCAAGGAATTGCATTAGTTTGTCCATAACCATTGATCGTATTTTATAATTGCATGTTTTGTTTGTGTATATAGTATGTATATGATATATATTAGTATGTGGTGATTGGATATGTATATGCATTTATCTATAAATAAAACCCCACAATCTAATATTAAGTATTAGATACTTTCCATAGGAAAGACACATGAAAATATCGATCGACTAAGCATGGGCACATCAAGCATGGTGCACCGTCTATCTCCTGGAAGTGTTATGGTAGTTATGTGGGCTTGCTGAGAAGGGTGCATTACTATTGTGTTGGTTTTTGGGTCAGGATTAACAAGGTGGCATAAATGAGATTAAGTGCCTAGAAGCATAAAGATGGACTATGGCAAAGTGTTGTACATACCATCTAATCGAGAATCACATGAGACATCATTGGAAAAAGTTTCCTTCTGTAACAATTGGTTATGGATGCTGGAATTGGTCGAGTAATAACTTAATTATTTCAGGTCTTAGCTCACTAGAAGGTTGTACTCTATATGTTCCAAATTGATATGTGAGGGCTATCAATTTGAACAATATAGTGGGAGAGATAATTAATTAAAGTCCTAATAAATATCATAATTTCTTTTAATCAAATTAAATCAAAAGCTTTTTGAAAAATTACAAAATTTTCTTGTAGAGTCAAATGGAAACTAATAACATGTTTTGTTTGCGACCACTCCTTGAGAAGGACACGTTGAATGGGAATAATTTCCATGATTATTTTAGGAAATTGGTAATTGTTCTCAAATAAGGGCGCAAGATCTATGTCCTGGAGACACTAGAGCCAGATGAACCTGCTCCCACTACGCCTAAGGATGACAATGATGCTTAAAGGAAGCACTATGAAGAGGTCATAGATATCAAGAGTTTGATGATGTGCTCAATGAACTATGAGTTGTAGAGACATCATGAGAATATGGATGTTATTGAGATGATGACACATCTTAAAAACATGTACCCAGATCATGCAATACAAGAGAGGTATGATGTCTCCAAGGCATTGTTCAAGTGCAACATGGAAAAAGAAGATCCAATAGGTCCCCATGTGCTCAAGATTATTGGATATATGGAGAACCTTGCTAGACTGGGATTTTCCTTGGGTCAACAGTTGGCCACAGATGTGATTTTGCAGTCACTGTCAGAATCATACAACCAATTTGTCATGAACTACAACATGAATGATTTTACCAATCCATTGTCAGAATTACTTGGCATGTTGAGAACAACTAAAGCGCATATGAAGAAGGACAAACCTAAATATGTGATTATGATCAACAAAGGAAAAGGGGAATCCAAGGGAAAAGGCAAATCTAGGAAGAGTTCTAAAGCGGGAGAGAAATCCATGTCTTCTGCACTCAAGGCAAAGGGAGGGGTGACCAAGGGAGGCATTTGTCACCACTGTCACCAACCTAGACACTAGAAAAGGAATTTCCCTCTCTACTTGGAGAAATTGAGAAAGAAGAAGATGAAGGGGATAGAGATCCCCACTTTAGGTATATAGATTATTGGGATAAATATGTCTACTTCTTCATATTGGGTACTAGATATCATATGTAGATCTCACATATGTTTCAATATGTAGGATCTAAAAAGAAGTAAGCCTTAATGAAAAGGCAAGCTTGAACTTCCCATTTTGAATGGAGTAAGAGTTGTAGTGACTATAGTTAGAACCTATAATTTATCTCTCCACACAGGGCTTGTAAAAGTGTTAGAGAACTGCTATTTTGTACATGCCATTAATAGAAACATTATTTCTATATTTTGTATGGACAAGGATGGATATGAGTTTCATATAAAGAATGGTCAATGTTCTATTTCAAAGTATGAGATAAACTATGACAGTTCCCCAATGTCTTATGGTGATTATTCGTTAGATTTCGAGACAAGTGTTTACAACATAAATACCAAAAGAGTAAAACTCGATAACTTAAACAAAACATAACTTTAACATTATCATATAGGGTACATCAATGAGAAACACAATTCTAGACTCCACAAACATGGATATCTGGACTCTTTTGACTTCGAATAAATAGAGACATGTGAATCTTGTTTATTGAGAAAAATGACAAATGCTTCTTTCATTGGAAATAGCGAGAGAGCGAGTGATCTATTTAGACTTGTACATACTGATATATGTGGACCATTTCGAACAAATGCTAGAGGTGGTTACCAGTACATCATTACCTTTACTGATGACTTCAATAGGTATGGCTATGTATACTTGATGAAACATAAAGAGTCAGAAATCCTTGAAAAGTACAATGATTTCATGAATGTAGTACAGTTGCAACATCATAGAAGTATTAAAACACTTCATTCTGATCGAGGTGGAGAGTACTTAAGCTAAGAATTTTAGGACCTTCTGCAAGACCATGGCATCATATCACAATGGACTTCACTTAGAATACCACAACATAATGGTATATTATAAAGAAGGAACTGTACATTACTAGATATGGTGCAATCAATGATGAGTTTTGCTGATTTTTTGACTTCCTTCTAGGTACATGCTCTCGGAACCGCAACTTTTACATATGAAAATGGAAATAAAAAACTAATTTGAGAACCAAGTCAGTCCTTTGATAGGATATAGAATCATGGTGACACATGGATGTATGCCTTGACTTTCAGGTTGACTTGCTTGGTTGATTGTGTGGTTAATTCTACTTATACTTATTTGGAATGCAAATAATCCTAAGACATGTTTGTGGATATGCCTAAGAATATTCATTGTAGTTTCACGTGGTTTCTCAGAGATTTCTTCTCATCTTTTGAAAATATATACATGCTTATTTATTTCATTCCATGCAAACTTTAAAGTGACTATGACTATCACATTGTATATGAACATGACTAGCCGAAATCTAGGCCATCTCTGGATCTATGGAAAGGCCATCCACTTGGATAGGGGAAGGCATATTTTGGTACCAGCCTGAATATGGGGTACATGAGAAGTCACCCGCCTAGATAGGGGGAGACATGATGAAGTAATCGGCATGAATAGGCGAAGACAATGAATACTATAGTATGAGGCCTTCAGGGGTTATGACAGAGGGTGGAGAAACCAGATTAGGTAGTCATGATGAAATTATTAAATTTGTTTTGTTAAACAATAATTGCTGAATTATGTTGTTATCATTACTTGTGAGATTCTATTTCCCCCACATACCAATATGACTTGTCATGCTGACTGACGTTTTGATTGTCAGCCTTTTTAGGATAATTTTGATGGAAATTGGTCATCCAAGGAAAGATACCACTGAAAGCAAATAAATGATGTAAGGCCCAGAGGGTATAGATAAATGATTTATTTCTCGGTAAAATATAGAACCCATGTTTTTATAAACTTTGGAAAAAGAGTTTTTTATCATGTAGTTTAGTTAGTTTAGTAGAATTTATTAATTATTTTTTATTATGTGCAAAACCATTTGATTATGTTTTTGGGATAACGACTCTAGTTTCTTGGACTTCCTTAATTGGGGGTTGTTGAGGAATGGGGTCATTACATTTGGTATCAGAGCCCAGTTTTCCACATAATATTTAATAATTATTAAATTTTACAAAGTCTTTAGGGCCCAAAGTGAGTTATTAGAAGATTTTGTAAGGATGGAGGTGTCTAGAAAAGGATCATGATGCCAGGGCTGGCAAGATTTCCTCCGCCCCGCTAGTCGGTTTATGAGGACTCTTGGAATCTGTGTGGCTGCTTAGCTAAAATCTAAGGATTAGACTTGAAATAAGATACCTCTATGATTTCGTGCCTACTCTCATCACTTATATGTCCCCTTTATGTTAACAAACTTCAAGTGCATAGGGTTTCTCTCTCTTCACCTCATCCTAAGTGTTGGGGTTATGGATGATAAGGACTAGGGTATCCTCCATCGAACAATATAATGCATGTAAACAATATGTCATGGATATAAGATAATCATAAGTTATGAAACTATGGTTAATGGAGCTATCTATGTATTACAACATGGATAATGTCAAAACTATTGCCATCCCTAATAACACCGCCAACGAATACCCCAGACCGAGGCCCTTGCATAAGAAGAGGCCCTCCTCTGAGAAGAGAAAGCACATGGAAGGTGAAACCTACAAGAAAAGGAAGAGGGAAGGTGAATCCTCTATAGAGAAACGCCCTGAGCCTAAACCCATTCCCTTCCACATCGAGAACCTAGAAGAAAGACCTAGAATTGGAGAGGAAACCATGCCTAAAGATGAAGCAAGAGATGATCCCAGTCATGTTGCTAATTTTGGAATGGCAACTGGACCAATGGTAACACAAACTACTGAGATGCTCTTGTTAGAGCAGTAGAAGAAGTTAACCAAAGCCATCAATGCCCTCACCTTGAGGGATGTTCCCCATAATGGAAACAATGAACCTGTACCCGTCTGTCCCCACCTTGGTTCCACTATCTTAGATTTTGTGAAGCTGAATATTGAGAAGTTATGGGGGGGAGACAAGATGGAGGTGGTAGACAAAGCTGATGCTTGGCTTTTGGCTGTGGAAAATGGGATCCGCATTTTGGAGGTGCAACCAAGCAAGAAGTTTCTCTTAGCCGCCCACTCCTGGAGGGAGCAACAAAGATATGGTGGGAGAACCATATCACAGGTTGAGATTTGAGTGAAGAGCCCATGGCTTGGGAAAATTTCCATGGACTTTTCACCACAAGATTCATACCTCCCGCTGCCATGAAGGAAAAGAAAAAGTAGTTCACGGTTCAAGGAAACTTGTTCGTGGCCAGCTACGCTCTCCAATTTCACCTCTTGGAGCATTTTGACTACATATTGACTAAAGAAAGGAGGGTGGATCATTTCATGGACAGATTTCACCTTGACATTAAGCCCCATGTCATGGCGAGCAAGCCCCCAACTCTCTCTAAAACTCTCAACTTTGCCCTGGACATGGAGAAGATGGTCATCCTCAAATAGTACCAACCCAAGGGATATCTTTGCTTCACTAAAGGAAGTTCTGGTCCAAGAAATGACAACAAAAAGAACCAAGGTTGTCACCATGACAAGGGAGGAAAGGGAAAGACCCACAATGAGCATCAACAACAAGGGGCATCATCTAGTTACCGCAAATGCGGAAGATACCATCTAGGTAAGTGCCACTTCAAAAGGAAAGTGTGTTTCTGATGCCAGAAAGAGGGGTACTTCCAGGCTAAGTTCCCTCTTCCTGACCCAAGAGAACAAGCCCCAGTGGCAGTAGCACCACCAGTGCCACAACCAGTAGTAGCAGCCCCACCAATCCCACCTGCAGGAGAGCGTCGACATGCTTGAGTTTTCACCATAAATAATGAGGAAGCCCATGCTAATTCCAACCGTCCGATAGAGGGGAATAACCCTTATAATAGTTTTTCTATATTTTTTATGCAATGTAATGGAAGTTTGACTATCATGAAAACTATGTAGACAAGCTTGAAATAATGAGACAAAGTGTGAAAGCTCGTTATGATTGTGGATCAACATATACTTTTATTTTGAGAAATCTTGCAACTATGCTCTATTTGGATTTCAAGGATTTAGGATATGTGTTTGATGTCACTACCCCAAGTGGTTGGATTTTTATGTCTCTTTTGAAAACCTCTATTTTACCTGTTAAATATATGAGTCATGCATTCCCTACCGATTTTGTTTTGTTAGATAGGAATGACTTTGATGTGATAATTGGCATGGACTAGATTTATACCTATAGAGCTCATATTGAATTTAAGGAGATAAAGATCTTGATAAAGAGACCCAGTCACCGTCTTTAACCATTAGAGGAAGGAAGGATGCAACCACTAGTTTGTATGTGTCGGCCTTAAAAGTTGAGAAAATGATAGCCAAAGGTTTTCAAACATTCCTAGGAGTTGTTACAGAACCTGAACCTAAGGTTAAAACCTTAGGAGAGATAGAGAAGGTTTAGGATTATGTGGATGTGTTCCCAAATGATTTACTTTTCCTGCCTCCGGAGAGAGAGGTGGATTTCACCATAGAGTTAGCTCCCAGAATGAACCCTATCTCCAGGGAACCTTATAGGATGGCCCCTGTTGAGATGTTAGAGTAGAAGAATCAACTATAGGAATTGCTAGAAAAGGGCTTCATTAGGCCTAGTACCTCACCCTAGGGAGCTCTAATCCTCTTTGTAAAGAAGAAGGATGGATCACTCTGCATGTGCATTGACTATCGTAGGATAAACCAAGCTACCATTAAAAACAAGTACACTCTACCAAGAATAGACGACATGTTTGACCAGCTTAAGTTAGTCTGAGTCTTTTCCAAGATTGACCTAAGGTCTGGGTACCATAAATTGTGAGTAAAGAAGAAAGACATATCGAAAACCGCTTTCTGTACCCGTTATGGTCATTATGAGTTCTTAGTCATGTCGTTTGGACTAACCAATGCCCCAAGTGTTTTTATCAACCTCATGAACATTGTGTTCGAACCCCTCCTTGAATCTTTTGTTATAGTGTTCATAGATGACATCTTAGGCTATTCGGATGACCTAGACCAACACCGAGACCACCTGGTTAGAGTCCTTGAAATCCTAAGGAAGTAAAAGTTTTATGGGAAGTTCTCAAAATCTGAGTTTTGGATCGTTCATGTCATGTTTCATGGATACATCATCTTAGGAGGGACGTTATCAATATACACTTCCAAGTTGTCCACTGTACATGATTGGCCATCGTCGAAGAACCCTTTGGAAATTTGCAACTTCCTGGGATTGGTGGGGTATTATCGGAAGTTCATCCAAGATTTCTCAAAGGTTGCCCTGCCGCTTACAAAGCTCAATCAAAAGAAAAAAAAAGTTCATATGGTCTGAGTTGTATGAAGCTCACTTCCACGAGTTGAAGGAGAAATTGACCACAACACCTGTGCTGACTCTACAGTCTAGCAATGAAGGTTTCAAGTACTTCACTAATGCTTCCAAAATGGGGCTTGGATATATGCTAGAGCAGAATCAGCATGTTCTCACTTATGCATCCCGACAACTCAAGACAAATGAAGTGAACTATTTGACAGATGAACTAGAGTTGGATGCGATCATACATGCCTTGAAAATTTGGCGACACTACTTGTATGGTGCTACCTTTGAAATCCTCATTGATCATAAGAGCATGAAGTCTCTCTTGACTAATAAGAACCTCAACCTAAGACATAGATGATGGATGGAATATATGAAGGACTATGATTTCACCATCGCGTACCACCTAAAAGAGGCTAATGTGATGGAAGATGTCATTAGCTAGAATCAACATAGATGTGAAACCGTGTTATCTACCCAGTGGAGGGAATTCGAGGAGTATGCAGATGGGCCCCACAACCGTTAAAAGATTGGATTTGTTTGGTTAACATTCAGATAAACCTGATTTGTTAACTAAGTGAGTAGCTGACCATCTAGCGAGCCCAAAGCTTGAAAAGATGAAAGGTTTGCTAGAGAAACCTTATACACATCTGTCCTTGGGTGTGGTTGGAGGGATCTGATATAAGAATCATATTTGGGTTCCTGAGGAGTCACCTTTGAAGACTCATATCCTACAAGAAGCTCATGGCTCTAAGTATACCATACACATTAGCAATACCAATGTGTTTAAGGACTTGCAATAGTATTTCTAGTGGCGTGGAATGAAGAAAGACATAGCAACATATGTGGCCAATTGTCTCACATGCCAAATGGTGAAGACTGAACACCTATGACTCAGAGGATTACTGCAATAATTGAGATTCCTAAGTGGAAATGAGACCAAATCACCATGGACTTTGTGGTGGGTCTTCCCAAGACTAAGAAAGGGCATGATGCTATATGGTTTGTAGTGGACCACCTAACGAAGTCGGCAGACTTCCTTGCCTTGAAGATTACCGCCAAAGTGTTAGATTTAGCTGATCTATATATCCAGGAGATAGACCATATGCGTGGTATTCCTAGTTCAATTATTTTTTATCGTGACCCCAAGATCACCTCGAAGCTATGGAAGCAGGTGCATGTAGAACTTGAGACAAGGCTGAAATTAGTATCACCTACCACTCCAGACTGATGGACAATTAGAGAGAACGATCCAAACTTTAGAAGACCTGTTGAGAGCATGTGTGCTTGATTAGGGTGGATCATGGGAGCAATACTTGCCTTTATCTGAGTTTGCCTATAATAATAACTACCAAGCCTGTATCGGGACGCCTCCATACAAAGCGCTATATGGGAGGTCATGTCAGTCACCACTTCATTGGGATGAGGTTCAGGAGAGGACCTTGATGAAGTCCGAGGAACTTGAGATTTATGTTGATAAATTTGCTTTGATCAAGCAGAGGCTGAAGAGAAGCCCAGGATCGACATAAGTCATATGCAGATGCAAAGTTTACTAATTTACATTTCACTATGGGTGAACATGTGTTTATGAAGATCTAACCCCACTGACTATAGTTAAGAATAGTGGAAAGTTGAGTCCCTGATACGTAGGTCTTTTTGAAGTTCTAGGACAGATTGGTGAATCCGCATACTGTGTAGCCCTACCCCCACAGTATAGCATGATGCATGACGTATGTGTTCCATGTATCTAATACGAAGTGATATGTGAATGATTCAAGCCGTGTGCTGAGCATTGAACCTATCGAGATCTAGGGGATCCTAACATATCCTGAGTCACCTATGAGAGTACTAAATACTAACGTGGAAGAACTCAGAAACAAACTAGATAGAGATGGTAAAGGTTCTCTAGAAGCACCATGAAGAGGATGAAACCACATGGGAGCTGAAGACGAACATGGAAACATCATATCCAGAATTGTTTGTATGATTAGATGAATTTTGAGGACAAAATTCTTATAAGTGGGGAAGGATCTTTTAATCTCAATTTGGGTTGTACTATTATGCAATTATTTAATAAAAGGTGTTTTCTTGACAATTTGTGTGTATTGTTTTCCAACTTGCATTTCTTCACAAAATTGTCTTGAATAATGAATTTCATGCTTTTCCCTGTTTAAATAAGATAATGGAGGTGTAAAAGGGTGATGAATCCTCCAGATTCACCATTATAGTTGCCAATTCGAGGATTTTTGTGCCTTATATCGACTGATCTACCCTCGCTTTGGGTTTACTTTAAGTATCTTTTCAGTCTCGTGTAAATAGTGCATTACTAGCTCAAAATTCCCTAGTTTCCAGCTTATTTGATCTCATTTTCCCCTACTCACGTTCTCTCTCCTCTGCAGATCATACTCAACTATCACCATCGGTCATAACCCCGACAACACTGACTCTAGCGGTCTCAAGACCGTTTGAGCCCATGCGGTCTCAAGACCGTTTGAGCCCAATGAGACTTACACCAAAAGATTTTACTCTTCCAATGAGAGTCCCAAATTTGCACCAAAAACCCTAGGGAGTTGATGTCCTCTCTAGGTTTACCTACAACTGGTGCTAGATAAATGCTCCAACCCCACAAGAGTGTGGAAGCCTTATCATAGTACAGATTTAGGATCGAAACCAAAGGACAACGTTAAGAATCTGAGTGTCTTTTTCTTGCTCCGTATCAATCTAAGTTAATCATCTAAGACAATAAGTTTGATTTGAGTTATTTAACCTAAAACGTGCAAAAGTAAAGGCAAGAATAAAAACTAGTTTAAGGATTAAAATCTAATATTAGCAAATGATGAGGATCATTGGGGTGATGCGGGTATTCTCCACCACTACACATGAATTGCACTTGTACCAAACATAATAAGACTTGTAAGCAAGATACATGGATGTTGTACAATACCGATGTCTTATAGGACAAGAGTAATGCACACATCCTTCACGTGTTGAGTAACTCTCATCCGGTACATATCTACGTGTCAATGAAGATATGTAGTCTCCGAAGAGAAAATCTTACTCAACCACATGAAACGTGCATCGGAAAACTAGCAAGCGAGTGATGATTACCAAATCGATTAGTATCCTTATCGTCTATCCCTCTTTCGAGGATATAGCTACGAGAAACGTGGGAGTGTTGCAACGTCACCCATTCCCGAACGAATGGTCCAGTACTTTACACCACTCTCTCCTCAGAGTGTGTTCCTCGACCTGTCAAGGTTGCACTTTTATACGTCAACTGATTCCATTTCATAGTACAAAAGTACAACGATGGAGGTGATTTTTACTCCACTCCTTAGAAAGCGTTCCTAGATACCGAAACGGATGCGTGGTGGATACACACACCAGAAACCAACACTAAATCGGTACTCGAGTCTCAAGAGCGGTCGTAGACAAACCACAACGAAAGGCAATAAATGCATACAAGAATGCGGCCAACATTCAAGCATGTATGAAACGATTTAGTATCGAACCAGAATGATAACATCTTTTTTTAGTACAAGTTACAAGACACGGGCAGCGGGGCTAGTCTCCGCGCCCCAGTGGATGGAACTACTCGCTCCTCATAGAGGGAGAAACAAAGAAAGAGAAGAGAGAGAAAGAAAGCATTGTCGGAGCAGAAGAGTAGATCTGTGACAGCCCGGTGTAGATCGTCGCAGTCTCCGGGACTGCTCCGTTGTGGTCGATGATGCCTGTCTCTCCGCTTCGATCGTCGTGCCTACCTCCGGGATTGCACGGGTAGAATGAGGTAGAACAATGGTAGAAGTGAGATGATAGAGGTGAGATGGTGATGGAACAGGAACACCAGATCTGAACTGAGGCCGAGATTCTGAGGCTGTGGGTGAAGTTTGGTCAGAAACGGTGCTCGGGCAGTCTGGCGGCGTTCCGGCACTGGTCCCAGTCCGGCAACCTTGGGCCGTCGTGAGATGGGATGTCAGATGAAGACACATGGGGTCCTATTTATAAGCACAAATCTTGATAAATATCTTGCTCATGCTGTTTGGCTTTGTACTTGCTTTTCCATGCGGTCTTGCTTTTGTGGTCTTCATTTCTCAGCTTCTTCATGCGGTTTTGACTCATTCTGCTCATGCGGTTTGCATGCAAAAGCTTCATGCGGTTTGCTTTGTTTATTGTAATCGGTTTGGTTCATGCGGCCTTGGTAGCTTCATGTGCATGCGGTCTTCGTGTCTCTCTCATTCACGTGTACTCATGCGGTTTGGTACATGATTGCCCATGCGGTCTGCACTTTCTTTTCTTTCTTGTTGTGCGTTCTCATGCTGTTGCCGTCAACATGCTTCTGCGGTCCTTACTGTTTTGGAAACCGCTAGGTTCGTATGCATTCACGATACTTGCATTCACGTGGGCGCAACAGTTGCTGCAGCACTCCATTCAATTTGATAAGTCACGTGAACATTGTTGGTCATTGTAAAGCAAAGAGTTAGGCTACACACAGTCCCCCTTATACCCAGCCACCCATCCGTTTTTTGGGAAAATAGAACTGCAACATTTGCAGTTGTCTTTGTATTAATACTCATGCAAAGTCCATGCAAAGTCCATGCAACAATATGTCTCTCCACTCTTCTCTCCAGAGTATTAATACTCATGCAAAGTCCATGCAAAGTGTATTAATTCATTTTTTCTCTTGTAATTATTCTCTCTCATTCTAATCTACCCACCTGCATTCCCGTATTAGTATAGTACCTATGGAATCCAACAACAACATTGATCTGGAAGCATAAGTACAGTACTTACGAAATCCAGTAGTAATATTTGTCATCTGGACATAAGTACAGTACCTACGGAATAAGTACAGTACTCACTTGTAAATTCCAACTCAGTTTTTTCAAACATAAGTACAGTACTTACCAAATTATAAAACTAAGCATAAGTTCAGTACTTAACAAATTACAAAATCAAGCATAATTGTATAACTGATCTGGAAGCATAAGTACAGTACCTACGGAATCCATGCAAAATAAGTACAGTACTCACTTGTTAATTCCAACTCATTTTTTTCAAACATAAGTACAGTACTTACCAAATTATAAAACCAAGCATAAGTACATTACTTAACAAATTATAAAATCAAGCATAATTGTATAACTTATCTGGAAGCATAAGTACAGTACCTACGGAATCCAATAACAATATTTTTCGCCTGTACATAATTGTTTTACAAAAATGTAGTGCACATCTTGTCCATAATCAACTATAAAATGCATCTATAAGTATTGTACTCAATTATTAATTTTCAACCCAGTTTGTCAAAAATAAGTACAATACCTCTCCAATTTATTTGTGAATGTATATGTATTTATTGTAGGTACAGTACTTACGTAATCTGCAGTGGGGATAAATATGCAATAGAATTTTTTTGTAAGCTATAGTGCATTGATATCTGCCATTTGCATGACCGTTGCATGGAGTAGGTGGCGAGATAATTATTTCATGCATCATTTTTGCATGTAAAAACATGCATAATCGTTGCTGCAGATATCCATTTAATTGTGCATGCGGCAGCAGAGTTTAATGGGTGTGACAGTGGGCTGGCGCAGCAGCAGGAGGAACACGGCAGTTGATGGTTCCCGATGACCGGGTATGTGGCCGGGTATACGGCGTGCTATGCGTAGAATTTTTCTGTAGTGCCATGCGTTCTCATGCACCTATTCAAACGGTCTTCTCTTCACACGATCTTAGGGCAGCTATTCGATACGGTTTCATGTCCTAGCAGCTATTCCAAACGATCTTGCGTGCGGTCTTTACTTCAGTCATTCACGTGATTGATTTGCATGCAGCTCCTACGCACGTTGTTGTTCCGATCTTGATTCTCCAAGAGTCAAGCGGTCTTCACAGCAGTGAAACGGTCTTGGATCCCAGCCAATATTCCAAATGGTTTTGCTGCATACGCGACCATTCGGTCTACGCGGAGACGAGCAAACGGTCTACGCGGCCTTCAAACGGTCTTGAGACCGCATGGGCTCAAATGGTCTTGAGACCGCATGGGCTCAAACGGTCTTGAGACCACATGGGCTCAAACGGTCTTGAGACCACTAGAGTCAGTGTTGTCGGGGTTATGACCGATGGTGATAGTTGAGTATGATCTGCAGAGGAGAGAGAACGTGAGTAGGGGAAAATGAGATCAAATAAGCTGGAAACTAGGGAATTTTGAGCTAGTAATGCACTATTTACACGAGACTGAAAAGATACTTAAAGTAAACCCAAAGCGAGGGTAGATCAGTCAATATAAGGCACAAAAATCCTCGAATTGGCGACTATAATGGTGAATCTGGAGGATTCATCACCCTTTTACACCTCCATTATCTTATTTAAACAGGGAAAAGCATGAAATTCATTATTCAAGACAATTTTGTGAAGAAATGCAAGTTGGAAAACAATACACACAAATTGTCAAGCAAACACCTTTTATTAAATAATTGCATAATAGTACAACCCAAATTGAGATTATAAGATCCTTCCCCACTTTAAGAATTTTGTCCTCAAAATTTTACATGCAAATCAATCACGTGAACGGCTGAAGTAAAGACCGCATGACTACACACTGCGCAAGATTGTTTGGAATAGCTGCTAGGACATGAAACCGTATGGAATAGCTGCCCTGAGATCGTGTGAAGAGAAGACCGTTTGAATAGGGGCATGAGAACGCATGGCACTATTTGCTTTACAACGACCAGCAATGTTCACGTGACTTATCAAATTGAATGGAGTGCTGCAGCAACTGGTGTGCCCACGTGAATGCAAGTATTGTGAATGCATACAAACCTAGCGGTTTCCAAAACAGTAAGGACCGCAGAAGCATGTTGACGGCAGCAACATGAGAACGCACAACAAGAAAGAAAAGAAACTGCAGACCGCATGGGCAATCATGTACCAAACCACATGAGTACACGTGAATGAGAGAGACATGAAGACCGCATGCACGTGAAGCTACCAAGGCCGCATGAACCAAACCGATTAGAATAAACAAAGCAAACCGCATGAAGCTTTTGCATGCAAACCGCATGAGCAGAATGAGCCAAAACCGCATGAAGAAGCTGAGAAATGAAGACCGCATAAGCAAGACCGCATGGAAAAGCAACTACATAGCCAAACCGCATGAGCAAGATATTTATCAAGATTTGTGCTTATAAATAGGACCCCATGGGTCCTCATCTGACATCCCATCTCATGACGTCCCAAGGCTGTCGGACTGGGACCAGTGCCGGAACGCCGCCAGACTGCCCGAGCACCGGTTCTGACCAAACTTCACCCACAGCCTCAGAAGCTCGGCCTGAGTCCAGATCCGGTGTGCTGCCAGACTGGAGACAGATCTAGAAGGCTGTTCCATCACCAACTCACCTCTATCATCTCACTTCTACCATTATTCTACCTCATTCTACTCGTGCAATCCCGGAGGTAGGCATGACGATCGAGGCGGAGAGACATGCGTCATCGACCACAACGGAGCAGTCCCGGAGACTGCAACGATCTACACCGGGCTGTCACAGATCTACTCTTCTGCTCCGACGATGCTTTCTTTCTCTCTCTTCTCTTTCTTTGTTGCTCCCTCTATGAGGAGTGAGTAGTTCCATCCACTGGGGCGCGGAGACTAGCCCCGCTGCTCGTGTCTTGTAACTTGTACTAAAAAAAGATGTTATCATTCCGGTTCGATACTAAATCGTTTCATACATGCTTGAATGTTGGCCGCGTTCTTGTATGCATTTATTGTCTTTCGTTGTGGTTTGTCTACGACCTCTCTTGAGACTCGAATACCGATTTAGTGTTGGTTTTTGGTGTGTGTATCCACCGCGCATCTGTTTCGGTAACTAGGAACGCTTTCTAAGGAGTGGAGTAAACTCACCTCCATCGTTGTACTTTTGTACTGTGAAATGGAATCAGTTGACGTACAAAAGTGCAACCTTGATAGGTCGAGGAACACACTCTGAGGAGAGAGTGGTGTAAAGTACTTGGCCATTCGTTTGGGAATGGCTGACATTGCAACACTCCCACATTTCTCGTAGCTATATCCTCGAAAGAGGGATAGACTATAAGGATACTAATCGATTTGGTAATCATCGCTCGCTTGCTAGTTTTCCGATGCACGTTTCATGTGGTTGAGTAAGATTTTCTCTTCGGAGACTACATATCTTCATTGACACGTAGATATGTACCGGATGAGAGTTACTCAACATGTGAAGGATGTGTGCATTACTCTTGTCCTATAAGACATCAGTATTGTACAACATCCATGTATCTTGCTTACAAGTCTTGCTATGTTTGGTACAAGTGCAATTCATGTGTAGTGGTGGCGAATACCCGCATCACCTCAGTGATCCATCATCATTTTCTAATCTTAGATTTTAATCCTTAAACTAGTTTTTATTCTTGCCTTTACTTTTGCACATTTTAGGTTAAATAACTCAAATCAAACTTCTTGTCTTAGATGATTAACTTAGATTGATACGGAGCAAGAAAAAGACACTCAGATTCTTAACGTTGTACTTTGGGTTCGATCCTAAATCTGTACTATGATAAGGCTTCCACACTCTTGTGGGGTTGGAGCATTTATCTAGCACCAGTTGTAGGTAAACCTAGAGAGGACATCAACTCCCTAGGGTTTTTGGTGCAAATTTGGGACTCTCATTGAAAGAGTAAAATCTTTTGGTGTAAGTCCCAGCTCCATCAAAGGATAAAGGATAAAAGAAAACTCATAATAAGGGAAAAGGCAAGATGAAAATAAATAACTTATGTTTTATTTAAGAAAAATATGGAATTTTCTAAAAGGTGGCATAAGTGGCCACATTAGCATGTTTTTAGTATCACTTTCCTTCTAATATCTAGAAAAGCCAAAATTAAGAGAATGGATACGTAAGAAAATAGAAAATATGAGTTTTAATGCATTATATATGCTTTTTAAGTGTATGACTTACATATGAAGAAAAAAGTTATTCTTTTTGGGTTTTTATCCTAAATTGTTTCCATGGGTATATTAAGTCATCAAGAACTTTCCCTTAAAATTTAGGATTAAAAAGCTTAATGGTTTAGGGGATGTGAATTTTCTATTCATCCCTAAAGTGTGGATATTACAAAGGAATATCATAAATGTCAAAATATATTGATTTCTGATAGGATATAATTTAATCTACGTGTGTGATGGCAATCATCTAATCAAAGATCCAATGGCTCACGTATTTTTGCACACCTCATGTCAGATCGGGAGGGACAACCTATACACATGAGGAATTGAGATCCATATCTCCCTCTCTGATCCACCTTAGCAGAATAATTGAATCATTTTCTATGCCACACGAAATGAAGAGGAAAAACATTTATTTCATGCCAAGGTGAGGAATGTGGAACGAGAATGAGATATCACTGCCCTGCCTCTCTCACGCGAGATCGACAACCCTAAACCAGGCCTCCCGCCCCTATAAAAGGACCCCTATCCAACTCAGTTGGATCCTTAGAGCACCAACAACATCCTCTTGTGCCCTGATTCCCTCTCCTTCTCCGGATTGCATCTCCTTTGACAACCCTCCTATATGGTGCCACCATGTGTGATTTGTTTAAAATGAGAAAGGGGGAAGCTCGAGGATCGGCAGATCAAGTCAACCCACGAATCGGTAGAGGCGATGAAAAGCCTAGGTTCTCTCTGTGGGTCTAAGCAATGCAAGCGGGTGCATTCGATGAGAGCCACATGATCTCTACCCGGTCAATGAAGACCAACCATCTGACTATGCTCCTTTTTTTGCAATTAGGTATTTTCTTTGTCTCTTTGGTTAGAAAATCAAGGAAATAGTTATATCTTATAAAATCAATTAAAAATCCGTTCTTTGGAAAAAAAAATTACAAGTAATATAAGTAGTTTGACCAGAACAATGAGATCTACTTGATAAAAAATTGATTTTGTCCTATATCTGCTTCCGATTCAGAAGATGTTCAAAGATGATGTCTTTAATGCTTTTATTGGATCAAAACCCTAATTTGTGAATGTTGATGAATCTAATAGACTTAGTTGATGTTTTTAATCAAAGTTTGATCAATCATGAATAAAAGGGAAACCTTGAACTCATATGGATTTCATAATCCAAAATTTAAAGGATTCTGATTTCCTTATGCTTAAAGGTGTATTAGATGATGGAAATTAGGGGTTGTAAACCAATAGACATAAAAGTGCCAGATATTCAACTTTTCTTGTCTCTAACCCTTATTTGATGTAAAAAGGATAAAGATGGGGACTTTTGTATAAGTGGAACCTTTTTGTAGCACAATCATGTGTATGAAACTAAAGTAGGGTTTGTGGATTAAGAAAGTGGAAAGGAGCAACAATTGGACTAAAGGGGTAATATGGATAATGACATAAGAAATTGGACATAAAACCTAACTTGACAACCAAGTTAGTCCTTTGATAGGATATAGAATCATGTAGTGACACATGGATGTATGCCTTAAATTTCAGGATGACTTGCTTTGTTGATTGTGTTGTAAATTCTACTTATTTTTATTAGGACTGCAAATACTCCTACGACATCTATGTGGTTATGGCTAAGAATAATTTTTGTAGTTTCACGTGGTTTCTCAAAGATTTCTTTGCATGGTTTGAAATATATGCATGCTTGTTTATTTCATTCCATGCAAACTTTAAAGTGACTATGACTATCACATTGTATATGAACATGACTAGCCCAAATCTAGGCCACCTCTAGATCTATGGAAAGGCCATCTTCCTGGATATGGTAAGACATATTTTGGTACCAGCCTGAATAGGGGGTAGATGAGAAATCGTCCACCTAGATATGGGGAGACATGATGAAGTCATTTGACTGAATAGGGGAAGACAACAAATAATGTAGTATGAGGCCCTGAGGGGTTATGACAGAGGGTGGAGAAACTTAGATTGGGTAGTCATGATGAATGATGAAATTGTTAAATTTGTTTTTTTAAATAGTAATTGTTGAATTATGTTGTTATCATTACTTGTGAGATTTTGTTTCCCCCACATACCAATATGACCTGCCATACTGATCAACATTTTGATTGTCGTTTTTTTTAGGATAATCTTGCTAGAAATTGGTCATTCCAGATAAGCAGACACTGAAAGCAAATTAATGAAGCAAGGCCCTAAGGATATAGATAGATGATTTATTTCTCGATAAAATTTTGAACCCAAGTTTTGGTATACTTTGGAAAAAGAATTTTTTTATACTATACCAAGTTTAGTTAGTTTAGTAGAATTTATTAATTTCTTTTATTATGTGCAAAACAATTTAATCAAGTATTGGGATAACGACTCTAGTTTTTTGGCCTTCCTTAATTGGGGGTTTTCGGGGAATGGAGTCGTTATAGTTTATTTCTTGATGGATTGAATTTTTGACTTTCTAGATGGGAATCACCTTTTTCATGTTTGATTAAAATGTTTGGTTGAATTGTGATTTAACCTCCCACACATGCTAAGGGTTTGTTGGATCTCTTGATAAAAACAAGGTTGATGTTTTTGCTCATACATGTGGTTTACCATTTATCTATGAAGAGTGTTGAATTAACCCTCATGCATTAGATTTTGTATTACGACCCATGCTAGGGATACCTCTCTTGATCTGCTTTTCTTTCTTCAATGCATACCCCTCCACCTCATGAAAAGATGCCAAAAGGAACAAATATATTAAGCCTTGGCCACCCTTAAAAGCTTGGGGTGGCCAAAACTTTCTTGGCACTCTTTACTCATACCACCACTCATTCCTAGGTACATCAACGGCATTGAACAAGAAAAAGGTAAAAAAAATAAAAGATGCTCCTATTTAATAGCATCTAAGAAAATAAAATATGAGTTCTATTATATAATATTACTTCAAACCCCCTCAATATTCCTTTCTTCTTTTTACATTCCTACATGGGATGAAAAAATAAACACCATCCCCTCTAGCCCATTTACATAGATATGCGTCACTTAGAGTGGATTAAAATGAAAGTGAATTCTTGAAGGTAAAACATCTCTCCTAAACATTTTTGGTTATAGTTATCACAAAATGGTTGAGCTAAAGCTATATGAAAACAATATGGATTGATTGTTATTGGACACCCTATATTGGATATTTATAGGATTAGCACTATGATTGCATTTGGTTGTGAAAGAGGAGAGGGGAGAGATGGAATATATGTATTAAGTCAAAACTAATCCTATCTAGTCAATGTACATTTACTTTAATGGATTTGTCATTTTTTGCTTGTTGTAAAGCTAAAAGGCAATTTGGAGCATACTTGAGGAAAAATATATTTTAAGCTTGTGATGTTGATGAAGCCCTTAACTGGGTCTTCCTCTCATGTCATATTGCCCATCATTCACATCTAAGATGCTTCATAATGCAATACTCCCCAATAATAGGTATTTTATATGAAATGCATTTATGGATTCCATTTTTCATGAATTTTTAGGTACTTTGACCACTACTTGATGGAAATGAGAGAAACATGTTGAATCTACAGTTTCTTTAGGATTGGAGGAGTGTGAAATGAAGTGAAAATCACTCCTAAACCACCCCAAATGATAAAAGAATGCATTGAAGCAAAATCTCCATGAAAGATCAAGTTCAAGAATCCAAGTGCTAAAGAAAACCCTCAGAACAGCCATGGTATCCAACCATGACTATGCTAGAGAATTAAAAACTACATACTCAACTCCAACTTGAAGAAGTCCAAGAAGTTCCACCACCACGACCATTTTCATTAACACAATTGTGGTGCTCAATGTCCAACATGATAGTTTTACCTAGAACAACCATGGAAGCCAGATCCTAGACAACCATTCTCTAAAGAACAACCCCACCTAAACCCCTCCACCACAGATGTGGCACCCGACATAGTCATGATGCTTCAACTCTAAAACCCAAAAATTCATCTAACAATTTCATCTTCACAACACGATCAGTTTCTATTATCGTGACCATCCCCTTACTCACCCACCACGACTGTGCTACTTCAACTCTAGAACCCAAAAATTCATATGATCTTTGTACCTTTACAACACGGTTGTTTTCCATTATCACGACCATTTTCATACTCACCCATCACAATCGTGGTGACCACCATGGCCGTGCTACCCACCTACCCACTTAAACCTATGCTTCCCTAGCCACTATATATATATATATATATATATATATATATATATAAATCAACTTCCATAAAGATCATAAGATCATCAGCAAAATCAATATGAGAGATACTCAAATCACTAGAAGCACACAAAGGTTTAATATTCCCCAACTTAACCTCCTTGTTAATCAGTTGAGTGAAAGTTTCCATAACAATGGTGAACAGGTAGGGGGCAAGAGGATCGCCCTGCCTAATACCATTAGTAGGCTTAAAAGGGACAGTAGGCTCTCCATTAAACAAAATCTCATAAGAACAGGTATCAAAAATCTCTCTAATCCAAACAATCCACTTCATAGGGAAATTCATAAGCTCTAAGATCTTGAAAAGAGCATGCCAAGAGATAGTATCATAAGCTTTAATAAGATCAACTTTGACAGACATCCTTCCTTTCCCTTTAACTTTATTAAAATCATGGATGAACTCATTAGACAGAAGAATAGCATCTTAGATACTTCTTTCCTTCACAAAAGCACATTGATTAATGCTAATAAGAGAGGGGAGAACATCCTGAAGTCTATTCGTGAGGACTTTAGAAATGATCTTATAAACCACATTACACAAAGCAATGGGTCTCCAATTCTTAATAAGATGACAGTCATCATTTTTAGGAATAAGGGTGAGAAAAGTACGATTGGTCTCTTTCAAAAGTCTACCAGAAGAGAAGAAATCCAGGATAGCAGAAATAACATCATTGCCAATAATGGACCAACTAGTTTTAAGAAATTTGCCATTCATACCATCAGGACCCGGGCATTTATCCACATTAAGATCATCAATAACAGATATAACTTCCTCTCTACTGACATATCTCCCCAGCTGAAGCTTTTGAACATTAGAGATAGCAGAAAAATTCAAATCAGCAAACTCTTCAGAGCAAGACTTAAACCCATTGTTGAAGAGATTGTTGTAAAAGTCATAGATGTAAGCTTTGATGTCCACAAGATTATGAACAAGAACACCATCAATATCCATAGATTTAATGTGATTTCTCTGTCTTCTAGTCTTCATAGTAGAATAGAAGAAACAAGTATTAGAATCCCCTTCCCGGAGCCATTGAATATGAGATTTTTGCCTAAAAAGGATTCTTCATTAATCTGGGCTCCAATAACAGCTTTCCTGCTAATAAGGGCAGAATTACACAACTCTTCATTAGTAGGGTCATTATCAAGAAGAACCTGCAAATCAATAGCCTGTTTCTCAAGACTAATAGCCTTATCAGAAAAATTACCAACCACATTCTTGTTCCACTCAGACAGACGTTTCCTCATCCATCTGAACTTAGAATAAAGAACAAACATAGGATAACCAGCAACATCGATATCCCAAGTAGAAGAAACTAAGTCCAGAAAATCATTTCTATCTGCCCAAGCATTGATAAACCTAAAAGGAGAAAGAACTCTCCTTTTATTTCCAATAATAAGATTCATAATCATGTGATCACTAGTGATATTAGGAATAAGAACACCATGAAATTCAGGGAAAAAATCCATAAAGTTATTATTATAAAGGACTTCATCAATCTTGGAAGTAGCAAAGTTCAAACCACTCTGATGATTATCCCAAGAAAAGAAAGGACCGTTCATAGCAAGCTCAAAGAGACCACAATTAGCAACAAACTCATTAAAGTCGTCCATAGATTTCTTTGTAGGTGGCTCCCTTCCAATTTTTTCATTGAAGTTCCTCACAACATTAAAGTCTCCAAGAATGGTCCAGGGATCATAAACAGTATTGTGAATGAACTCAATATCCTTCCAGAGAGCCTCCCGATCAAGATCAGGATTATGCCCATAGACAGCAGTAAGATAGAAAGATTTATCATCCACAACAACTTTAGTATGAATAAGCTGATCCGACTCAAAGACTTTAGTTAAAAAGCAGTAATTACTATCCCAAAGGACAACAACTCTCCCAAGAACATGACTATCATGATTCGAGACCCAGTTGAAACCAGCAAAGAATTTATTTAAAAGCTTATGAATCTTCCCAGCGCGCACCTTAATTTCATTAAGAACAATAATATGAGGACTAAACCTCAACACTTCCTCTTGGACTTTAAAGGCTTTATTATTAAGCCCCCTGACGTTCCAAGAGATAATGCTGAGATGTTGTTCATCCATGGTAACCAGTTGAGACTAGTAATTCACTGGTTTGAGACCTATCCTCAGACTGAGAATCAGAGAGTTTGTCAAATTTATTAGCTAAGGCAGTGTTACTCTCGTCAGAAGCAATCTTCTTACCTTTACCTCATGGCTTTCTCTTCTTATTACCTTTAGGAAGTTCAAAAGCAGGTCCAGAATCTTTATGTTCAATAGAGTTAGGAGGAGTTTCTAAGTTTATAACTTCACCTTCAATAGATGTGGTGTGAAGAACTGGTTTTTGATTTAATTTTGAGGATGAAATTTCTTTTAAGGTGTGTAGGATGTGATAGAGTGGACTTTTAGAATCCTAAATGTCCAATGACTTAAGTGAAAGCATATGTTTCAGTTAGATTGAGAGTTACAAGATTTTGACAAAATAGGTCTGTTGATTGATGTTAATATCATCTTTAACTTGATGCCTTTTTGAGGAATTTATTTGAATGATCCTAATAGGAGATATTTAGATTGGAATGTCATGCAATAATATGATTTGACGTATGATAGATCAAGATTTTATCAATAGCTACATCATGCACCCTAAGATGTACATATGGAATGTGTGGCAATGACCTGACTTTGGATCCAATTTCCTTTAATGGTTGTAGCACTAGTCACAAAGAAGGTGTCAGATTAGTGTTAGGATATAGTCTTGGATGTGAGATCGAGGGGTGGCATTCAATCTCCTACCATGCAGTTGGCTTACGGTAGAAGCAGGTAGTTGTTGCGTTACCTCCACCAACACATGACGTGGTCGTGGGTTGAGGCACGTAACCGAGAATGCAGTTTCTTTAGGGAGGTTAATAGCTATCAATACCCCACCCTCATGGTCCCTTTAGCCTACCAAATGACGAGAACTGGTGGTTGTTCTCCTTCTCTGTCCATCGCCATTCACGTTGCAGAGGAAGAAGGCAGGCTTCACCGTTGCGCCGTATGCGAGTACATGAGGAGTCCAAGCCTGGTTGCCTTCTGGAGGAGAGATCGGTGGTGGAGCACGCTTGGAAAAAGAAACAACGTGGAGCACCTCAACTCAGTGGGTGGCTCGCCGGAATCCGACCTGGCGGTGCTCACACCTGTGTGGAGCGTCAGACCAGCGAAGCCCATGGCGGTGGCCTCCTTGAGCTGCAAACAGGAGCGACCAAATTAGTAGTCGGCTCTTGTGAGGAGAAGTAGATGAGAGGCTATACATTCACGGAGGTGGGGGATCCGTCATCAGTGGACGAGGAGTACCGACAGAGCTTGTTCAAGCAGAGAACATCATCATCAGCCCATACATGGTGAAAACACGTTGAAGCAGAAAGGAAGAAGGACTAGCTGTCAATTGCTCGCCGGAAGGGAGAGAAGAAAGGTGCCGATCTCTCACCAAGCCGGCGCACGACGTAGAGGAGCATCGTAGTAGCCCCCCGATGGCGGCGCTTGTAGTTTTTCAGAACAGGCGGCAGTGAGTTTGTGCGGAAAGGACAGTAGCTGGAAGACTGAGCCATGGGCAACGAGCGCATGGATCTGATGCGAGAGGAGGAGCGGGCATTGCTCACAGAGCACAACATTGCGATCGACAACTTTCCCTACAAAGCCCTAGCTCCAGCCGTTCCTTAAGCAGCCACATCGGCGCTTGAGCGAGAGGCTACGGGCGGCTGCCGTGTTACGGACTAACACGGAGTCCGTGTCACGCGAGGAGAAGGAAGAAAGGATAGGGCCGACCCGGTCCAGTAGTAGTGAACCAGGCACAAACCGGCCAGCCCAAGTGAGAGCTGCGCCAGCCCTTAAGTGCCACGTGTCGATGACTGAGTGGTCCGAAAAGGTTAAATCTTAGTAAGTGCTCAGATCTTCTATAAATCACAATAAATAGCTCGAGTATTAGAAAATTACATTTAATATACCAAAATTCTTAGAAAAATGCGTAGAACAACCTGGAACCATTATATCAGTCTTTTGATGCATTAATAACAGTGATATCATGGAAGATGTGAAATGCTCTTATGATGGATAATAAATATCAAACGATTCCCTAAAATTATGAGAAAATACATGTAAATCATATTTCATGTTTATAATGCATATGATGTTAGATATGGTCATGTTGATGTACGAAATTATGTAATTTGATTATTATGTCTAATTAAGGCTAATAACACTAAAGATGATACAATTAATACATGCATGCTCAATAAATGATGATATTTACAAAAAAACCCTCATATATGTAACTGGAAGATAATATATAAATCTGAGATCAGCTATAACACGAAATTCATGTTATATGAAGAGCACTCTTAATACATGAGATGTAACTCTAATATGGTTAATATGTGCACAAAAAGGATACGGAACCTAATATTCAAATGATGAACTTTGATAATGAGATGTAATCTAGAAAATAACATCAGTGAGATAATTATAAGACATGAATACAAGTAATGATGGGAATATCCTAATGAACTAAGCTAAACCCTAATATAAACAAGACTAGGGTTAAGATGAGATATAATAGGATGAGAACCTGATGATAGTATATGGTCTTGTCTTGATCAGGTTTAACCAAAGATATAGATGACATGAGGAACATGTGATTAGAATTATCTATCTTTTTGGAAGGTATGCCATTACCTCTTACTTGGCTTATTATACAATATGCTTGTGTTATATGGTAGTAAAGACTTGGCATATGGTATTGATTGAAATGATTGTTCTTGTATGGTATGTTGCATGATTTTCCATACTTATTGCTAAGAACACATCAAACATAATATATATGTTCCATTATATAAAAGCACTAACTCTTTGGCAGTGTGCTTGGAAGTGACCTAACTCTTTGGTAGTGGTCACATTGTACATATGACCTATCTCTTTGGTAGTGGTCAGACCTAACTCTTTGGTAGTGGTCACAGTGTACATATGATCCAACTCTTTGGTAGTGATCAGAAAGACCTTGAGATATAATGGAAAATAAGCTTAAAATATGTGTTCTCTTTTGTTAATGAATATCCTTGTGCAAGTATATGCTTTTCTTATATTCTTCTGTTGCTGCCAAGTATTAGTTTTATCTTATTGCCAAGATATTATGAGAGGTATATAAAAGACACGTAGGCGTACTCATTACAATATTCTTGAATATTGTGCTGACGTGTACCGCATGTAATCTTTTGTTTAGGTTGTTGTTATGCTCTTGAAGATCCAGGATAGTTGAGAGTTGTATAGCGAGCTGATGTACAGGTGGACTTGTTGTCTTAAGATCATGTAGTTTAGTGTAGTACATGTATATGTATAAGTTTGTTGTTCAATATGTAATATCAAATGTTGTAATAATTCATGTTGTAATTATATGTTGAATGGTGAACATGTGTGTATGGTTTTATTATTGTTCATGTACATGTGCTACTGATTGTTTCCTTCTGACTCCTTTGATTTTCTTCTTCTTAGCCTGGTGTGGGGTGTTTAAATTGGGATTCTCGTTGAGGTGAGGGTTTCAATTTGGACGTCACACATCAGATTAAGTTTTAGAAAATCTGGGGACGTCACAGGTGGTATCAGAGCATGAACAATAGCAAAGTCTGACTCTTGCTCATTATGCAACTCAAAACCAAAGAATCTTGAACTTAATAATCTTTAGGTTAGATTAGTCATCTTTTAGAGACTAGATCTGACCTAGCCTCTAGGTTAGCACCTAGATGTCTAAGAACTAGGTCTAGACTAGTGCTTGTTGAGTAGCAAGTCCTTAGATGTCGTTCTTTCCTTGTAATGCAGCGGTATGGGACGTTGCACTATTTGGAAATGACGTGCATCAAGGGAAGAGAAACCCTAGACATATTACACACGTTGTCTAGAGTAGCTACACTAGTCTACCCTTTTTTCTCACCCTTTTCACTAGTTTTCATGATGTACTCTCTACTATGTGTGGGACACTCGTTTTCAGGATTTGGTTTTTGATTCCAAACGGATCGAACCTCGATAGTTTTCTCTGGCACTTGTTTTATCGGAGAAAAACTATATAATATTTTATTATATATATATATATTACAAAAATGTGTCCCCACACATGTACGAGTAGGAGGTGGTCATGCAACCTAAATGAAAGTGAATGACATCAGTCTAGAAGAGAGAGTAGTTCTAGATTAGATGTCTAGAGCCTTGTTGGAATATATGATAGATGGAATAGATGAAATAAGCTTTGATGTAAGTCTTATATAGATGACATAAGATGGTTATGATGGTTCATGTTTGTTTTTGAGGATTTGAGACAAGTTTTGATGATGCAAGTAACTAGGCTTTTATGAGATAAGATGTCTTAAGTTAAGACAAGGTTGTGAGTCAGCAAGAGCCTCAAGCTCTTTTATAAAGGAGGACCTCTAGTGTTAGGACCAGTTTTTGGGTTCACTCTAGAGAGAGTGAGACCCATTGGGAGAAGGTTAGAGAACCTAAACTCCAAGATATGAGAATGATGAGAAATATGCTATATGATATGTCCTAAACTAGAATACTCCTGAGTGATTGAGATGAGTTACTTTATGTATGATTCCTATAGATATCTTGAACCCTAGATGTCCTTGGGAGGACCAAACCCTAGAGATAGAGAGAGACTGGCTATACATGTGCATGTGAACATGAAGATTAGTGCCTATCATCTGGGTGAGGGAGAGAGCCCAAGACCCTGGAGGAGGTAGCTATGTTAGAATCTGTGAAGCCTCATGCTCGGGTTGGTAGTTCCTTGTAGGAATCTAGTGGTTATGCTGATAAGATAGTGTTGAGTAAGAATAACTCATGGGTAGAGACCTATGAAGAGTATGTCATAGCATGTTTGGTTTGTGCTTATGTGGCTAGAGCTAATGAAGCTATTAGCTAGTGCCAATGAGGTAATCTAAGAACCCTAGACAAGAAGAGAGAAGATAAAGTATAATCATATGTGATACTCAAAGATATGAGTTAGCTCAGAGAGACTGAGCATGGAACTACCCTCGTGGTATGGGTTAGAGGAACCTCTTTTGGCCTAAGTAAAGTTTTGATATAATATAAGTTTGTTTAGCACAACCATGATATAATATATGTAAGGATGTGATCTAATCTCAAGATGTGATATATGGACATGATATAATGTAAATCTAGAGATGGTATAATTGATATCAATGCATAAATGGTTAACCATATACATGAATAATGATGATAATGTGATATTGTTGGCTAAGCTTATGATGAAATCACGAATAAATGTATCAATTTAGTATGAATAATGAAATAAAATCATATGTATGAAACATGTTACATGAGGTGTTAATCTTAGTGCTTAATAAGGGTGAAAGATATAGTTTGACAATTAGCACGACATAATGGTTATAACACCTTGATATGATCTAGATGGATAAAGTGGGTTAACTATAGTTAACTTCCTCCTAAAAGGCATATGTTAATGTTGAACATGTTCTAAGAACTATCTCAATGAAATGTTGTTGACACCTTGATAATGAGTTAATCTTAGTTAACTCATTTAGAACATGGTAATATGATGTGGGAATCTTAATGCATGATGTGGGAATCTTAAGATAAGGAAGCAAATCATAACATATGAAATATATCGTGACATAACCTAAGCTTCTAAACCCTTGTTCAAGCTTTTATGGAGTGTTTGTGCACCAAGATGGTTGTAAAAAAACCCCTAATAGTGCTTCAGATACATGGTTCTAGGTAACCTTTGCGGATATGTTACACATAGAATAGTACCTACATGTTCATGAAGGCAAGATAAAGTTTTCCCTAGAAGCATGAGTAGGGTCTACTTTCGAGGACGAAAGTTCTTTTAAGTTGTATATGATGTGAAGAACTGGTTTTTGATTTAATTTCGAGGATGAAATTTCTTTTATGGTGTGTAGGATGTGATAGAGTGGACTTTTAGAATCCTAAATGTCCAATGACTTAAGTGAAAGCATATGTTTCAGTTAGATTGAGAGTTACAAGATTTTGACAAAATAGGTCTGTTGATTGATGTTATTATCATCTTTAACTTGATGCCTTTTTGAGGAATTTATTTGAATGATCCTAATAGGAGATATTTAGATTGGAATGTCATGCAATAATATGATTTGACGTATGATAGATCAAGATTGTATCAATAGCTACATCATGCGCCCTACGATGTACATATGGAATGTGTGGCAATGACCTGACTTTGGATCCAATTTCCTTTAATGGTTGTAGCACTAGTCACAAAGAAGGTGTCAGATTAGTGTTAGGATATAGTCTTGGATGTGAGATCGAGGGGTGGCATTCAATCTCCTACCATGCAGTTGGCTTACGGTAGAAGCAGGTAGTTGTTGCGTTACCTCCAACAACACATGACGTGGTCATGGGTTGAGGCACGTAACTGAGAATGTGGTTTCTTTAGGGAGGTTAATAACTATCAATACCCCCCCCCTCATGGTCCCTTTAGCCTACCAAATGACGAGAACTGGTGGTTGTTCTCCTTCTCTGTCCATCGCCATTCACGTTGCAGAGGAAGAAGGCAGGCTTCACCGTTGCGCCGTATGCGAGTACATGAGGAGTCCAAGCCTGGTTGCCTTCTGGAGGAGAGATCGGTGGTGGAGCACGCTTGGAAAAAGAAACAACGTGGAGCACCTCAACTCAGTGGGTGGCTCGCCGGAATCCGACCTGGCTGCGCTCACACCTGTGTGGAGCGTCAGACCAGCGAAGCCCACGGTGGTGGCCTCCTTGAGCTGCAAACATGAGCGACCATATTAGTAGTCGGCTCTTGTGAAGAGCAGTAGATGAGAGGCTATACATCCGCAGAGGTGGGGGATCCGTCATCAGTGGATGAGGAGTACCGGCAGAGCCTGTTCAAGCAGAGAACATCGTCATCAGCCCATACATGGTGAAAACACATTGAAGCAGAAAGGAAGAAGGACTAGCTGTCGATTGCTCGCCGGAAGGGAGAGCAGAAAGGTGCCAATCTCTCACCAAGCCGGTGCACGACATAGAGGAGCATCGCAGCAGCCCCCCGATGGCGGCGCTTGTAGTTTTTCAGAACAGGCGACAGTGAGTTTGTGCGGAAAGGACAGAAGCTGGAAGACGGAGCCATGGGCAGCGAGCGCATGGATCTGATGTGAGAGTAGGAGCGGGCATTACTCACAGAGCACAACAGTGCGATCGACAACTTTCCCTACAGAGCCCTAGCTCTAGCCGTTCCTTAAGCAGCCACATCGGCACTTGAGCGAGAGGCTGCGGGCGGCAGCCGTGTTACGGACTAACACGGAGTCCGTGTCACGCGAGGAGAAGGAAGAAAGGAGAGGGCCGACCCGGTCCAGTAGTAGTGAACCGGGTACAAACCGGCCAGCCCAAGTGAGAGCTGCGCCAGCCCTTAAGTGCCACGTGTCGATGACTGAGTGGTCCGAAAAGGTAAAATCTTAGTAAGTGCTCAGATCTTCTATAAATCACAATAAATAGCTCGAGTATCAGAAAATTACATATAATATACCAAAATTCTCAGAAAAATGTGTAGAACAACTTGGAAGCATTATATCAGTCTTTTGATGCATTAATAATAGTGATATCATAGAAGATGTGAAATGCTCTTATGATGGATAATAAATATCAAACGATTCCCTAAAATTATGAGAAAATACCTGTAAATCATATTTCATGTTTATAATGCATATGATGTTAGATATGGTCATGTTGATGTACGAAATTACATAATTTGATTATTATGTCTAATTAAGGCTAATAACACTAAAGATGATACAACTAATACATGCATGCTCAATAAATGATGAGATTTACAAAAAAACCCTCATATAAGTAACTGGAAGATAATATATAAATCTGAGATCAGTTATAACACGAAATTCATGTTATATGAAGAGCACTCTTAATACATGAGATGTAACTCTAATATGGTTAATATGTGCACAAAAAGGATACGGAACCTAATATTCAAATGATGAACTTTGATAATGAGATGTAATCTGGAAAATAACATCAATGAGATAATTATAAGACAAGAATACAAGTAATGATGGGAATATCCTAATGAACTAAGCTAAACCCTAATATAAACACGACTAGGGTTAAGATGAGATATAATAGGATGAGAACATGATGATAGTATATGGTCTTGTCTTGATCAGGTTTAACCAAAGATATAGATGACATGAGGAACATGTGATTAGAATGATCTATCTTTTTGGAAGGTACACCATTACCTCTTACTTGGCTTATTATACAATATGCTTGTGTTATATGGTAGTAAAGACTTGGCATATGGTATTGATTGAAATGATTGTTCTTGTATGATATGTTGCATGATTTTCCATACTTATCTGTTCCATTATATAAAAGCACTAACTCTTTGGAAGTGTGCTTAGAAGTGACCTAACTCTTTGGTAGTGGTCACAGTGTACATATGATCCAACTCTTTGGTAGTGATCATAAAGGCCTTGAGATATAATGGAAAATAAGCTTAAAATATGTGTTCTCTTTTGTTAATGAATATCCTTGTGCAAGTATATGCTTTTCTTATATTCTTCTGTTGCTTCCAAGTATTAGTTTTGTCTTATTGCCAAGATATTATGAGAGGTATATAAAAGACACGTAGGCGTACTCAGTACAATATTCTTGAATATTGTGCTGACGTGTACCGCATGTAATCTTTTGTTTAGGTTGTGGTTATGCTCTTGAAGATCCAGGATAGTTGAGAGTTGTATAGCGAGCTGATGTACAGGTGGACCTGTTGTCTTAAGATCATGTAGTTTAGTGTAGTACATGTATATGTATAAGTTTGTTGTTCAATATGTAATATCAAATGTTGTAATAATTCATGTTGTAATTATATGTTGAATGGTGAACATGTGTGTATGGTTTTATTATTGTTCATGTACATGTGCTACTGATTGTTTCCTTCTGACTCCTTTGATTTTCTTCTTCTTAGCCTGGTGTGGGGTGTTTAAATTGGGATTCTCGCTGAGGTGAGGGTTTCAATTTGGACGTCACACATCAGATTAAGTTTTAGAAAATCTGGGGACGTCACATGTGGCGTCAGGTAGGAGCATAGAAGCATCCTCTAAGGGGTCTTGAAAAAACCTCTTCCTCTGTTTCAACACTTTCAGACATTTCATCATTAAGCTTTAGGGAATCATTTAGCTCACCATTCAGTAACATAGAAGTATTAGATTCATCAGATATACGACTTGGACCATCCTTTATCTCACCAACCAATGGAACAGTACCAAGAGCCTTGTCGACAGGTTCCAGGCCAGCTTCATTGGTTAAGTCATTCTGCACAGGAACCTCAGGAGTGCTGGGGGGTTTGGAAGGAGAGACATGTATGTTAGCAGTAGCAACAGTAGTAGATTTCTTGGGGACCCACACCATTTTCTCCTTTGCCAAAGCAGAGCAATCGTTATGACCAAATAGGTTGCAAATCGGACATCTGCTAGGAGTCCATTCATACTCCAGCTGGATAGTATGTTTCATACCCTTACTACGAACAACATCCATTGACTCCGAAAAAGCGGAAGAAGAAGGAAGAAGGACCTGCATTCGAGCATATTCCAACCTGCGATGATCATAAGTAAATCTATCCATCCTCAGCAGAATGCCCAAGAAGGAACCAATTCGGGAGAACATTTTTGAATCCCAAAGCTCCAAAGGAAGATCTTGAACTCTGATCCAGACTGGAATGTCCTCTAATCTGAATCTCGACAACACTGCTCCAGGTTTACATCTTAGAAGAATCAGTGGTTTACCCCTGACAAACCATTGTCCTCCTTCATCAATAGTTACAAGATCTTCCTCATTAGAAAACCTGATTAAGAAGAAGCCTCTCCCGTGACTCATCACTTCAATGGTTCCATTAAGTTTCCAGATCTGAGATAGATATCTTTGCAGAGTCAGAAGATGAACTTTGAAGCCAATCACATAGTCTGCAAGACAATTGTTCCACTTCTTCGCATTCAGATCCGCTTCTTCTTGCGGGTATACAAGAGCTTCATCCCTCACCTCAATAACAACTTTCTCCAGTGTTGTGATATCACTTTCAGGTTTCTTTATGAGTTTACTCCAGAAGCTTGAGGCAGTCGAGTGGACGACAACTCCAATAGAAGATGAGGCAAGTAAAGGTCGGGGATCACCGGCATCACGATGGTCGCCAGAAGCGCCGCCAGGATCGCCACCAGGATCGCCAGAGCCTCTGTGCGTGGTTGCCATTTTGCCAGATCTCCCTATATATATATATATATATATATATATATATATATATATATATATATATATATATATATATATATATATACATAAGGTCAATCTCTTGGGCATTCATTTCCTCAAATGCAATCCACCTACCACTTTACTCCCCCATTTCATCATCCTCCAACCCAAAACTTAAATTTTAAGGGTTTGTGGCCACTCCACTTCCATTTTCCATGTATTTGGACAACCGAGAAGGGAAAGCTTGTTGTTGCCAGAGAATTATAATTCATACGCTATTTTGAGATCCAATACTTATTCTATCTTTTTCTTCCCCATTTTTTATTTTCCACTCTCTAGAGTAGCTAAGATCCATTGGTGAGTTGTTAGGAGGTATAAATGTGACTTTGATATTATATTGAGGAAATTATTGCTGTAAATATTATACTCTCATTTACAAATGTATTCTTCTTTCTTCTACCTCTTCTCTTATTTCTTGCTATGGTGATTGATGCCTAAAACCACCTAAGCATAGGAGAGTAGTGCATATGTGACTTTTTGGAGAAAACCTCCTAAGTTCAATTAGTGGATCCTTAGATATTTGTCTTCCTACATATGATTCCACTCTTCTAACCTTAGCTGTGACATCTAAGTAACACATAGTACCTCACTTAATTTACTTAGCAAAGAACATATCTAGAAGTTTAGATGGAGGTGAAATATCCCTCTCTTACACCTCGTCCCACCCTTTACTACTAAGTACATTTGGAGAATCACTCTTAGGAACCTAGGGCAGTGTGGTCTTCATTGCATTGTACCTATACCCTAGTCAATTGAACCTTGTAAGGTTGCATAGGGGGTAATAAAGACTAGTTTCTCTATGTACACCCTATACCACCCATGGTCAACTTTTAGTATAGAAGAATCCTTCATCTTCGCACATTGTTGTTTGGTATGATTGGATGTGTTGTGTGATATGATCCTAACTAGGTTGAAGTCACATGTACTCCCACACGGCCCATGAATTCCTAATTAAATGCTTAAAACCCTAATTACTCATGTCCTTTGTCGGTGTTAACTTAATTGGCTTCCTTACCTGTTGACTTAGTCAATTTTCTTGATCATGTTAGTTAGCCTTTTCGGTAGTTAGTTCTTTTCTTTAGTTTTTTGTGCTAAATTTTGCTAGTTTAACCCTCTAATTCCTCCTTAGTGTTACTAGTTGCTTTTTCTTGCCTTGATTAGTTAGTTGATCTCTTGGTTTGGTAATTAGTATTGCTTTCAGATAGTGTAGTATTGCTTGCTAGTTTAGTTAGTGTAATTGTCTTTCTTGATTAGTTAGATAACATTAATGGTGTAGGAATAACTTCGGTGTGATTCTTGTTCGGTGTGATTAGTTAGACTCCTAAGTTGAGCTCTAAAAATCCTACACTTCGAAATAGGAACCTATTAAAGCAATACTAGCTCTAGTACTGACATATCTTTCTACTTGTCACAATAGCTTCAATCGTAAGTTTGAAGATCTATTATCGAGAGTGTGTCAACATTTCATATTATAAATTTTTGTTAGTCCAAGCATTCTACAGCCCACGACGCATCACATTCCTACTCTGAACGAACATTATCAAGTCTCTCCCTCTGTAAGCGGTTTGAATTAATGGGGAGCCCACCCACTAGCTTACGCTTTCCTTCGGCCGATATGTTAGGAACACCGCTAGTGATCTCAAAATCTTTGGTGGTGAGCATTATCTGTTATGCGTTTATATTTTCTGCCTTTATGACACGGTTGTTTATCTTTCTATACATGTATGCATATAAGAACTATTAATTGAGATCAAATTGAGCTGATACATGACATTAATCTAATAGAAGGTGTAAACTGCTCCCAGTTCACATGGACTAGCGAATCCTATGGCCTAGAACATTCTAATTCAAATCATGCAAAACAGAAAAACATACAAAACATTGATCGAAGCTTGCACTTCCATATCATAGGCCACTGTAGTCAAGTCGCGTTTCTAAAGCAAACGAGCAGGTGTGTACTCGACAACCTTTAACACCATTTAGGTAATCATTATTACATATATAAATAAGTCACACCAAATAAGATCAACCTCAGGCGATCAGGCCTCTGCAAAAATGTGAACAAAAAGAAACTAGTAGATGACGGAAAAATAATATTGGAACGGCAACTATATTTAGTTAGAAGTGATAGCTGGACGTACTTTTAATCTTGGCCTCTTTTACTTTCCACCTGTAAATGATTCCAATCCATTTGAACTGTAAGCACAGCCCGACAAAGCGAGCGACAGGGGCGATAGCTATCTCCATGAAGGCCGCGACGGCAGACCTCTGGGGCGGGAGCCCGGCCGTGGCGATGGACAGCATCTTCCCCTCAAGATTGCAGCTAACATTGAATTGCCCATCTATAATGCCGTCAAGAGTTTTCTTGGCAACCACATCTGCTGTCATGGACGTGGTAGATTTGGCGATGATGCGGTTAATCTCCGGCTGTAACTTTTCTTGCTCACGCAACCCAGGCGTGTCGGTTACCGGTGGGTACACGACGGAGACGTGGATATCATCGGTGATGAGTTCATGTTGCAGTGCCTCAGCAAGCCCACGCAGCGCGAACTTGCTGGAGCTGTATGCCGCATAGCCATAAATCCCGACCTGCCCAGCTTGACTGGAGATAAGTGCGACCGAACGGGGCTTCCCGTCCCGTTTCTTCATGGCGGGGAGGGCCGCCTTGAGAACGTGGAAGGTGCCCGTTAGGTTGATGTCAAGAATATACCTGATATCTTCGACACTCTGGTCGTGCAACTCTTTGGGTATGTAAACACCATGGCTGCACACCAGTACATCGACCGTTCCGGCGACATCGATGGCGGCCTTTACGGCGTCCATATCACGGACGTCCGCACTGTATATGCCCACTTCCACAGAAGTAGACCGCTTAATGGCGTCGCGGGCTTCTTCAAGCCTTGGCCTACTGCGGGCCAAGATGGTAACCCGAGCTCCAGCGGCGGCGGCTTGCTGCGCAATTGCCAAGCCAATACCGCTCGAGCCGCCGGTGACGAAAACATGGCGGCCCTTGATGGGTACACGGACTTTCCTGGGACGGGTGATTAGGGAGAGGACCAGAAGAAGGAACGTCGCTGGTGCCGCCAGTCGATATAGAAGTGGATTTGGCTCCATTCCTTACGCGTGGCTGATCTCCCATCGGAACTCCCTATCCCCTTCCGCCAATCCCTTTAAAACACTTGTGGACAAAGCCAGCTGATAGCTTCGCTCGGCTCGTACTGTAGCATGAGAGATCCATAGTATATGAAGCATAAAAATCAGCCTAACATGTCGGCTCATCCTAACATGTCGGCCGGCTCATCCGACGCCTTTATTACAAGAGGCGTCCTACAATAATTGTGTACGACGACAGTAGAAGTAATTTTAATAAGAATACTCTTAAATGGACATTTTAGACTCAAAATGGTATTCAAGTTATTCTCAAAAAGTACGATAAATAGTATACTATTTTTATTTATATATTATTTGTTTTGTGGTAAAGAATGACTTGGGTCTATTTTGAGTTACAAAATATGTCCACATACCAAATTCCTTTTAAGAACGTGTATACTTTTTACTACTAGCTACTTACTTCCTATTGGGTTGAGTTTATGTTGGTTTTAGTTAGACCAGTTAACTTAAACTACAGTTTCCTGATATTGTCGACCTGGACCCAACTTTAGGTTATTCTAATTAACAGTAGTTTAGCCGTATAAGATTATCTTGTTGTATGTTAACTACACCCTATTACATTCGTTCATAGATGCATTGTAATATATTTTTTAAAGTAAAAATATGAGTAAATATGCACGATTCAATTCTTATTTTATAAAAATTTCTCTAGTATATTTTTTGGTATTTTGAGCCGGTTTCACCTTACCACTCTGAAATTGAGTCAAGTTCGAGTCAGATTGAGTAACACATTGTGTATCATTCTTGGTTTCACTGTACATGAATGTGTACTTATATAAAAAACAATTGAATCCACGTTAGGATGACCAAAATGTAAAACGTTTGTTTAAGACTAAGTGCTCAGAATACTTAGCAAATATGCTAATAATCTTAACTCAAGAGTGAATTTAAATTAGGCAGGTTAACATAATGTATAATATGTTGAGTGAGAAAAAATGCCTAGAAGGCTATATACATTATGTACTTAGCACAATGAGAAGTCAGGACCAAGTTAGTCTAATGAACAAGATATATAGTGTTCACGGTTAAACATAGTGTAGAATTTTTCAAAAATTGTAGAAAAAATATATAGTACTTATTTACGATCATTTCAGTATAAATTATAGTGTGGTGATAGCAGCATACAAAACTATAAACAAACGGGTGCGCTGATAGCATCATAACACATTAAATACAAAACTATAAACAAATGTGTCACTACGGATATATAAGAAAAACTTTGAAACCATTAGATAATAATTGATGTAAGAGGGATATACTAATATTTAAGAAAAGATATGAGGTGTACAACAAAAAATCGATAAAATTTTAGGAGTAAATCTTAGAATCGTCGAAATTCATGCCAAGGAAAATTACAGCATTGTATCATAACTTGACCAGTACCATTAAACAATTATCATGAATGACTTTATATATACATAAATGATTGACATCTTCAAAAATGTAAATTGTATTTATCATGATGTAACATCATAACGATTAAACACTATCAATTGCACAGTTGGGATGGAGGGATTGATGTTTTTAGGCATTATCTTATCCTAAACCTAACCTGCATCCATTTAGAAAAATGAGTATAGCCATAGCCCTATCAAAACTCAATATGCTTAGTAGAATGGTTAACTCTAGTCCAAGGAAAGTCTGTGTACTCATCAAGTCTATAAACTGCCCACACCATTGTTAGTGTCAACCTAATCCGTACCCTCTATCACCCTCTCAAAATAATCATGAAATAGTAACACAATTCTACAAACTTTTTGTCTTGTAAACATGTAATTGTACTTGCTCTTAAAGAAAGAATTTTCCTTAAAAAATTACCAACACAAATTCAGGATTATCCAAATTTGCCAACAAAATATAATATTCTTTCAAGACGTCATTAGTTATTCATATATGATGAATGTTCTCACTAATCTAAAAAAATATCTATTTCTCCAGCAAAAAGCCAACTTAGGTGGAGTTATACATTGTTACAAATATGTTAGATATCAAATGGGTAAATATACATACATACACTCTAGTAAACTTTTGTTTTGTATCATTTTATATATGACCAGTCAAACACATTTTAGATGGAGTGCAATTAAAAAAGTTTGTAAAAAAATCTTCTTAAAAAATAATTTTTTTATAAATAAATATATGGTTGCGTGCGTGTCTATGTAATTAATATGGATGTCATGATTTTTACTTTTGTCTTTGTCTCGGTACATGTCTGATCTATATAAATATAGGGAAGACTATGTAGTGCGACCCAACCATGTAACATTAAAAGATATTATTTCATTAATTGTTATTAAAGTGTATGCTAATTGGTTAACTATATAAATCAATAGTTGCGTGCCTATGCGATTCTGAATTTGATGGGCTAGGCTGACGAACTTAGGGAGCAGGACTAAATGGTAAAGGGGCTGTACCTAAAATCTATCGACCTGAAGAAGTTTTTATGAGAATGCTTTTTTTATCACGTAAGATTTCTAGCGTTGAAAATCCTTCATCATCTCTACATCATCCAATCATGTTACGATCTATTTCCGGAGGTGGCTCTTTCTACGATTGTAAAGTTGTTTGTGGAACATGTGTAGCTAACTACCGCCAGTGGAGAAGCTAATGTGGGTGATTAAAGAATTTTTGGTGCTGGTAACCCGGCACAAAGGAAAATCCGATGCGTGTCTAAGAAGTTTCTAGAACAAGGAAGGCTAGGTTGAAATGGGAGCTCAAATCCACCTCACTCTTGATGGTGCTAGCGGCGGTTACTTGGATCGTCAGCCAACTTCTATTTTTTCTCCACCTTCAGGCGATCAAAGTTCTTCAGTTTGACTCTTGTAATATGACTTTCATGAGTACTTTCTATTTTTGTTGGTGTAAGAGTGTCATCCTATTGTACCTCTACTACAATTGGTTGCTTAAGTTGAAATTAGGCCTGCCGGACTAGTAGGTGGGCATGAAACTTGGGAAACTCTCTAAGAAAAAACTTTGCGTATACCTATAGCCCGAAATTCATCTCACCAGAACAAAAGAAGAATAACGAAAAGGAGGGATCAACGATGTTAGGATTAACAATGTTACTGTGGCGGATGGGTGTGACGAGCTAGTGTATACGTAAGCAAAATTTGCGATGTGTGTGGACACAAAATCCCCACTCCCCAACCAGTCGATGATTAAGGCCTAGAAAATGATGTACCTTACCTCCTAGACTTAATGACACTCTTATCATGACCAAACACAACAATCTCTTGTAGCCTGTAGGAAACTCTTGTAACACTCCTTGAACCTCAGACACATAATTTATAGAACTGAACTCTAGTGTCGTGAAAAATTACATAATGCATTTCTCCGTATATTAGTTATCCTTACCAGTCACAAATTTTCTAGTTCAAAAGCACAAAGCATGTCCAGTTGCAACTATCATCTAGTGAAGAATCCCATAGTATTACAATACCAATGATTAAAATATAGTTAAATAGTTGGTTACCAAATATCCCTATGCCTACAATATTTTCTTATATTTATACTTACTTTCAATATAAAGTTATGATTTTTAGAAATAAAATTTCATTCTTTTAATATGCTTAGGAGGAGGGTATCCTGTCATGTCCAATCATATCCATGTAATACCATACGATTTTAGTTTTAACATTTTAATGATATATTGTATATGGCACCTTGAATATCACAATACCTTATACATGACAGCTCAATCTGAATGAATAGATGAAGACTTCACATAGTGACTACTAGTTATTTTTCTCAGAATCCTCTCTAATCTACACTAAATGTATAAGATTCTCCTTATTATATATCAAATTAGTAACAATATATTTTCTCTTTAACTTGCAACATTGTTATTATATAAATAAAATATAATAGAGTTTTGTCTCTTTGCTGACCTCAACTTTTTGTTTTTCCTCTTTCTCACTAAATTTACCATCACGACGCTTATAATGAAGAAAGTTGGAAAAATAATAGTTGACAACTTCCCTTTTTATAATACTCAAGCCAACAATTTTTACAAATCAACAAATTTGATTAATCTAAAGCTTTGGTATTTTATATTTTAATAGAAGGTAATGGTATGGTATATATAGTCTCAATTAATTTTTTATGCCATATATTACTCCAAATTTCTTTTTGATCCAATATAAAAGTCATTATTAATTATTTTCTTTTAGTGGTATTGTTATTTTATATTCATACTTTGAGTGGGATGATAATAGATTTTACAATGAATATCAATACTTTTTCATACAACCATACATAAACTTCAAAAATTTTAATATTTGAATTACAAGGTGGATCTCATATGCTAATTGTAACATCTTATGTAGTTTGAAATTGCTATCTTTTGTTACCATTGGGCATATTTTCCAGAGAAAAAATAAACTTGTCTTGGTTTGAGTATCACTCTGGCATGTGATATGTTAAAACTTGGGTACTTGGAACAAACTTCATTTGTTTGAGATAATATATGTGAAAATATTGAAATATTATCCAGAGTCAAAGATTGAATGATATCCCAAGGAATGTCTCTATATTTTTGTTAATGTCAATTTCAATATCAATAGGGTTAATTATATATAAGTATGTAAAGTTTGTGTTTCATTACAATCATATCACAATGTTTTAATAGTTACATAATAGGACATGGTTTGGATTTTTTTTGTTTCATGTCTATCATGAACTAGCTCCATCAACTGCACTGGCATCCTGCACCTAAAGCCCATGGAAACTACTATAGAAATGGAACGTGTAGCACGGGCGGTGGATGATACAGGTTGTTAGGTATGCTATATCCCAAAACTTCCAGCCTTTGAAACATGGAATGTATCATACATACAAGAATTCTACATATGTGATGGTAAACAAATTAAAATAAAGAAGATAACCCCTAATAATCATTTATAATGTGTTGTACAATGCTAGAAAGTTTGTATTACCATGCTCGTAGCATGTTATCAGAGATGAAGATGAACTTAGTTAGAAGACACTGACTTGTCTGTTTATGGGAACTTTCCAGACGCCTGTTGATTTTCTTGATAGGCTTCATTCCTTCCCTAAAACATGGGTGATTGTTCATGTCCAATCCAAATCAATATGCTTGTATTGTGTTTGTGTTCACATTTACAACTACAAGCTTACAATTCCATCCACATCTTCCATGGTAAGAAGCATCTAGGTCCATTTGTAGGCATATAAGGATGCAATCCTAACAATATGCTATGGCTCCTCATCATGGTTTGAAATTTTTGAGGAAGGTATAACATACTGAATTCTAATTGAATCTCTATGTAACCCTTTTCCCTAAGTTTTCTTCTCATTCCTGTTCTTTATGTCCTTATTGATGAATTAGTGGAATTTATAGTGGTGTGGTGAACATTTGTTCAATAATTATACCAATGGAAGGGTTTATGCTTAAATAAATCAGTGAAAGCATATTTAAGGATCTAAAATGCAAAATCACCACTTAAGTGAAACAATGGTAAATAATTTCGTTCTAGAAGTGTAAGGCCCCAAACCTGCTTAATGAGTTGAACAAGCTTAATTATCATAATTAAGTGCTATAAATCTTAATGTGAGGTGTTTTAAAATCATGAGATAAGTTTAAGTTTCAAGTTTGGTCCAATTTGGATGTTGTTTGTGCAAGTTATGCAATTTTTATACACATTTTGGAATTTTTTACAATTCATCCAATTGGGAGGTTTTCTTTGCAAATTGTCACATATCTTATCATCCATAGATTTTTCCTTATCAGTATTGATCTTGTTGGGCCATGGGAGCCTAGTTGTACCTTGGTTTGGAGGTGTGCATTTTAGGGATTTCCCCTTTATTGATGAGCTTATTTTTAGGTGTTATCAACCAATGGGGCGGTTTCTTTGTTTGGAAGTCAGTGGTGGGCCTGGAGAATAGACAATTGATGGATAAGAAGTCTCTAGGAGATGTAGAATAGCTGTTCGCATGTCCATAGAATCCCTAGGCTATGGACGCATGGAAAGCTCCATGGACACCTCATGCTTGACTCCTTCCTCATCCATAAAGGCTTGTACATCCATGAGCACCCTTAGCCATGGTCAAATGGAAAGTAACTTGACACCTCATTCTTTGCTTCTTCCTTATCCATAAAGGCTTGCATGACCATGGGCACCCTTATACATGGAAACATTGAAAGTAGCTTGGAGACATCATGCCTTCTTCCTTAACCATAAAGCTTTATATACTCCTTCCTTACCGCCGAACCAAAAAAAATTATTCGTATTACCTCCATCATACTTAGAACTTTGTCCTCTCTCTGTTTGGCCATGGAGGAGTTGTCCCAAGGTAAAAGAAGACACCAACTTGGTGAAGAAGGTCTTCTAGGGTTTCATCTAAGCTCATCTAGGGTCTCTAAAGTCACCTTTTGGCATTTCCGACCAAGGCAAGAAGGTTTCTTCCCCTACTCCTTTATTTTCCCTATTGTTCTTCTTCCTTCCACCTTCCTCCAGGTAAGAACCCCAGACTTCCATGGGTGAACTCCATCTAAAGTCAAAAATTCTTCTTTCCATGCTCCTCTTGCTTAGGGTTTGTATGCTTGGGAAGAAGGTGATACTTGCTCGAGTTTGGAGCTTGTGCTTGGAGCTACCAACCTATCTTGCTCGAGTTTCCTACTGATTGTGATCTGATCTTCTTCCTAGAGACATGTTATATAACTTGCTCTACGTTTATTTCTTATTATAATCTTGTTAGTACATATTCTTATACTTAAATGATGATCTCCACTTGTAGATGATGTTCTTGTTTAGGGTTTCATTTCTTTGTTGTTCTATACTTTGTTACTAGCTCTAGAAGAACCTGAAATGATTGGTGAATCCCTCCTAGGATAAAGGATGACCTAATACAGGTTTTAGGGGGTCCAAGTAATGGGACGGCCCCTCTCCCTCTCTCTCTTCCTCGCTTGCAACTAAATTGCTGACAGGTCATTTTCTAGCCGGTCAAAATTGGAAAATTCATATCTTTTAAATCTCTTATCCAAAATTAATAAAAAATATGTTTTGGAAATGGAAAATTAAGCTCTATCTAATCAAAATGTTTTCTAGGTATGATTTCAATTTTTTCCGAAAGGTGATTTTTGGAAACTGATTTTATAACATAAAATCCATAAAAATTAGAACTTAATCACCATAACTCCAAAATTGACATAAAGATATGTTTTATTGATCAAAAAAACCTAATTAGTCCAATGGTGAGATTTGCAGAGCCTAAATCTGACTTTGGTGAAAAGGATCCAATCTTAGGGTTTCTATGCAATAACGTGCAATATGTACACTAATGAATGTTAATAAATCAAAATAGGCCAAAGTCAAACATGGAACATATAGAAGTGATGGGACTTGGTATTTAAACATAGTAAAGAGGTATGAGCATTCTTACATGCTAAGTTGGGATAGTTGTAAACCAAACCCTATATTTCCTAATGAGGCACTATATGAACCCTATTTTCTCTATTCATGACTCTTTTGTTAAATTGCCACAAAAATTAGTATTAATATTCTATTTCTTGGGTCTTGTATGTCACTATCATGTTTCAAATATGTGATGATCTACTTGCCATAGTTTCTCTTAGCCTGTTGATTTTATTAGACTATTTAGCTAACATAGTGGTACTTATATACAACCACCCATAGATAGGACATGTATTATTTTGCCATGGGGAGTGTGTTATTCTCCCCCATACATAATTTGTGCAGGTGACTGGGAATGTAGTTTTTCTCCCCTCACTATAGGTTGGGGTCCGGTAGGTGCCTCAACCCTATTTTGTTAATGTAGTCAATATTAATCATGCATGCAATTCCTTTACTATTTTTAATGTTATGGCAAGAATCTATTTTGCAACTTCCTCATACTCTTGATCTCTTCATTTTTTTAATGAACTTATAGCCTTGAATTCCATGTTATTTTCTTTCTTTTGTTCTTGTTCATATTGTTGACACATACCTTGTTTTGTTTCCCTCTTGCTGGGTGACTTCCAAACCACCCATATTTTGGACAAGGTGCTAAATAAGATCAAGGAAAATAGAACTAGGAGTATATTCAAGATTTGCTTGAAGGATTTCTAGGTTGCTAAAGCTAGATCCTTAGTTTTCTCATCTTCTTCTTATGCAAAACTTTTGTAGTGAAAAATGATAAAAGTCATGTAATATCTTTAGTTTCTTTTCCTTTCCTCTAGTATTGGAATTTTATATGTATCAGGTGCCTTCTTATTTACTTGAAATATTATACATGCATCCCTCAATGTCTATTATCTTTGTGAAAAGATGGATGTTTTATATTTCCTTCAAATTTTTGTAAGGAGGTAATCTCGCCTCTTTACATCATGGTATCAGAGCCTTTGCGCAGCTATTATGGCATGAAGTTGAAAGCAAGGGGGTCTAGAAAGGATCAGGGTTTGGGGGTTTGCAAGATTTCCCCCCACACCACTAGCTTGGTTTACGAGGACTCCGCAATCCATATGATACCTGACTGGCCTAAGCTGACAACGATCATTTGAAATAGCATGCTTTTAGGTAATAGTAGCCTTAGAAATTCTTTTCACATCTATGTTACTATACTCCTGGAAACCTAATATGATAACCTTGTCTTTTAGGAGAGTTGACTTGTTTGAAGGTACTTTACATATCAATATGCATCCTATCAAGGCACTTTTTGATTCTGGCTATTCAAACACATTTTCTTCTTTTCATCTTGCTTCCATGTTAGAGTTAGAATCTGAATACATGGACTATGTGTTAGATGTAAAAACACCTAGTGGTAAGATCTTATCTTCTTATCTCAAACTCCCTACCTTGGACCTTTGTATATCAGGAAAGATGTTTCCTTCATACTTTATCATGTATGGCATTTGTTACAACCCCAAATTTCAGGTTCATTTGCTGAGAAATGTAATTTCTCATATTAAAGATAAATGAACAAATAAAGATTGAATGCATGAATTTCGTTACAATAGCCTTGATGATTGATTTGTGGGCTTTATTGTTTATTGGGCCCAATAACAAGGGAATTCAATTAGTAAATGAATAATTAAGTTTTTAAGAAAAGAAAGGTGTGGAAACCTCCAGAAGGCAAAAGAATATAATTCAAAGTTGGATTTCGTGCCACATGGGTTCCTTGGGTTCCAAGGAGTCCAAAGTTGCAAAGAAAAAGCAATAAGAAAAGAAAAGATCAAATAAGTATTTCTTTATTAAGAAAGAAATTTAAAACAATGGTTAAAATATGGGAAACAAGTGAAAAGAGGTATAATTGGGTAATCCTTAGTGGAATTTCGTATCCCAAGGATTCCTAATGATAAAAGGAATACTAATGAGGAAAATAAAAGAGAAATAAAGAGAAATCTCCAAAAAGAAATATATTAATGAGAAATAAACAACATAATGTGAAATAATGCATATTGATGCATTTAAGGATAATAAGTATCCAATAAAAATGATTTCGAAATAATAGAGTTTCTTGGGATCCAAGGAGTCCCAATAAAGAGGAAAGAAAGAGAAAATACCAAAATTACAAAATAAAAGGATAATGGGAATACATAATTAATGAAATTATGTGGTTTTATTAAAAAGGAGTATTTCCTAAAGGAAAATGTATTTTCATGGCCAATGAATTAAAAAGAAAAACTAAAGGGAATAATGGAAATGAATTTCGATATCCTAATAGATAAAGGAAAAGAGGATATCAAAGAAATAATGAAGTGAGAGGTGGTTGCTTCTTATTTAAGGAAAATATCTTTCCTATTAGTAAAAGTCTTATTTTCTTCGATGGTATGTATCCTAGGGCAGTGATATCCTCCCCTATAAAATGGTTGGACCCTTAGCCTCGAGCCCAAGAGGATCTTGGACATTCCACCATCTTCTTCACCTAGTTTTCTCTCAAAACCCTAAGATAAAGTAGTGGCGCGACCATGGGGCAACAAGGAACCACTAAGTGGACTTGATGGAAGCAGGACGCACCCAAAACAACCGTAGAGTGGTCAGCCACCTTCTTCTTGCTCCTGTCCTCACACAACGCCTGCTGGAAGGCTGTAAACCTATCAGAAGCATGGACTTGGCGCTCACAACACTGGTCGTCTCAGCCACATTTTGAGGCATGGTCGTATGTGGTAGAGGGTGGCGGAGTTAGGGAGGAGGTTTCCGGTGAGTTTTGAGCATTGAGGAGGTGCGAGGCAGGCCGTGAAACGCAGTAGGTTGGCTGCAGGCTGGCTTGGTTGCAGAACTGGCGGATTGGAACCGACCGTCGTGGCTACAATCCCGCGGCATCCTCACGTGTACAGATGTACAACGGAGATGGAGGAACCTGACCCGGAGGTCGACGGAGTTGAGGGTGAAGGGCCTGAGCCGCGCTTAGGGCTGTAGGTCGGCGCCATTGTGGAACAAGGAGGAGGAAGACAACCCTTCAGCCGATTGATGAAAATACCCTTCTGGGTATTGAAGAAACAACTCACTTACCAAGGGCAGAGTCATCTTATCGTCATGTTTCCAAAACCAACGAAGCGCCTTGCATGGTAATAGGGTGACGTGGCATCTCCTAATTGGCCCAAAGTAGGTAATTTTACAAAATTCATATCTCCCTAATAGTAGCTCGGATGATTATGCATAAAATATGAAACTTGCTCAGAAAAATGAGAGGAATCCAGTAAAAATATAATTGGAGCCTGATTATTCTTCAAATTCAAAAATTATATAGAGATGCTATCTTTAATAGTTTAATCAATGAAAAGCCCTAACCTTTTTGATGATTAATGAATTAGAAAGGGTTAGATGAGTGTTGAAAGTTGATATTAACTTGTTAAAGATAAAAAGGAACATTAAGATCGAAAAAGATTAAATTTGCATATAATTAATTTAATTTAGAGTTTATGTGCATCAATAGGCTTTAATGGGCCTTGAAACCCTAATGTTGGTAATTAGGACTACTAATGGCTTTAATTATTCGATTTCATATATAGAACTAAGTTTTCATGGTTATAAGTATTTCGAGCATTAAAGTCCTAATTTGAGGATAAGTACCCTAAATGTAGTAATTAGGATTTTCTCATGAATAAAAGGTGGAATTAATGGCAAATTGATTTCATATGTGATTTGGACCATAATGAACTATAAATTGATGATAAATGTGTATAATGATCTTGTCATGGATTAAAAGGATAAAAATAGTATCTTGAATGTAAAAGACGCTTAATGAGCTTAATTAATGGTTAATTATGCCTTTAATCTGGAATTGCGGATTAGATGTGGAAATAATTAGGGTTTGTGATCAGTTGCATTAAATTAGGGTTTAAAATAGTAAAAGATGAAGGGAAACCCTAATTCCAATGGAAACCCTAAAAATGGACTAGAAACCCTAGGAAGCGAGCTAGATCTAATAGATCTTAATGACATGAGTAATAAAAGGAAATTGTATAATTATTTCAGGATCTTATTGAATGCTTGCTTGCCTATTGATTGATTGGATTATTTCTATCTCACATCAACTTGATAGGCACTACTACAGAACCTACCTTTAGTGTCGGTTATTTATGGCCTTTAGTGTCGGTTTCCGAGCGATGCCTATGTGGGTGACACTAAAAGGTCACCCATTACGCGTCGGTTCCAGAACCGACACCCAAACTCTTCGCGCGCGACCGAAAATGCGCCATCAGGGGACTATAGGCGTCGGTTATTAGATAAGAAACCGACGCCAAAACCCTTCATGCCACAGAAAGGGCGCCATCTTGGGCGCTATCAGTGTTGGTTATAAGCCAACAACCAACGAAATATGTCTTCGCGCCAAAAGAATATGTGTCGGTTACATTTAAATAACCGACACTGTAAAGTTATGTGTCAGCTGTTTACAATTACCGATGCCTGTTCTTGGTGCCATCTTAGGCACTATCAGTGTCAGTTTTTATTAAGAAACCGACACCATATATGTTCGTGCCACAGGAAATAGGCACCGGTTATATCTAAATAACCAACGCCTATTGGTTTTTTTTTTACCGACCTGCAGACCTGCTGTGGCTGGTCGCAGGATGAGAAACCTGCAGTTCAGTTAACTGAACTGCAGGTTTTACGACATCCATTGATATCAACCAACAATAGGCCACAAACCTGCAAATTTAGCAACAAAAATATTCACACATGCATTTAGCAATACAACATGCAGTTCCATTTTATTTTCACACATTTTGAAACATTCATGTAGCTAGCAATCTGTAGTTCCATTCATTCACATTCACACATGTAGAAACATTCATATAGTAACCAACACTTTCATTCATTTTCACTCAGACACATGTAGAAACATCTAGACATGTAGAAACATTCACGCATATTATAATTCAGAAATTCATTTACAAAATCCCCACTATTTGTATGGTTGTTGCCCATTCTTCTCTTACTTCATTTAATTCTCCCATCGTATAGGGAGCATGTACATCTGGTAAGTCTGTTCTTGTAGTGGGGTCAACTTTAAACACCTGTTAAGAGAATGATGTATATATATAATTAATGAGCTATAAATAAGATTGATATATTTCATATTATCTAATGAGACTATATAATACCTGAGCAATACAATCGATGTCCATACAACATGACAGACTAACACATATATAGTACATAACAAGAGTAGCGTCGAATTTACATACAACACTAGCTTAGTACATATATAGTGGGACTTATAAGGTGACGATCCCACCTGGTAAAACAGGTTACCGACAACTACATGTTATGACTGGGAGGTCGTGATTCAGCAACAGTATGCATTAGCAGGAGGACAAACAGATCACCATATGTTTGTCCTCATATGGTGATCTCTTGTCCTCCTGCTAATGCATACGTTGCTGAATCACGACCTCCCAGTCGTAACATGTAGTCGGTAACCTGTTGTAGCAGGTGGTATCATCACCTTAGTCCACTATGTATGTACTAAGTTAGTGTTGTATGTAAATTCGAAGCTGCTATTGTTATGCACTATATATGTGTTAGTCTGTCATGTTGTTATATGAATATGAATCTGAACCACTTGTGTGTGCTGCACTTTATGTATTGTATCTGTATCCTGCTTCTCTTCATTGGGGCTTCTTCCTGCATATCCTGCATAGCTATGTCATGTCCGTCCTGCATAGCCTTCTTCCTATATTTATTTTTCAAAGAGAATACAAACAAAAATTATTAGTGTAGAGTTAGTGAAATACTGATCAATGTCTAGAATTGGAATAGATCAAGAACCTACTCTCAGCATCACGTATGTAATCTCGGGTGAGATTGGTCCTATAGTTCTTTAGCACCCTCCCACAATGTTTAGCATTTGTATTAACTAGAAGATAATGAAACATCAAATTAGATAATGATATTGATATTAAAAAAGTAAACATTTAGCTTCAATAAAAAAATATAAACATGCATGCCTCTAAAATTGTGATCTTTTATCAATTAACAATCCTTCATTGTGATCTCCGCGCACATATAAGTCATCATTAGCTTCAATATTTTCTGGAGTTGGCAACCCAACTGAGAATGGACTGGAGTCATCATATTTATCATAGTACTCTTCTTCATCTATAGGATCTTCAATGAACTGTCTTTTACCATGAAGAACAACCGACCATTTATCATTTGCAGGATCATCGATATAAAATACTTGTTTCGCCTGTGATGCCAATATGAATGGTTCAACCTTCTCGCCAATCTTTTCAAAGTTCACTAAAGTGAAACCCAATTCATCCACTATAACTCCTTTGGTGTTATCAACCCAATTACATTTGAAGAGTGGAATTCTGAAATCTATGTAGTCAAATTCCCATATCTCTTCAATGACACCGTAATATGACATTTTAGCTTCACGTGGACTCTTATCCTTTGCACTTGCAAAAAAAAAAGTCGATGCTTGAAGGGTGACCCCACTGTTTTGGACGACACTCTTATCATCTTGGCTCTTTGTGTAATATGTGAATCCATTAATGTCATACCCTTCATAAGACATAACAGTCAACTTTGGTTTAAAGGCGAGGCATTTGATAGTTTCAGTAATATCATCTGGTGTTTGAGATAGTTGATGTAAGACTTTATCTTCAAACCACTTAATAAAAGTCTTGTTATGCTCTCTAGCAAGCCACATTGTATTGGCTCGAGGATATTGTCTTTTGATGAAATTGGTATGTTCCTCGATATAAACGTTCACTTCGTCCATGTTGTGTAAAATATACAAATGACCTTGTTCCAACTGGTCACGACTGATTACTTTCACACGTGATCCCAAAATTCCTTTGCAAAATAGCTCGTCAATATTCTTGTCATTATCAGGAGTGTCATTACCACTGAGAAAGTCATTGCAGAAATCCATAACCTCTCTCGCCACATAACCTTCAATAATACTCCCTTCAGGCCGATAACGGTTTCGAACATCACCTTTAAAAATGCTCATGTATCGTTCAAAGGGATACATCCAATGCAAGAAAACCGGGCCTAAGATTTTCACTTCCCTAGTCAAGTGGACAACAAGATGTACCATGATATCAAAGAACGAAGGAGGGAAATACATCTCAAGCTAACATAGGGTAACAACCACTTCTCTTTGCAAATTATCAAGAGTCTCAGGGTCAATAACTTTGCTGCAGAGACTGTTGAAAAAGAAACAAAGTCTGGTGATTGCAAACCTTACATGCTTCGGCAATATAGATCGAATTGCCACAGGCAATATTTGTTGCATTAGAGTGTGACAATCATGAGATTTAAGTCCTATCAACTTCAGATCTTTCATTGATACCAATCTACGGATGTTGGATGAGTAACCATTTGGCACCTTAACATTTATCAAGCATTCACAAAAAGCTTTCTTCTCTTTTCTAGACAACGTGTAACATGCGGGAGGTAAGTATGTTCTTTTACTACCCATTTCATGTATTTCTATTAATTCTGACCTTATTCCCATTTCACGTAGGTCCAGTTTGGATTTTATCCCATATTTAGTCTTACCTGGTATATATAACAGAGTACCAATGATGCTATCGCAGACATTTTTCTCAATGTGCATTACATCGATACAATGTCTGACTGTCAAAGAACTCCAATAAGGAAGATCCCAAAATATTGACTTCTTCTTGAATGAAGAATTGTCACTCCGTGTAGTACCTTGTGATCTCTTACCAAATTCATTGACAAAGTCTTTTATTCTTTCATAAACAACCTTCCCTGGTATAGGTTTAGGTGCACTGCGTTCCTCATTCAATCCATTGAATGCTTTACGCTTCCTACGATACATATGGAATTTTGGAAGAAACCTTCGATGACCGAGATATACATTCTTACCGCCATGTTTTAGTCTTGTTGAATCAGTGTTCTCTTCACATATAGGACACGCTTTAGCTCCTTTGACACTATATCCAGACAAATTCCCATATGCTGGAAAGTCATTAATAGTGCAAAACAACATAGCATGCAAATGAAATGTCTCTCTTCGTGAAGCATCATAGGTCATCACACCTTCACCCCAGAGTTTCTTTAAGTCATCAATCAGAGGTTCAAGATAAACATCGATGTCATTTCCAGGTTGTTTAGGGCCCGATATCAACAACGACAACATTACGTACTTATTTTTCATACACAGCCAGGGAGGAAGATTGTATATAACAAGCATGACTGGCCAAGTGCTATGTTGGATGCTCAATGTCCCGTACGGATTCATCCCGTCTGTACAAAGCCCAAGTCTTAGATTCCTGAATTCTTCACCAAATTCAGGGTACAATACATTAATCTTCTTCCACTGTGGGGAATCAGACGCATGTCGTAGGATCCCATCATTAATTTTCTTAACATCTGCATGCCACCTCAAATTCTTCGCATCTATCGGATTGGCAAACAAGCGTTGAAACCGTGATATTATAGGTAGATACCACATCACCTTGGCAGGAGAACCAGTTTTGGACTCCCCCGAAGTCGCCAATTTATACTGTGACGCACCACATTTTGGACAATCTTTCAAATCTGCATAGTCCTTTTGAAATAATACACAATCATTAGGGCATGCGTGTATCTTCTTGGCATCCATTCCCATTGGGCACAACAATTTCTTTACCTGGTATGTTGAGATTGGCAGCTCGTTTCCTTCAGGAAGCATTTCTTTCAACAAAGACAGCAATGACGTGAAGCTTTTGTCGCTCCATCTATTGTTAGCTTTCAACTTATACAATCTCAACACAGCATTAAGCTTCGTAAACTTAGTACAACCTATGTATAATGGCATCTCAGCATCATGCACAATGTTTCTAAAAATGGGAGGTGGATCGGTGTGCTCTACCCCACAACTATCCAGTATCGCATCAACGATGTCTACTGGAACTGGTTCATTCACATCTACGTCATCGTAGGCAATTTCTTCTTCCATACAAGCACTGCTATCGACATCCACTGGTTTCGGGTTTGAAATCTCTCCATGCCAGTACCATTTTGTATAGCCTTGTATAATCCCGTTGCACATGACATGAGTCATGATTTCGTCACCAGTGTTGACTTTCAAGTTGTTACCGCAATGTCTACATGGACAGTAGAACCTATCTCCAGGTTGTTTCCTATGTTCCTCGGCAAATTTAATGAACTGGTGAAGACCAGAAATAAACTCTGGGGTGCAGCGATTGCGAATGGACATCCATGATCTATCCATTCTATGATCAAAGAGAAAACAAGTATATATTAGGACAAGATTAGGGTCTAGGGTTAACAAATACATGTGATGTCATTATTATATATAATAAATGTGTACCACCTATCCATTCTTGAACACCTAATCTCACTAGTAAGTGTATAATGTGTATTGGGTTTTCAAGAAAATTTCGGCAGCATTTCCCCACTGTTTTCCAAGTACATATGTACTTAGAGAACAAACGGGGAAATGCTGCAAAAATTTTCTTGAAAACCCAATACACATTATACACTTACATCCTAAGCGAGATTAGGTGTTCAAGAACAGTCCCAAACGGGGACTATCCAAGATTTACTCCTAATGAGTAAATCTTGGACGGGTTTCTAGGCCAACAAATAATGTATTGTCATTCTTATACCTAAAATCCTAGTTCTTCAATTTAGGGTGATTATTGATGTTTTTAAAAGCATGATTGGCAATTTAGGGAAAAGTTCATCATTTACATTCCAAGCATGTCACATGTGTGCTGTACAGTTCATCATTAAGCAAGATATAAGCAAGTATGTCATATTAAAATAGACTAAACAATATGAGAAAATAGTAGTGTAATCATGCAAATGGGAACATTCATGGGAACACACACTTCAGTTATAAGCATTCATGTAGCAACTTTCAGTTCCATTCATGGGAACACACACTTCAGTTATAATAATAACTAAACAAAGGGGTTGGTGTACCCCTAAACATGCGCATAATTAAAAAAACTATTACTACAGACAAGTCTAGATAGATAGACAACTAAATACTACACCAACATGGTCCTGCATGCATCAGTAACTTCTTTTTGATGATGAAGCTGTGTCACGAAGCTCCTCACTGTATTTAGATGAATCTGAACTGACAGGGGCCTCAGATTTAGATTTGTCTGAGCTGATATGCGACGTCGTGCGCTCATACCGCAGAAGATGAGCGGGGGTCTCGCAGTTGCTGTTGGTTATCCAAACTTTGATGGAATTATCGCCAACTGGACGGAGAAAAAGCCTGTTCCAACGGACCACATGCAACTCTCCAATCCAATCACACCAACCGGATTTTGATACAAGATTTCCCGCCAAATCATACTCAACCTCGATAACATGTGAATAATTACCAAAAGTTAGGGTCACTTTACCAGGCATGTAGTGTCTTCCTTTTAGAAAACGCCAATGTTTGGGTATGACCAATTGGTTTAAGGAACGATCATCTAGGATGATGTCCAATTGTTCTTCAATAGGGAACGTTAACATTGACATAGAGGCCCAGTTCATAGTGACTGTTATGGGTGGACAGAGACTGCACAATATTAGTATTAACAAAGTGTAAGTAAATATAACGATGTTATATATTTTCAGAAAAAGTTGTATAACATCAGTTAACCTTTTATTGCTTGTCATAACCAACTTTATTGTAGTAGACATGATAGCTTGAAAAGAAGTCTACAAATGTACTTAGAGAACAAACGAGGAAATGCTCCTAATGAGTAAATCTTGGACGGGTTTCTAGGTGCTTACTAAAATAGAACCATTATATGGAACTAATCCTACATTATACACATACTTTTCCTGAGTAAGATAATGTGCACTTCATGGAATTATTAAGATCTGAATATATATAAGTTGTTTCTACCTACTTTGATGGGATTTTATAACATTCGAGTCTTCTATTTAAGGCATTAGATGCATATATTGCAGTCCATTGTGTTGAGATAAGAATCCCATGTGATACACATGATTGAGAATCTTTCACGATACTAGGAAAATACACAACTAGATATTCATTTAGGTGTTCCTGATAACTCGCAGGTATGCACAACTATAAAACAATAGACTTGTCACACATAAAACACCCTATACAACTATAAAACAAAAAAGTATTAAGATATGCATGATACAATAACTATTTTGCATCACATTACATCAGACTTATCATTGATACCTTACTAACTTATTTCCACATTTACATATCATCACTTGATCAAAATTACATGTATTGTATAGACAATAGAGGATTCAACTCAGTAGAAGCACAAAACCAGTACCTAAACCCTAAACACAAATAAGTAAATAACTTAAAAAAAAATAAAAAAACGCCCAGCAGCTGCTTGGGCGTGCCTTGGCACCGCCCAAGCAGCTACCGGAGCAGAGGAAGAAGGAAGAAGGCAGGGCAGGCGGACATACCATGAGGGAAGACGAGAGCAGCGGCTGGAGCACAGCAACCACCGGCGAAGGCGGCGACAAAGAGAGGAGAAGCGCCGGCGAGGGCACGAAGAAGGAGCACAGACGGCCGCCGGTGAGCACAGAGGGCAGGAGCAGGAGCATGGCCGCCGGTGAGCACGGAGCAACGGCGAGGGTAGGAGCACGAGCATAGCAGCTGCGGCAGAGGAGCAACGATCGGCGGGGGCGAGCAAGAAATCGCCGGACCTAACTGAAATCAGGAATGAAACTGGGAAAGGGGGAAGAGTCGCTCGCGCTGGTGAGATATTAAGTTGACAATAAGCGTTGGTTATTCAAAATAACCGACAACTAAACCAACAGTGTCGGTTCCTTTCCAACAACCGACGCCTATACTTGATTATAGTCGTCGGTTTTTAACTAAAAGACAACCGACAACTATTCCTGTCTCGCGAATAATCTTTGGTCGTCGGTTATTCATTTATAAACCAACGCCATATGTGAAATTTTGGAGGTAATTGTTTCACTGGAATTTTGGTTTTGGCGGTTGATTTTAGATGTCAGTTGTTTATTAATTAACCGACACTTAATAAAAGAGGTACCCGTGTCTGGTCGACCTTCACAGATTGTATGCTGGTTTATGTTATAAACTGACACTGTAGAGTTTAGGTGTCTGTTTATGTATACAACCGACACCTGGAAAAGTGACTTTATAAGCCATTTCTGTAATAGTGAGGTATGTGGTTATGCTTATTAATATCTCGAATTAGTTTTTTGAGGTTTACCGAAGTTTTCATCGATGTCATGAATTAATTGTTGGATGATTTTAATTCATGCAAACTATAATGTGGATATGACTATCACATAAGATATGTGCCTACTAGCTCAGATCCAGGTCCCCTTTGTGGCTTATTAGTTGACCTAGAACATGGCTACCTATGGGGTAGGTCCATCAGGTCATTGGATGACTTAGTACATGGCTACCAATGGGGTAGGACCATCAAGTCACTTTGAGTTAGATATTGGGCTACCTTTGTGTAGTGCCATGCGACTCTATTACCCTATGTATTGGATACCTGTAAGGTAGGACCATGGGGGTAAGAATCTACCTAAAGAAAGGTAGCATACAAGTCCACTGCAGGGATAGCACAAAGTTAGGGGATAGGCAAGGATTGAGTAGTATGGCTTAAAACATAATCTTGGTTGTTAAATGATTAATTGAATGATTACATTGTTAACATAGAACATGAATATTGCTAATGAACTATGAATTGATGATAAATGCATATAATAATCTAGTCATGGATTAAAAGGATACAAATAGTAGCTTTAATGTAAAAGAGGCTTAATGAGCTTAATTAATGGTTAATTATGCCTTTAATCTGGAATTGAGGATTAGATGTGGAAATAATTAGGGTTTGTGATCAATTGTGTTAAATTAGGGTTTAAAATAGTAAAAGATGAAGGGAAACCCTAATTGCAATGGAAACCCTAAAAATGGACTAGAAACCCTAGGAAGCGAGCTAGATTTAATAGATCTTAATGACATTAGTAATAAAAGGAAATTGTATAATTGTTTTAGGATCTTATTGAATGCTTGCTTGCCTATTGATTGATTGGATTATTTCTATCTCACATCAACTTGACAGGTATGTGGTTACACTTATGAATATCTCGAATTAGTTTTTCGAGGTTTACCGAAGTTTTCATCGATGTCATGAATTAATTGTTGGATGATTTTAATTCATGCAAACTATAATGTGCATATGACTATCACATAAGATATGTGCCTACTAGCTCAGATCCTGGTCCCCTCTGTTGCTTATTAGTTGACCTAGTACATGGCTACCTTTGGGGTAGGTCCATTAGGTCATTGGATGACTTAGTACATGCCTACCAATGGGGTAGGACCATCAAGTCACTTTGAGTTAGATATTGAGCTACCTTTGGGTAGTGCCATGCGACTCTATTACCCTATGTATTGGCTACCTATAAGGTAGGACCATGGGGGTAAGAATCTACCTAAAGAGAGGTAGCATACATGTCCACTGCAGGGATAGCACAGAGTTAAGGGATAGGTAAGGATTGAATAGTATGGCTTAAAACATAATCCTGGTGGTTAAATGATTAATTGAATGATTACATTGTTAGCATATTTGCATGATTATTGTTTCCCCCACATACTAGCTTCTTGCTGACCGACGTTTTGTTTGTTGGCCTTTTAGGTACAATGAAAAGTACATATAGTAAAGTGGCATATGTGATATTAAATGAGAATTAAAGTGGAAAGGAGGATTAGATAGATTAGTATCTGTGCGGATAGAAGTTTTGAAATCCCAGTTTTAAAAGGTATGCAATGTTTTTATTTTTACCATATTTCAGTATAGTTGGTAGAATTTAATAATTGTTGATTATTAATTATCGAACCTTTGATCTGGGTTATTGGATAATGGCTCTGATCTCTTGGTCTCCCTTAAGTGGGGGTTACTGGGAGACGGGGTCGTAACAATTGGTATCAGAGCATAGGTTCCTCACTTAATCCTTAATAATTATTAAATTTTACAAATTTTGTAGAACCCAAGGGAGTTATTAGAGGATTATCCGAAAGACAGAGGTGTCTAGAAAAGGATCACGACCGGGGGATGGCAATATTTTCTTCCGCACCACTAGTCGGAATACAAGGACTCCCGGATCTGTGTGACTGCCTGGCCAAAGTCTTAGGGTATGAATCAAAATAAGATACCTTTAGGACTCTCTCATCTTGTTCATCCCTTCTCAACTCAAATTCTATTAAGGATCTTAAGGATAGGGTTTTCTCTCTTTTCCTTACCCTCTTGAGGTATGGGTAAGGTTGATAAGGATTAAGGAATTCCCCACCAAATTAATAAAAAAGTGTGTAAATAAGATGTCATGGACATAAGCTTAATAGAGTAAGCATAAAGGAATAGATACATTCTTAGGTCATATGACACGAGTTGTCATTGCCCTCAGGAGAGACCTGAGGCTAGACCTACTTGTCAGGAGGATGAGTAGAGAAAGTTAGTCTTGGAGGTAGAGATCTCCATTAAAAGTAGAGACCTAGCACATCCTCTGAGGATGATGTTAACCCTAACCATAAGTGAAGATTAGAGAGAGATGACATGATGAGTTAGATGTCGTGGTTGACCGGGTGTTTGGTCGAATATGCCTTGGGATTGCCTTACGAGCCATGAGAGGTTGGATAACCTAGTACCTTTGGCGACCCAACCCTGGAAAGGGTAGTACATGTTAGAGTGAAGGATAGCTCCTTCATGGATGAGGTTAGAGGAGAACCTATAGAAACCCTATGGGCTTAGGAAAGTAGGTTATAGCTTGCACCCATAGTATGTCAGTGGTACGAGTAGTAGGTTGAAACCCTGGCTAGGAAAGTATGAGGGAATAGCCTACGAGATAAGCGTAAAGAGCTATGGATAACCATGAGCAAGCATAGGCTTCACCATGTAGGGGTATGCTTGTGAGCTTGATCACTCTTGGAGAGAGAACCTCTCGTAATAAGGTTGTTTGTAGGGTTGGCTCTAGAGAGAGCAGGAAACCAAGCAAAAAGGTTGTAAACCTAGACCCCGAGATAAGAGGAACAATGGGAGTTGAGGATGATGTGACCTAAGTGGATGATAGTGGTTGCCTCATTCTTGATCCCTGGAGATGGATGATATCTTGGTATCCTTTAAGAGGAACCAAATCCTAAAGAGAGAGTAATGCTTCTGGTACCTATGTGCCTATGGTATAGGTGTTTACCTGCTAAGTGGAGACAAATAGTGCCTTACACCCTGAGGAGGTTTTAGTAGCAAGTTGTGAGGCTTTACACCTAGTTGGTTGTTCTTGAAGAAGACTCAAATATGAGGTGTTTCTCCTATAAAAGGATCATGGGAGTACATGACATACCGTGGACATGCTTGATTTGTGGTTAAGAGATTGAGCATGCAGTTGGATAGCCAAAGGAGAACCTAGGGTTCCTAGGCCTAAGAGGGGAAGCAGTGTATCCGATGCTCATGATGAGATTTGAATCTCTATAGTTTCGAGCATGGTACTCCTCATGTGTAGAGGTAAAGGAAATCCCTTAAGTTAAGGGTATGCTTGATGAACCCCTAAATTGATCTAATGTTGAGAATGAAAACAAGTATGACCTAGCATGGTTTCGTAGGTGTCTGCTTGTGCCTTAGTAGCTTTCTAGGGCTAAGCATGCTCATGTGGATGTATACCCTAAACATAAGGACGTTTGTGACTATTGTTATCAAGGTATAGTTTCCTCCCATCCTGGGAGAGGGACCCTTTTGTAGGGTGTATACCAGTTTTGTTGAGGTTTCAAAGGATCTTGAGAAGCTAAGTGAAGAGTTCATGGCATGAGAATGAACCTATAGACCCATAGATAACCATCTCTATGTTCATGTGGAGGTTTTACCATGGAGGTAACCGGTATGGGGCCTAACCAAGGTAGGCAGGTTGCCATGATCATTGAGAAAGGATGAAAGACAACCCAAGAATGCAGAGAGAGATGATGAAGGATTGGGTAAGGTTGTAAGTTGAACATGTACTATGATATAATCCTAAGTCTATCCTAGGGTCAGGTAGGGATAAGACCGATGGAAGTAGGAGTTTCCTAAATTCCTTAGCTGCACATGACCATAGGGTCAGGAGGTAACAACTATCATTGTCTGAGGGCCATGGGTTAGGAGATTGATCACCTTCATGAACTCATGGGACCCAAAGGGAAGAAGAGTAGGGCACTCTCTGATGCATGAGGGAAGAGGGATGACCCCAAAAGTGTCAGCACCCTATAGACCTGGAGGAGATGACCAAGGGTTGTGTGGTGACCCAAGTAGGTTCGAGACCAGTTTTCCATGGAAGTAACTTTGATATCGAAATGTTTGTGATGTAGTGACATAAGTTGCACGTTTCAACTTAGAATTGAAGGTGTACATGCGATGTGGGATGTATCATCTCTACTCTTGGAACAGGAAGAATTTGTGTTTGGACGGCTGCCAAATGCTTATTTCTTCTTGTTATGGGAGGGAGAGATGGGACAATACACATGCCATACACCAAGGATAAAAGATGATGCGAGTTGGAATGTTGCTATGAGGTATGAGGACAGAGATGATAACATACCTTGGTGGAGTGAATGATACATGGATGGTATACAAATACTAAGAGGAATAGTGTAGTCATCTTATGAGGATGTTTTATCAGAAGCTATGTGGAATTTACAAGTTAACCAAGGTTGAGTTTGATCACCGTGAGGATGAGCTCAGAGTTTCTTGATGAAGACAAACTTAGAGTTTGAGATGAGATGATAAGTATAATACATGGAGGTGTATGTCTTCGACATTACCTAACACCTATGGATATGAAGTGGTAATGAATGCTCTGGTTGAGATATAGCTTCCTCGTTTAGCTGGAAGCTAGAAGAAGTTGAGGTTGTTAGGCTAGCCTTAAGTTGAGAAAAAGAGATAAGTTTGGCTAACACTCAGATATCACGAGATCTGTTGAACAGGATTAGTGGTTGTTTGGATAGCCAGCCTAGTCCTTGAGGTGTTAGAAGGATGGTTGTAGAACCTCAGATACACTTCTTTGGGTAGGAAGGTAATAAAACCCTGATGAGAGTGGATTAGGGTTTTTGATGAATCAATCTTGAGGAATCATGATATATAGGAAATCATGATTTTAAGATCACCAAACACTGTGATACTACAAAGATAGTAAGTGATAATGGTACTTTAGATACCTAAGATAAAGTTGCATGTGGTTTATGGCCATGCAAGCCGAGGGTGAAGGATGAACACCAGTAACCCAGTGCATTGATATAAAGGATATAGAGTCCCTGAAAGAGAAAGGGAGTTCATCACTATGGATGTTGTAAGTCTCCCCTGGATCAAGGAAGGTCGAGATGCAATATGGGTTATGGTAGATCTCCTTACCTAGATGACATGAGAAAGAAAGAGTACTGTCAAGGGACATATCAGGTTGAACTGCATATGAGAGATGGTTCAACTACACCATGAGGTTGAGTATAAAAGTTCTTGAGTTTGACATAAAAGTTCCCTTCCAAAAGGTTGAAGTAGGTCCATGAAGAACTCGATGTTAGTGCAGTTTATCACCCCTAACTAATGGTTAGTATGATCCGTACTAAAAAGGACTAATAAGAACATATGTGCTCGTTCAAGGTTATAGGTAAAGATAGTTCTTGTCCTATGAAAGATGTGAAGATAACCACCATAGCCAGTATCGGGATTGAAAGAAGCTCTGTAAGAGCGGTTGTGTCGGTCACCACTTCAATAAGGTGATGTGGGTGAAAGGACCATGTGATGGTTAGAAAAGGGCAACAATGTGTGTAGATGAAGTCACTTTGATCGTGCAATGGCTGAAAGGAGCCTAGAGACGACAAGAGTCGTGAGCAGATGCAAAGTAGACTGACATGCAGTTCACTGTGGGAGAATATGTGACATGAAAATCCGACCCCTCTAAGTTATAGCTAAGAGAGCTGAGTCCCTGATGCATGGGTGCTTTTGACATGGTTTGGTGGATAAGGTTAAGTTTGACCTTACCCCTTAGGATAAAGTAATGTGTGATGAGTTCTATGTGTCCAATTTAGAGTACTATGTGAGGTACCCCGACCATGTGCTGAGCAATGAACCTAATGAGCCCCAAGGGAGGCTGAAATGACCTGAGTCACCTGTGCAGTTTATAGATGCCAGGGTGAAAGAACTCAGAGAAAAGAATATGTGATGATAAAGGTTCTTTGGAAGTACCATGGGTAGGGTAAAGCCACATAGGGGCCAATGATGGACATGGAAAAGTCTTATCCTAAATTATTTGTTTGCTTGGTTGAATTTTGAGGACACAATTCCTATAAGAGGGGAAGGATGTTACAACCCCAAATTATGGGTTCATTTGCTGAGAAATGTAATTTCTCATAAAGATAAATGAACAAATAAAGATTGAATGCATGAATTTCTTTACAATAGCCTTGATGATTGCTTTGTGGGCTTTTTTGGCTATTGGGCCCAATAACAAGAGAATTCAATTAGTAAATGAATAACTAAGTTTTTAAGAAAAGAAAGGTGTGTAAACCTCCAGAAGGCAAAAGAATATAATCCAAAGTTGGATTTCGTGCCACATGCATTCTTTGGGTTCCAAGGAGTCCAAAGTTGCAAAGAAAAAGCAATAAGAAAAGAAAAGATCAAATAAGTATTTCTTTATTAAGAAAGAAATTCAAAACAATTGTAAAATATGGGAAATTAAGTGAAAAGAGGTATAATTGGGTAATCCTTAGTGGAATTTCATATCCCAAGGATTCCTAATGATAAAAGGAATACTAATGAGGAAAATAAAAGATAAATAAAGAGAAATTCTCAAAAAGAAATATTTTAATGAGAAATAAACAAGATAATGTGAAATAATGCATATTGATGCATTTAAGGATAATAAGTATCCAATAAAAATGATTTCGAAATAATAGAGTTTCTTGGGATCCAAGGACTCCCAATAAAGAGGAAAGAAAGAGAAAATACCAAAATTGCTAAATAAAAGGATAACGGGAATACATAATTAATGGAATTATGTGGTTTTATTAAAAAGGAGTATTTCCTACTTAAGGAAAATGTATTTTCGTGGCCAATGAATTAAAAAGCAAAACTAAAGGGAATAATGGAAAGGAATTTCGAAATCCTAATAGATAAAGGAAAAGGGGATATCAAAGGAATAATGAAGAGAGAGGAGGTTGCTTCTTATTTAAGGAAAATATCTTTCCTATTAGTAAAAGTCTTATTTTCTTCGAGGGCATGTATCCTAGGGTAGTGATATCCTCCCCTATAAAAGGGTTGGACCCTTAGCCTCGAGCCCAAGTGGATCTCGAACATTCCACCATCTTCTTCACCTAGTTTTCTCTCAAAACCCTAATATAAAGGAGTGGCATGACCATGGGGCAACAAGGAACCATTAAGTAGACTTGATGGAAGCAGGACGCACCCAAAACAACCGTAGAGTGGTCAGCCACCTTCTTCTTGCTCCCGTCCTCACACAACGCCTGCGGGAAGGCTGTAAACCTACTGGAAGCATGGACTTGGTGCTCACAACATTGGCCGTCTTGGCCACGTTTTGAGGCATGGTCGTATGTGGTGGAGGGTGGCGGAGTCAGGGAGGAGGTTTCTGATGAGTTTCGAGTGTTGAGGAGGTGTGAGGCAGGCCGTGAAACGCAGTAGGTTGGTTGCAGACTGGCTTGGTTGTAGAACTGGCGGATTGGAACCGGTCATCGTGGCTGCAATCCCGTGGCATCCTCATGTGTGCAGATGCAGGACGGAGGTGGAGGAACCTGACCCGGAGGTCAACAGAGTCAAGGGTGAGGGGCCTGAGCTGCGCCTAGGGCTGCAGGTTGGCGCCGTTGTGGTATCAGGAGGAGGAAGACAACCCTTCAGCCCTTTGACAAAAATACCCTTCTGGGTATTAAAGAAACAACTCACTTACCAAGGGCATAGTTGTCTTCTCGTCATGTTTCCAAAACCAGCGAAGCGCCTTGCATGGGAATAGGGTGACGTGGCATCTCCTAATTGGCCCAAAGTAGGTAATTTTACAAAATTCATATCTCCTTAATAGTAACTCAGATGATTATGCATAACATATGAAACTTGCTGAGAAAAATGAGAGGAATCCAATAAAAATATAATTGGAGCCTGATTATGCTTGAAATTCAAAAAGTATATAGAGATGCTATCTTTAATAGTTTAATCAATGAAAAATCCTAACCTTTGATGATTAATGAATTAGAAAGGGTTAGATGAGTGTTTAAAGTTGATATTAACCTGTTAATGATGAAAAGGATTAAGATCGAAAAAGATGAACTTTGCATATAATTAGTTTAATTTAGAGTTTATGTGCATAAATAGGCTTTAATGGGACTTGAAACCCTAATGTTGGTAATTAGGACTACTAATGGCTTTAATTATTCGATTTCATATATAGAACTGAGTTTTCATAGTTATAAGCTATTTTGAGCATTAAAGTCCTAATTTGAGGATAAGTACCCTAAATGCAGTAATTAGGGTTTTCTCATGAATAAAAGGTGGAATTAATGGCAAATCAAGTTCATATATGATTTGGACCATAATGAACTATGAATTGATGATAAATGCGTATAATGATCTTGTCATGGATTAAAAGGATAAAAATAGTAGCTTTAATGTAAAAGAGGCTTAATGAGCTTAATTAATGGTTAATTATGCCTTTAATATAGAATTGAGGATTAGATGTGGAAATAATTAGGGTTTGTGATCAATTGTGTTAAATTAGGGTTTAAAATAGAAAAAGATGAAGGGAAACCCTAATTGCAATGGAAACCCTAAAAATGGACTAGAAACCCTAGGAAGCTAGCTAGATTTAATAGATCTTAATGACATGAGTAATAAAAGGAAATTGTATAATTGTTTCAGGATCTTATTGAATGCTTGCTTGCCTATTGATTGATTGGATTATTTCTGTCTCACATCAACTTGACAGGTATGTGGTTACGCTTATGAATATCTTGAATTAGTTTTTTGAGGTCTACTGAAGTTTTCATCGATGTCATGAATTAATTGTTGGATGATTTTAATTCATGCAAACTATAATGTGGATATGACTATCACATAAGATATGTGCCTACTAGCTCAGATCTTGGTCCCCTCTGTGGATTATTAGTCGACATAGTACATGGCTACCTATGGGGTAGGTCCATCAGATCATTGGATGACTTAGTACATGGCTACCAATGGGGTAGGACCCTCAAGTCACTTTGAGTTAGATATTGGGCTACCTTTGGGTAGTGCCATGCAACTCTATTACCCTATGTATTGGCTACTTGTAAGGTAGGACCATGGGGGTAAGAATCTACCTAAAGAGAGGTAGCATACAAGTCCACTGTAGGGATAGCACAAAGTTAGGGAATAGGTAAGGATTGAGTAGTATGGCTTAAAACGTAATCTTGGTTGTTAAATGATTAATTGAATGATTACATTGTTAACATATTTGCATGATTATTGTTTCCCCCACATACCAGCTTCTTGCTGACCGACGTTTTGTTTGTTGACATTTTAGGTACAATGAAAAGTACAAATAGTAAAGTGGCATATGTGATATTAAATGAGAATTAAAGTGCAAAGGAGGATTAGATAGATTAGTATTTATGTGGATAGAAGTTTTGAAATCTCGATTTTAAAAGGTATGTAAATTTTTTATTTTTACCATATTTCAGTACAGTTGGTAGAATTTAATAATTGTTGATGATTAATTGTCGAACATTTGATCTGGGTTATTGGATAATGGCTCTGATCTCTTGGTCTCCCTTAAGTGGGGGGTTACTAGGAGATGGGGTCGTAACATCATTTCTACCTTTGAAGTTGTCTTGGCCATGGATTGATTGAAGAAGCATGCTGCACCTTATTCAGTAAGGAAAAGAATGTTAGCTTGTTGCATCATGATGGAAAGAGGCTATGTATCAAGAGTACACTACTATAGAAATGACTTACAACGTCACATTTACAGGCGTCGGTTGTATACATAAAATCTACGCCTAAGGCATACAACGTCAGTTGACTACAAAAACCAACATCTATCTGTGAAGAGCGGTTAGACACAGGTATCACTTTTTATTTAGCTTCGATTCCTTAATAACCAACTAACGCCTAAAATCAACCACCAAATCTAAATTTTCCAGTGAAAAAAATTCTTCCAAAATTTAACATAAGGCATCGGTTGTTAACAAAGCAACCGACGACTAAAGGTTTTTCGTGAGACAGAAATTTGACCCGTTTTTATCGTCAGTTATCTTATAATAACTGACGACAATGTGTTTTCGTGTGCTGTCCCCATGAAAATTTTCACCCCCCTTTGGCGTCGGTTATTCTACGGAGACCGACGACTATGGTCATAATTCGTGAACTTTTTTTTATCAGCATATGTAGATAGACGTTAGTTTTTCTAGTTAGAACCGATGATTATCATTGAAGATAGGTGTCAGTTTTTTATGGTGACTGACACCTATTATATTAAGCGTCAGTTTTTTTTATAATAACTGACGTCTATAGTTAACTTAATAGCACCCGCACGAACCAACTCTCTTCCCCTTTCTCTATTTCATTCCCAACATTCATAGGTCTGGCAATTCCACCACTGATCTCTATGTTGCTCACCTAGTGCTCCACGCCCACTGCTCGCCTAGTGCTCCACCGCCTTGCTCACCTGCCGCAATGCTGCCGCCACACCTGCTACCACCGCCACTCGCCTACTACCGCCGATCTCTCTGCTGCTTACCTAGTACTCCGCCACCTGCTCACCTATAGCGTTCTACATGCCTTGCTCGCATGCCGCACCACTGCCGCCATGCCTACCACCACCGCCGCCGAGGTACCGTTCTTCCTCCTCTTCTTCCTCTAGGGTATTCCTACATATGGCAGTAGTAGCATCTGCTAGGCTTGGTTTCTCTCTGCTGGTTGTTTGTTTTTTTCCTTTGCTGATGCTCCCCTCTCACTTGATGAGTGATGGTCGAGTCTTTTCTAATATTGCTTCTTGGCTGGTTCTCTGCAAGGTTACATGCCTATTTGCTTCTTTGAAAAGGGGGCGTTATTCTTTACCTCTGCATTCTTCTCATAGATACTCCCAAGATCTAACATATCAATCATTTTTTGTTAAACCCTTGATGGCAACTTTAGATAGGTGCTTTATGAGGCAATCTATGTATGATATCTAGGTAATGTGATAGCAAGCTTAGAGTGATGTCCATCTATGTTTTAACCCTAACACCAAAAGTGGATTAACCCGAACTCAACATATATGTTCATGCTTAATATGATGCAGTAAGGCATTGAATGATAGGTAGCAATGGTGATTGAATAATCAATATGTAATTGAACCCTTTTATTAATCACAACCTTAGAATAATCAATCAATCTAGCTTTTGTCTTAAATATTAGTTATTATTTTTTACCTTGATTAGTGGATTCTTAGATACATTGTCCTTTGGGATTGATTTTGAACTATAAGATCCATCCACTTTTAAGTAGTGATTATTGTACGCTAGTTAAGGTAGATTCTAGTGATTTCACCCCTAGTAAATTTGCATGTGCAATAGCACACATGTGACTATTATATGACTATATATTATTGCATAACTATATGGGAAATTACATCTGAATCCTCTTTGTTAACCTAATTGAGACATATTACCCTACAAACCCTATCTTATATAATTTGTTGACTTATTTGAGTGTTTCATCCTAAACTTGATTCGATGACAACACATGTATTGAGATTTTGATTTGAATGGCGATTCAAAACCCATGCCATGGTTACCCAGAATCTGATGGGTGATAGGTTGTGGATATGGTGGGGGGATGTAATGCAGGGCCGTAGAAAGAGCCAAAGAGGATGGAAAACATATCAGTTTGTCCCCTAGTCAAGTCACATCCAGACCTACACAAAGATTAGACCATGATTTTAAACCATCACTCATCCATCTGTCCCCATCCTTCATGGTGTTTGTGAAATCTAAAGAAGAGAATGGAGCCTTCCAAAGTTTCCTCCACTACATTTGTTGTTATGAATAACCTTTGCTCATGCTAGTTGTAGGTATGGATAAGGGTAAATGATGATAAGGCTATTACAATGAAAAAATGTTAAGAGTTGTTATCGTTATAACAATCTGGAAAAATGTTGCTTTTGTTATATATTGGGCATGCTACTTAATTTTCTATGGTATAGCTACCATGAGTTTTGCTACAAATATCTGTATATTAGGTTAAGGACATGTTTCTGTTGTGACATGTTGAGTTTTTTTTCTATGTTATACCCACCATGATTTGTGTTATAAAATAATACATTGATTAATTTAGGAAGCATTGATATGTTGTTATGGCTGTCCACAAGTGTTTTTATAAGAAAATTGTGTGTTGAATGGGGTTGTGAATAAGGGACTGGTGTTATATTATGTTGGCCTAGAAACCCATCTAAGATTTACTCATTAGGAGTAAATCTTGGATAGTCCCCGGTTTAGTACTGTTCTTGAACACTTAATCTCACTTAGGATTTAAGTGTATAATGTGTATTGGGTTTGCAAGAAAATTTCAGCAACATTTCACCATTGGTTCTCTAAGTACATATGTACTTGGAGAACAATGGGGAAATGCTGCCAAAATTTTCTTGAAAACCCAATACACATTATACACTTACTAGTGAGATTAGGTGTTCAAGAATGGGATAGGTGGTACACATTTATTATATATAAGACCTTAAACCCTAAAGTTTTAACCATAAACCCTAATCTTTTAACCCTAGACCCAAATCTTGTTCTAATATATACTTGTTTTCTCTTTGATCATAGAATGGATAGATCATTGATGTCCATTCCAAATCGCTACACCCCAGAGTTTATTTCTAGTCTTGATTAGTTTGTTAGATTTTCCGAGGAACATAGGAAACAACCTACAGATAGGTTCTTTCAGATGGCTGAGAATTCTTTTGATGACTGTGCTGGTGATTACCATGAGGGTGAGGATGTCAATGCGTCACCTCACAATGTAAGTTTTAAAAATATATCCCTGAGGTTTCTATCTATATGTTCATTTATAGTTATATCCATTAATTGTGTTTTTTTTCAAATTTTAGGTTGGTGATGTACCCCCTGAAGAAATTGGGGCACTTGATGAGCAGTAAAAAAAAGAGAAAGTGAGGGGCATCACAATGATGAACAAGTTACTATAGTAAAGGGGAAATGGACCCAAACTGGCTGTGGATTTCGATCATGCAGGAAATCCAATTGGAGTGCACCACAACTCATTTATTTCATATCTTGGGGTTGTTACTCGCAGCCATTGTAGTATTATTTTTGAATCCTGGCATAAAGTTCGTAAGGGGAAGAAAAACTTAATATGGAAGGAACTATGCGTGAGTTATTATTATTTGCAATTCTATTTTTGTAGATTACTAATTTTTAGGATACTAGTTAATAGCAATTCTATTTTGTAGAGTATATTTGATGTGGATGAAAAGCTATATCGTAAATGTGTGATGCAACACTGTGGGAGGGTCCTAAGGAACTATAGGACAAATCTCACCCGAGATTACATACACGATGCTAAGAAGAGATTCTTGATTGATTTTCAATTCTAGACATTGATCTTTTTGACTAACTCTACACTAATATTTGTTGTTTGTATTCTCTTTAAAAAATAAATTTAGACAAAAGGAAACCACTGAGCAAGGGAACTACCTAGACACCAAAGACTAGGATGAGTTTGTTACCCAAAGAAAAATAGATGAATTCAAGGTATTAAGTGCCACTCCAAATTTAATTAATATATGTTCTTATATATTCACCTATTCAAGATTAACCTTTAGTGTTACTAACCAAATCAATGTGCTTACTAACAAGGATAACAATGATGCTCAAAGAGAAAGGCACACACTAAATGTGCATGACCACACAATGAGTCCAAGAGGCTATGCAGGCCTTCACCAAATACTACAAGCTGAGTTTACTGCTCAGTCTACTACTACTCAGGAGTCCTCTACTAATGGTCCCACACCTCAGCCTCACCATGCTATGTGGATAGCTGGGAGGCAAAACAAAAAGGGAGATATAACAAAGCCCGCAATTGCTGAGGTGGTTGCAAAAATGGTAAAATTCAATTCTTAGAGCAATCGATCAATATTGATTATTGTTATGTTTACTTACCAATTTAAGTTGATGGTGATTAACGGGAGCTGCACGAGCAAAGGAAGGAAGGCAAGTTCATCCCTGAGGACACAAGGGATGAATTGACAGTTGCTCTTGGTAACCTAGAGCATCCTGGACGTGTTAGGGGTGCAGGCGCTGGTGTGGGTATCAAAGCGTTCTTTGGGCCATCCTAGTGCAAACCTGTCCCAAAAGCGGGAATTTCACAAGTTGAGGTAACCTATTCTTTTTTTAGAATGTTATTGTGAAAGGAAATTCAATAATCGACTATGTTTCTTTTATCCATGTATAGGTAGATGAATTAATTGAGAGGAAAGTCCAAGAAGCAATGGTGAAGTGGCAGGCATCTCAGATGGCCAATCAGATGGTACCTGTGACGTGTCACACTTTTATTACTCCTACTGCAGAGGTTGGGAGTAATCTTGTAGACCCACCACAGAGCACATCCTCTGTAAGTATTTTTATGACATAGTAGCTAGTCTTTTCAAGATGATATGTTTGTGTATATATGTATATAACATTCTTTACATAAATTTGTAGGGGTTAAAGCCATGCCAGCTAAAAAGTAAAGAATATATCTTTGCAGAGGCACAAGCTTACCCAAACCTTCAAAGGGAGATGTTTCATGGGACTCCAGTACCAGCTGCTATGGTTCGTGTGAGCTCGATACATATACTCCCTGATTGGAGGGATCTTCAACCGCCATATGCCCACCCAGATTCTAAAATGCTTGGTGAGGCAGAAGGTGAAGTGATAATGTGGCCCAAAGAGGATGTCATCTATACTAATATTGTATGGTAAATTTACATTACATTAATTTGTTAGTGTGTATATATGAGTCAACTGATCTAAAATTATATATACAGGTCAAAAAGACGACACCCGCTACATCTCGGCCTCCACGTCCACCTCCTCAACTACCAAGTTGGCTTCTAAGGGACCTACACGCCTCGTTAGGTGCTAATTGTAGGGGTATGGCAGTATGGATCGGTGAACATGATCGAAACTGCCCTATAAATGTTACAATTCTAGAGGTTGATGCATGTCAATCATATGATAACAATCTATTTATACAAGTTTTGCATATGTATTAATGCATAGGTATTAATGCAGGTCAATCATACGAAAACAAGCTATTTCTACAAGATATTTTGGAGTTGTTTCATTAGGATTGGCTGAACACATCTATGATAGAGATGTGGATATGGTGAGATCTTGTTTGTACATCCATATACCTTGTTTTATATATGGTGATCTGGTTTGTATATATTAATGCATACGTAATATATGTTTTGCAACCACTTACACAAGATATGTACATATTTTGCATTTTCCCATGTGGGATTTTTGGTTCCATTTTTTATTAGTCTTTTAGATACAGACCCTTCTTCAGTTACTTCATACTACGGTGATGCTTTTGAATATTTTGGTAAAAATAAGAAGATGGTGATAATAGCTCCATTCAATGTCGAGTAAGTTTACTTTTCATATAATTTGGACTTAAGAAAATTACATCTTTATTGTGGATTTTGAGTTATTAATTTTTAACTTTCTTACGTGTAGTGATAGGCATTGGGAGTTACTAGTTATTGTCCCCATGATGTTCACTGTCTATTATCTAGATCCTGTGGGGAATGAATTGAATACATTATATGGACACACAATGCAAATACCATTATTCTCGTGAAAAATATTTCATATTTTTATATCTATTAATATCTGTTATTACATTACTATTTAATTATGCAATTTAATGTGTTACATTAACTTGTAGGGCTTTAGAAAATTCAAAAAGGCTGTAGGAAAGGTCCCCAGGAAAAAGAATCAGTCACTAATTTGGGATAATGTGAAAGTAATTTCCTGACTCCAATGTATATATTATTTATGTGAACTGTGCTTATTTGTATTTTTGAATATTTTGTATGTTTCAATTTATAGTGTGCTACACAAGACAACGACTGGGCATGTGCCTACTATGTGATGCAATTTATGGACCTGATCATTAAATATGCCGTAACGGAAATTGATACTATACATCATGTATTATATGTAGTCTCATTAGATAATGTGAGATATATCAATCTTATTATATATTATTAAGTATATATATGTGATTCTCTTTGTAGGTGTTTAAAACTGACTTTAGCACAGGTGGAAAGTTATTAGATGTACATACTCCCTATACGAGGGAGGAATTAGATGTTGTAACAGAAGAATGGGAAAAAGCCCTACAAGTAGTGGGAAAATTTAAATATAATTGGGACAATGATGACAATGATAACGATGATGAATAAAGAATGATATTTCTAAACTTTGTTCTCATAATTATTTTTGTGTGAATGTGAATGAATTTTTCTGAATTGTCATATGTCTGAATGTGAATGGATTTTTCTGATCAATATATGAATGTATGAATATGAAAATAGATGAATTGAATGGAACTGAATGTGAATGTAAATGACTTTGCATGTTTCTACATGTATCTGATCAATACATGTGTCTGAATCTGAATGACTTTGTAGGTTTGTGGCCTATTATTGGATGATATCAATAGATGTTGTAAACCTACAATTCAAAACTGAACTGCAGGTTTTACATCTGGCGACCAGCCACACAACATGCCTGCATACTGATAAGAAAAAAAATCTGAACATAGGCGTCGATTATTTGTATAAAACTGACACCAAAGACATACATTGTCAGTTATTAGCAAAAAATCGACGTCTCTTCCATGGTTGGCGTTAGTTAGCAGTAAGAACCGATGCCTATTGTGGCCAGGCATGACCGTGCTAGTAGGGATATGGCATCAGTTATTGTTTAATAACCGACGTGTTCAACCATGATATAGTGTCGGCTTTCTATACTAACTGACGGTTATAGTTCCCTTGCTGGTGCATTTTTCGGTGGCAAAAAGGGTTATGGAGTCGGTTAGAAATCGACGCAGAAGGTGTCGATTTTTAGTGGCACCCACTTGGGTGTTGCTTGAAAACTGACACTAAAGGCTCTAAATAACGGATGCCAAAGGCCTTTTCTGTAGTAATGGTAGAAACCTATAGGATTAGAAATTCATCATCTCTACCATAAAAGTCGAAAAACATATCTCGTAATTGTGTAGAGCATACTTAGCATCTATCATTTTTGATGTCACACCTACTTCTCTAGATCATATAGATGTGGTGAAGGACTTTCCTGATGTGTTTCTTGAGGAGTTCCCTGGACTGCCATTAACTCGTAAGGCAGAATTTTCTATTGAGCTTGTACCTGGGAATTCACTGATCTTGAAGCTGCCTTACGGCTTGGCCCCTGCTGAACTTGCCGAGCTTAAGAAGCAACTTCAGGAGATTCTTGACATGGGTCTCATCTTCCCTAGTTTCTCACCTTGAGCAGCCCCTATCTTATTCATGAAGAAGAAGGATGATTCGTTGTGGATGTGCATGGTCGACTAAATGCTCAACCAAGTGACGGTGAAGGACTATGATCCCTTGCTTTGCATCGATGACCTATTCAATCAACTAAAGTCCGTCACCATGTTTTTCAATATGGACTTGCAAAGTGACTACTACCATATGCGTGTGAAGGATGGGGATGTGGAGAACATAGTGTTCAAAACTCAGTATGGGTATTATTAGTTCCTGGTCATGCCTTTTGGTTTGACTAATGCCACTGCTTTCATGGACCTGATGAACTGAGTATCTACCCTTACCTCGATCAGTTTGTGGTACTGTTCATTGATGACATTTTGGTTTACTCCGAGATGGAAGAACAACATCAAAAACACTTACGGATTTTGCTCAACACACTAAGAGAAAACCAACTTTATGCTAAATTCTCAAAATGTGAGGTTTGGATAAAGGAAGTAATGTGTAATGACCCCGCCTCTCGGTAACCCCCGATTAAGGGAGACCAAGAGGTCAGAGCCGTTATCCCAATTTCTGGATCAAAGGTTCGACAAATAATCAGTAATAATTACTAAATTCTACCATGACTATACTGAAAGCTAGAATAAAATAAAACTTTGCATACCTTTTTCAAAAACTTGGATATCTAACTTATGTCCACATCTGGACTCTATTCTAACTAATCCTCCTTGCACTTTATTTTTTAGTTTCACAATATGCCACTTTACTGTTTGTCCTTTTAAATTTTTACCTAAAATGCTGACAAACAAAACGTCGTTCAGAAAAAATGAATATGCCGGTTTGTGGGGGAAACAATAATCGTGCAATTAACTATAATAATATATTACAACCAATTATGATTTAACAAACAACTTTACACTTTAAGCATAACTACTCAATCCATCCATACCCTAGCCTCTGCATTGTCCCTGTAGTGGACCTGGATGCTACCTTCCTTATGGTAGATCCCCATTATACCCCTCATGATCCTAACTAACAGGTGAATCAATATCTAGGGTTGAGTCACATGGCACTACCCATAGGTAGCCTGTGAAAGACTGGGTTTCTGGCTTAATTCCTAGGACAAAATTTGTTTTAAGATGAATAGGATGTGATAGAATGAACATTGGAGTATTCACATATCTAATAAGACAAATAGACTAAATAATTATCACATCGATGTACTGAACTAAGATGACCTTTGACCATCTAGTATGAGTTTTAGTCAGCCAACATGTGACATATATGTGTCATGTAGTTTTGAGTTGTGAGAATATATGGCTTCTCTTTAGGTCCCTAGACGTTGGCCATGTAGCTAACCTAGATCTGGATGGTTGGTGGTGTATCTAATGGCCAGAATCTTATCTTGCCTCTCTAAATGTTGAGAGTTGAGGCATGGGGCAGCCACGCAGCCAGGGTACTACTCCACACCACGATCTTTGAAGACGTGCAATGACGAGAGATATCAAAGGCAGTTGGCATTGCCTTCATGAGCACTTTCTTTTGACCCATCTGTTGTGGCTTTTCGGTGAGTGGTCAAGGGAGTACCAACAACCTTCGTCGTAGGTCTCTCCATCCTACATAGGAACGATGGAAGGAGAAGATGGCTCATCGGCCAATCCCAGTGTGATAAGAAGCCTTTTTGTCTCTCAGTCACACAGTAGCAGTTTTTGTCGGTAGAACCATCATAGAGGATGTGAAGGGCGAAGCAAAGCCTTTCTCCTCTGTCACGGACTGACGTCAGGTTTGATGGCAAGCAAGGTGCCTTGCAGCCAGTGAAAGGTCTTGGAGCAATCAGTTAGGAGACCGAGGAGGAGGAGATGGTGACTCTCTTTCAGAGATTTACTCCACAGCGGCACACAACAAGGGAAACCGATGCCCCTGGTCATGATGGAAGACCTGCTTCCATGTCTCACCGGCAAAGATGCTTGCAACGAAGCTCGCACAAAAACTGGAGGACTCACGGTTGGCGGCTTCATTTGTGCGATAGGGCAGAACCCATGCCCATGATGAGAATATGTAGTTCTCATGGCAGATGATGAAAACTAGTGCGACATCGAGGGGTGGTAAGTAGGGTGCAGTGCTCAGCCAGTCCATCACGTGGGTGACACGAGGAGGAGGCGGCATCGCATCAGCGTCAGCGTCTCCCACTTCCAACAAAAGTTTTGGCGAGGCGGCGATGGCGACCCTCGCACATCAGATTGGAGTTCCCCCTCTCAGGTCTCAAATGAACCCAAGACGAAGGGCCTGAGAACGCAGCGGCGGCGGCGCTCACACAAGCTAGGGTGGGGTCGGGTTCGCGTGATGCTGAGAAAGGTGACCCAGCCGGGTCATCGAATCGATAGATCCGTGGATCCTAGGTCGGATCTGGATCGAGGTCGGATCTGGACCGATTCAGACCGAGGGGGAAGAACCAGCAAGGGGCAGAACCAGCAAGGGGCAGTGCCAACCCACAACCACTTGGCGATGCCCGATTGGCCGTGGAAGACTAATAGGTCAGTAAATATGCAGTTCTTCAATAAATCATAGAAATTAGCTCGATGATCAGAAAAATACAAGTAAACTACTAAAATTCTCAGAAAAATGAGTAGAACATAATGCAATGATAATATTAGGATTTTGATACACTAATCTTAGTGATATCATGTAAGATGTGTAATACTTGTTTAATGATTAATAAATATCATATGAAAACCTAAAATGATGAGAATGCATCAGTAATTCTTAAATATGTTTTAGAATCCATGTGACATCAGATATGGTCATGTTGTGACACATAATCATGTAATTATCTTAGAATGTCTATTTAGGGCTAATAACCCTAAATAAAATGCAATAAATACATACATGCTCAATAAATGATGAAATTCACAGAAGACCCTCATATTAGTAACTAGAAGATAATATATAAATATGAGATAAATTTTATACAAAAAGTCCATGTTATATAAAGTTGACCTCTAATACATGGTATAAGACCCTAATTTAGGTTAATGATGTAACCTAGTATTAATGTATGCACAAAATGACATGGAAGCTAATGTTCAGATAATGAACCATAATATTAAAAATGACATCAATAAGATAGATCAAAGACAAGAATGCAAGTAATGATGCACATATCCTAATGAGATAAGATAAACCCTAATGAACACGAATAGGGTTAAGATGAGATGTAAGAGGATGAGAACCTGATGATGATATATGATATTGTCTTGATTAGGTTTAATAAAGTTATAGATGACATGAGGAATATGTGATTAGAATGATCTATCTCTTTGAAAGGTACACCATTGCCTCTTACTTGGCTTATTATACATTATGCTTGTGTTATATGTAGTAAAATACTTGGCATATGGTATTGGATGAAATGATTGTTCTTGTATGGTATCTGGCTTGATTTTCCATACTTATGGCTATGAACACATGAAACATAAGATATCTGATCCATCATATGATAGCACTAAACTCTTTGGTAGTATAGTGCATTGAAGTGATCTCAAACTCTTTGGTAGTAGATCACGTGTGTTAGATCTCAAACTCTTTGGTTGTAGATCACACATAATATGATCTCAAACTCTTTGGTAGTAGATAATAAGGCCTAAAAACATCAAAGCCCTTGGGGGTAGATGTACGAGACATATGATGGAAATGTGATTAAAATACATGTGTTCTCTTTTGTTAATGAACATCTTTTGCACAAGTATACACTTTTCTTATATTCTTCTATTACTGCCAAGTATATTAGTTTTATCTTATTGCCAAGATATGATGCGAGGTATATAAAAGATATGTAGGCATACTCAATACAATATTCTTGAATATTGTTCTGATGTGTACCACATGTAATCTTTATTTAGGCTGTGGACATGTGATCTTGAAGAATCAAGATAGTTGAGAGTTGTGTTGTGAGCTGATGTACAGGTGGACCTGTTGTCTTAAGATCCTATGGTTTAGTGGTAGTACATGTATATGTATAAGTGTGTTGTTCAATATGTAATATCAAATGTTGTAACAATTCATGTTGTAACTATATGTTGAATGGTGAACATGTGTGTATGGTTTTATTATTGTTCATGTGCATGTGCTACTGACACTGATTGTTTCCTTCTGACCTCCTCTGATTTTCTTCTTCTTAGCCTAGTGTGTTGTGTTTAAATTGGGATTCTCGCCGAGGTGAGGTTTTCAATTTGGACTTCACACATCAGATTAAGTTTTAGAAAATCTGGGGACATCATAGGTGGTATCAGAGCATGAACAATAGCAAAACCTAACATTTGCTCATTATGCAACTCAAAATTAAAGAACTTTGAACTTAATAATCTTTAGGGTTAGATTAGTCATCATTTAGAGACTAGATCTGACCTATCCTCTAGGTTAGCTCCTAGATGTCTGAGAACTAGGTCTAGACTGGTGCTTGTTGTATAGCAAATCCTTGGATGTCATTCTTTTCTTATAGTGCAACGGTATGGGATGTTGCATTATTTGGAAATGACGTACATCAAGGGAAGAGAAATCCTAGACATATGATGCTTGTTGCCTAGAGTTGCTGCACTAGTCTACACCATTTTCTCACCCTTTTCACTAGTTTTTATGACACTAGACTCTTTACTATGTGTGGGACACTCATTTTCAGGATTTGATTTTTGATTCCAAATAGACCGAACCTCGATAGTTTTCTCCGATGCTTGTTTTATCGAAGAAAAACTATATAATATTTTATTATGTATATGTATTACAAAAATGTGTCCCCACGCATGTACGAGTAGGAGGTGGTCATGTAACCTAAGTGAAAGTGAATGACATCAGTCTAGAAGAGAAAGTAATTCTAGATTAAATGTCTAGAGCCTTGTTGGAATATATGATAGATGGAATTGATGAAATAAGTTTTGATGATATGATGTAAGTCTTATATAGATGATATAAGATGGTTTATGATGATCAATGTTGTCTTTAAGGTTTAAGGTTTAGTTTTTAGGATGCAAGATGAGTTTTTATGATGCAAGTAACTAGGATTTTATGAGATAAGACAAGTTAAGCTAAGATAAGGTTGTGAGTCAGTATGAGCCTGAATCTCTTTTACGAAGGAGGACCGCTAATGTTGGGACCAGATATAGTGTTAAATCCAGAGAGAGTGAGACCCAGAGGGAGAAGGTCAGAGAGCCTAAACTCCAAGATATGAGAATAATGAGAAATATGTGATATGATGTGTCCTAAACTAGAATACTCCTGAGTGATTGAGTTGAGTCGATTTATGCATGATTCCTATAGTTTTGGTGATCCCTAGATGTTCTGGGAAGACCAAACCCTAGAGACAAAGAGAGGTTGGTTATATGTGCATATATGAATAAGGAAATGTGAAAACCTACCATCTGGGTGAGGGAGAGAGAGTCCCAAGACCCCGGAGGAGGTAACTATGTGTTAGTTTGAGTAAAGCCTCATGCTTCGGTTGGTGGTTCCCCATGTAGGACTCTAGTGGTGTGTATATATAGAGAGTTTTGTGTAAGCTTGTATCATGGGTAGATGATCAATAAAGAGAATGTCATAGAATGTTTTGGTGGATGCTTATGTGGCTAGAGCTTGTAAGGCTATCACTAGTGCCAATGAGGTAATCGGAGAACCCTAGACTAAGAGAGGAAATATAAAGTTTATGCATATGAGATACTCATAGAGTTGAGTTAGCTCAGAGAGACTGAGCATGACACTATCCTCATGATATGGGTCAGGAGAACCTCAGTTGGACTAGATGAAGTTTTGATATATGTGTAACAAGCCACTAACATATGTTTTTTAGCACTACCATGACATAATATATGTAAGAATGTGATCTAATCTTGAGATGTGACACATAGACATGATATGATGGAAACCTAGGGATGGTTTAATAAATATCAGTGCATAAATGGTTAACCATGTACGTGAATAATGATGATAATTTGATAGTGTTGGTTAATCTTGTGATGAATTCATTAATAAATGTTGCAATTTATTATGAGTAATGAAATAAGGTCATGCGAATGAAACATGTTACATGAGGTGTTAATCCTAGTGCTTAATAAAGATGAAGAATATAGTTTGACAGTTATCTCAACATAATGATTATGACACCTTGATGTGATCTAGATGGATAAAGTGGGTTAATATAGTTAACTCCATCCTAAAAGACATATGTTAATGTTGAACATGTTTTAACAATTAGCTCAATAAAAAGTTGATGACACCTTGATATAATGAGCTAACTTTAGTTAACTCCTTAGGAACATGGTGATATGGTTAAAATAAGGAAGCAACCCTAATTTATGAGATGTGTAACAACATAACCTAAGCTTCTAAACCTTGAGTTCAACCTTGAATGGAGTGTGTGTGCACCCAAGATGGTTGTAACCCCTCCTAATAGTGCTTTTGATACATGGTTCTAGGCAACTTTTGCGGATATGTTACACATACATGCCCTACATATGGAAGAAGATTGTTATTTTTCTATTTCTTTTAAGATGTATATGATGTAAAAGACTGGGTTTTTGGCTTAAATCCGAGGATGAAATCTATTTTAAGATGTGTAGGATGTGATAGAATGAACTTTGGAGTATTCATATATCTAATAAGACAAAATAGACTAAATGATTATCACATCGATGTACTATACTAAGAGTATCTTTTACTATCTAGTATGAGTTTTAGTCAGCCAACATGTGACATATATGCGTCACATAGTTTTGAGTTGTGAGAATATATGGCTTCTCTTTAGGTCCCTAGACCTTGGCCATGTAGCTAACCTAGATCTGGATGGTTGGCGGTGTATCTAATGGCCAGAATCTTGTCTTGCCTCTCTAAATGTTGACGATTGAGGCATGGGGAACAACACAGCCGGGGTACAACTCCACACAATGATCTTTGAAGATGTGCAATGATGAGAGATATCAAAGGAATTTGCCATTGCCTTCATGAGCACGTTCTTTTGACCCATCTGTTGTGGCTTTTCGATGAGTGGTCGAGGGAGTACCAACAACCTTCCTCATAGGTCTCTCCATCCTATACAGGAACGATGGATGGAGAAGATGGCTCATCGACCAGTCCCCGTGTGATGAGAAGCCTTTTTGTCTCTCAGTCACACAATAGAAGATGTTGTTGGCAGAACCATCATAGAGGATGTAAAGGGTGAAGCAAAGCCTTTCTCCTCCATCACGGACCAGCGTCGGGTTTGACAGCAAGCAATGTGCCTTGCATCCAGTGAAAGGTCATGGAGAAATCATTAGGGAGACCGAGGAGGAGGAGATGGTGACTCTCTGTCAAATATCTACTCCACGGTGGCACACAATAAGGGAAACGGATGCCCCTGGTCGTGATGGAAGACCTACTTCCATGTCTTGCCGGCGAAGATGCTTGTAATGAAGCTCGTACAGAAACTGGGGGATGACTCACGGTCTGTGACTTCATTTGTGGGAGAGGGAAGAACCCATGCCCATGATCAAAATATGTAGTTCTCATGGAAGAGGATGAAAACTGATGCGACATTGAGGGGTGGTCAGTGGGGTGCAGCGCTCGGCCAATCCGTCACATGGGCGACACGAGGAGGCGGAGGCATCACATTAGCGTCAGCGTCTCCCGTTGCCAACAAAAGCTTGGACGAGGTGGCGACGACAACCCTTGCGCATCAGAATGGAGTTCCCTCCCTCAGGTCTCAGATGAACCCAGGATGAAGGGCCTGAGAATGCAACAGCGGCGACACTCACATGAGCCCAGGTGGGGTTGGGTTCGCGTGATGTTGAGAAAGATGACCCAGTCGGGTCATCGGATCACTAGATCTGTGGATCCTAGGTAGGATCCGGACCGAGAGGGCAGAACTAGCAAGGGGCAGCACCAGCCTGCTACCACATGGCAACGCCCGATTGGCCGTGAATGACAAATAGGTCAGTAAATATGCAGTTCTTCAATAAATCATAGAAATTAGATCGATGATCATAAAAATACAAGTAAAGTACTGAAATTCTCAAAAAAATGAGTAGAACCTAATGTAATGATAATATTAGGATTTTGATCAGTAATCTTAGTGATATCATGTAAGATGTCTAATACTTGTTTAATGGATAATAAATATCATATGAAAACCTAAAATTATGAGAATGCATTAATAACTCTTAAATATGTTTTAAAATCCATGTGACATAAAATATGATCATGTTATGACACATAATCATGTAATTATCTTAGAATGTCTATTTAGGGCTAATAATCCTAAATAAAATGCAATAAATACATACATGCTCAATAAATGATGAAATTTACAAAAGACCCTCATATCAGTAACTAGAATATAATATATAAATATGAGATCAATTTTATACACAAAGTCCATGTTATATAAAGTTGACCTCTAATACATGGTTTAAGACCCTAATTTAGGTTGATGATGTAACCTAGGATTAATGTGAGCACAAAATGACATGGAAGCTAATGTTTAGATAATGAACCATAATATGAAAAATGACATCAGTATGATAGATCTAAGACAAGAATGCAAGTAATGATGCACATATCCTAATGATATAAGATAAACCCTAATGAACACGAATAGGGTTAAGATGAGATGTAAGAAGATGAGAACCTGATGATAGTATATGATCTTGTCTTGATTAGGTTTAACAAAGTTATATATGACATGAGGAATATGTGATTAGAATGGTCTATCTCTTTGGAAGGTACTCCATTACCTCTTACTTGGCTTATTATACATTATGCCTTGTGTTATATGTAGTAAAATACTTGGCATATGGTATTGGATGAAATGATTGTTCTTGTATGATATCTTACTTGATTTTCCATACTTATGGCTATGAACACATGAAACATAAGATAACTAATCCATCATATGATAGTACTAAACTCTTTGGTAGTATAGTGCATTGAAGTTATCTCAAACTCTTTGGTAGTGGATCACACATAATATGATCTTAAACTCTTTTGTAGTAGATCATAAGGCTTAAAAACATCAAAGCCCTTGGGGGCAGATGTATGAGATATATGATGGGAATGTGATTAAAATATATGTGTTCTATTTTGTTAATGAACATATTTTGCACAAGTATACACTTTTCTTATATTTTTCTGTTACTGCCAAGTATATTAGTTTTATCTTATTTCCAAGATATGATGAGAGGTATATAAAAGACATGTAGGCATACTCAGTACAATATTCTTGAATAATGTGCTAACGTGTACCACATGTAATCTTTTGTTTAGGTTATGTACATGTGATCTTGAAGAACCAAGATAGTTGAGAGTTGTGTTGCGAGATGATGTATAGGTGGACCTATTGTCTTAAGATCTTGTGGTTTAGTGGTAGTACATGTATATGTATAAGTTTGTTGTTCGATATGTAATATCAAATGTTGTAAAAATTCATGTGGTAATTATATGTTGAATGGTGAACATGTGTGTATGGTTTTATTATTGTTCATGTGCATGTGCTACTGACACTGATTGTTTCCTTCTGACCTCCTCTAATTTTCTTGTTCTTAGCCTAGTCTATGGTGTTTAAATTGGGATTCTCACTGAGGTGAGGGTTTCAATTTGGATGTCACACATTAGATTAAGTTTTAGAAAATCTAGGGACGGCACATAGCCCACTCCCAAACTCATGGTGTGCTAAAGAGTTGCATGGCACTATACATGGGTAGCCCAATTCCTAACTAATGATAAACTAATGTCCTACTTAACAAGTAAGCCCTGTACCAGGTTACCCTTTTCATCATTAGCAAAGCCATAAAGGAGGACCAGGATCCGAGCCAGTCATGTATACATATTTTTGGTGATAATCAAAGTCACTTTATAGTTGCATGAAATAAAAGTCATACAAGTAGTTATTTTTAGGCAACTGATAAAACATCCAGGAATTTCCGTGAAACTAAAGTGATTAACCATAAGCGTAACTACATACCTGATCCAGAGCAACTTGATGTCCAAGCAATAATATTCAAGAACAATCAAACAAGCAATCATCAATATCCTGAAATCAATGCATAACATCCAAGTGTCATTATTTTATCCAAAACATTCTCAAGATAGGGTTGGATGCCATCCTAGGATTTCTAGGCCAACTTCAGGGTTTCATTAGGGTTTTAGCCTCCATATTGCTTTTATCACTTTTAATGCTCTTTCAGTTCACAACCTAATTTCAACATCTTAGGCACCATAGAATGCCAATTAAGTCTAGTATGCCTCTTTTACACTAAAACTACCATCTTTATCCTTTTAAGCCATGTCAAGACCATTAGGCCCAATTATCATGTTTGGTTTCTTTCAAATTGACAACTCATATTTCATTATAGTTCAATTAACATATGAACTCTATTTATCACTAATTCCACATTTATCCATTAGAAAACCATAATTTCCTTATTAAGGGTAGTTATCCACAATTAGAAACCTTTATACTCAAAATAGCTTAGAATCATCATATCGCAGCTTTATTCATGGATTTGAGCAATTAAAGTCATAATTACCAAGATTAGGGTTTCAAGGCCCATTAAAACATATTCATGTACATGGAACCCTAAATTAATCAAATTATGCATAAAGTTCATCCTTTTAGATCTAATGCATCTTTTTACAATCAACAGGTTAATATCAACTTTAATCATCCATATAACCCTTTTCGATACATTAATCATCTTAAATTAGGGTTTCTTAATCATTAATGCACTAAAGTTGATACCTTCAACTACTTTTAGAATTGCAAGTGGAATAAGGCTTCAATTATATTTTTATTGCATTCCTTACATTTTTCTGAGCAAAATACATATATTATTTGCTACCATCAGAGTTACGAGTAATTAGTTATGAAAACTGCAAGTTTCACTTACTTGGACCAATGGAAGGCTGCCACGCCACCAACCCCATGCAACGTAGCTTGGTCGATTGCAAACATAATGCAATGACGTTTTTTCCCTCACTTAAGTGGCCAGCCCTTCAACACTCGGAGGGGCAAAACTATCCAATGGTCGTTAGGTCATCTTCAACCTCCGACGCTTGCTGCTGCCTCCGAGCGCAACACTTCCCTGGGTCCGCCCCTTCTTTCCTAGGGCTTGACGACCACCTCCAACCTTTGCCCTACCTCTGCCGCACTCCACCACACCTGGGGTGCTACCCAGCTTGCGACAAATGTGGGTGGTTTCAAGCACGACAGCCTGCTATGCACGGCCTCTCTTGCAGTCGTGCTACTACTGCTGTGCCTGGCTAGGGTGTAGGGATAACCACCGAGCATCTGTATGGCATCGTGGGAGCAGCATGCCTCCATCTTAACCCCTCCATGGCCCCTCGTTTGCTCCAGGGTTAGCACAACTTCTCTTAGTTAGGGTTTGAACAAAAACAAGAAGGAGAAGAGAAAGGGATGCATGAGATCTTCTTGAACTCGGGCTAAGGGGTCTACCCTTATATCTGGGTGGGTAGCAATGCCCTAACATGCTTTCCCATGAAGAAACAAATCCCTTTCCCAGTAGGAAACCAAGTTCCTTCGTTAGGAAGCAATTTTCTCTTTCATCAATATCTCTTTGATATTTTTTATTCTTTAGATATTAGGAATTCGAAAATTACCTCTTTTATTCTCTTTGTACTTGTCTTTTAATCCATTGGCCTCGAAAATATACTTCCACATAGAAGAAAGTACCTCTTTTTAATAATACCACAAATTCATTAATTATGTATCACATTATCCTCTTATTTTGTAATATTTGCATTTTCTCTTTCTTCTTATTCATTCAGACTCCTTGGATCCCAAGAAATCCTAAGATTTCAAAATTCCTTTTTAAGGATACTTATCATCCTTCTAGATGCATCTACATTCTTCATTTTTCAGTATCTTACTTATTTCTTTATTAAGATATTTCTTTTCAAGGATTTCTCTTTATCTTTCATTTCCTTTTTCCCCTTTTCATATTTCTTTTATTAGAAATCACATAGAAACGAAATTTATTTAATTGTGGCCATTAATTCCACTTTCTAGAGATTTCTACGTATTTCTCACAATTACTTTTCTTAATATCTATTATCTTGTATGTTTTCCTTTTATTTGGGATTTTCTCCTTTTCTTCTCTTTTATATCCATTGTTTGATTAATATAGTTATATAAATTACGAAATTCTATCAAAGGAATAATTTCAAATAAATCCATCCTTTGAAGAAAAGCAACCAACCTTTTCAATTAAGTACATATTCATAAAATCATTACATTTCAATTATGAAAACATATGTAAAACTGGGGTTGTAACATCCTTCCCCTCTTATAAGAATTTTGTCCTCAAAATTCCATCAAGCATACAAAAAAATCAGGAAGAGTTTTCCATGCCCATAATTGGCCCATATGTGGCTTTACCCTATCCATGGTGCTTCCAAAGAACCTTTATCATCACATATTCTTTTCTCTGTGTTCTTTCACCTTGGCATCTATACTCCTCACAGGTGACTCAAGACATTTCAGCCTCCCTTGGGGCTCACTAGGTTCTTTTCTTAGAACAAGACTCGGGTACCTCACATAGTGCTCTAAATTTGACACATGGAACTCATCACTCATCACATTATCCCGAGGGGTAAGGTCAAACATAAGTAACTCCACCAATCCATCTCAGATGGACCTATGTATCGGGGACTCATCTTTTTTCAGCTATAGCTCAGAGGGGTTGGATTTTTAAATCACATATTCTCCCACAATGAACTACATGTCAGTCTACATTGCATCAGCTCACGACTCATGTTGCCCCTGGGCTCTCTTTCAGCCATCGCATGACTAAAGCAACTTCATCTGCATACACTGTGGTCTTTTTCTGACCTTCGCGAGGTCCCTTCACCAACATCATCTTAATGAAGTGGTGACCAACACAACCTCCCTTATAGAGCTTCTTTACATCCCAATATTAGCTATGGTGGTTATCATCACATCTTACATAGGACAAGAACTGTCTCCGTGTATCACCCTGAATGAGCACACATTCTCTCATCAGACCATGTAGTCTGGATCATACTAACCATTAGTTAGGGGTCATAAACTGTACTAACATCGAGTTCTTCATGTACCTACTTCCACAGCATGAAAGTAAACCTTTAGGTCACACTCAAGAACTTTTGAACTCACATAATGGTGTAGTTGAACCATCTCTCTCTCTCTTACATGTAGTTCAGTTGGATTTGTCCCTTGACAATACTCTCTCTTTTCTCTTAGATCATGTCATCTAGGTAAGGTGATCTACCATAACCCATATTGCATCTTGACCTTCCTTGGTCCAGGGGAGACTTACCACCACATGCATAGTGATGAATTCCCATTCCCTCTCAGGGACTCTTTATCCTCTATATCAATTCACTGGGTTACTGGAGTTCATCCTTCACTTCTTGGCATGCATGGCGACAAGCCACATGAAAATTCATCTTAGGCATCCAAAGTACTACCGCAACTTACTATCTTAGTAGAACAATGGTGTATGATGAACTTAAAATCATGATCTCCTGATTGTCATGATTCCTCAAGGTTGATTCCTCAGAAAACCTAACACTCTAGTCATGGGTTTCATCACCTTCTTTTCCATAGAAGTGCATCTGAGGTTCTACAACCATCCTTTTATCGCATCAAGACCTAGGTTGGCTAACCAAATAACCACTAACTTGATCAACATATCTCGTTACATCTAAGTGTTAGCCAAACATATCTCCCTTTCCAAACATAGGGTTCACCTAACAACCTCTTCTAGCCTCCATCTAAACTAGGCAGCTTCATCTCAACCAGAGCATCCATTAATACCATTCATCTTTAGGTGCTAGGTAAAAGTGAAGAGATACACCTCCCTATATTCCATGTATCATCTCATCTCAGACTCTAAGCCTATCTTCATCAAGGGAACTCAGAGCTCATTCTCTTGGTTATCGAATTCTACCTTGTATAGTTCATAAGTTCCACATAACTCATGATAAAAACATCCTTATAAGATGACTACCTTAGTTCTCTTAGTGTTTTTTCAACATCCACACATTGTACACTCTACAAGGGTGTGTTATCATCTCTATCCTTGGTGTATGGCATGCGTACTGTCCTATTTCCCACTTCCATAACGAGAGGAAATAAGCATTTGGTTGCAGTCCAAATATAGAGTTCTATCGGATGTCTACGCAGAGACAAGAGTAGAGATGGTACTACATCATGATCATATTGATATCAAATCTAAGTTGGGTCATCACACCTCAGGTACAACATTTCCAGTACACCTTCAAATCTAAGTTGAAATGTGCAACATATGTCTCTACATCATGATCATCTTGATATCAAAGTTACTTCCATGGAAAGCTGATCTCGAACCTACTTGGGTCATCACACCATCCTTGGTCATCTCCTCTAGGTCTATACGGTGCCGACACTTTTGGGGTCATCCCTCTTCCCTTATGCATCCGAGAGTGCCCTCCTCATCTACCCTTTGTGAGACGACCTGACACTAAACATCAGATAAAGAAAAATGCGGAAGCGATCATTTGCAACTGATTAACAAAAATCACTAAAAATTAAAACCTTTTACAAAGAGATCCATTTCCAGGAAACTCTTACAACAAGAACCAAAATATTATATACACATACATTCTGGTTCACAAAGTACATATCCTATACCATCCCTTCTCGAGGGTTACATGTATCAACTGCTCTGTTAAAAACTATACACAGGAAGCATAAGAACCTCGAGGCATCAAGCTAAAATCTTAGATCGATTCATTAAAGGTACTAACTACTAACTCCGAGGACCTGAGAGTACAGAGACAACACATAGGACTCTCTACACAAAACATGACAGCCAGTGCCTCCACCTGGAATATCACTGTTGTCCCTATTGCTACTGTTGCTCTTCCCCTACAATATGGTTTCTGCCTCTTCTTCTACATTTACCTAAAAAGTTGGATCCCACGGGGGTGAGACAATTGACATTGTCCCAGTGAGAGATAAACCCTCCGCCATAAATATTATTATTGCAAATTAATGGAATAATACTGAGCAGAAGAATCATATATGTTTATCAGTAGATAAATCAATGTCTAAACAACTTAGAGCAATATTCTTATTCAAATCATTTCAGCTATATCTTGATAAAGTAGCATGTCACTTATCCCATAAGGAATTGAAGAACATATATAATATTTATCCATCTAAGATATGCTAAGCAAGGTATCATCAACCAGTGATTCTCATATTTCAACCTTAAGCAATTACGCTACACGGTTGATTACATTTTTCAATCATACTTAAGCCCTAAGGAGATGATGTATACCGCTCATTCTCCAACCGACCATTGCAAAGTCAAAATCGGTACCATATATAGATCAAGGAAGAGCCAGATTCCCATGACCTCATCCTCCTCAGTCAGTGTGAGGACAAAAATGCAGGACATCTTGTGTCTCTGCTCAATAGCTTTCTACGGTATACTGGCAACTTCGCTATATAGATACAATGGTGGTTGTACTATCTTCGCAATCGAGAGATTTCATATTTATCTCACATCGATCCAGAATTAACATTATCGGGAGATTCATGATACATCCATCCCAGTATCAGGAGATTAGTGATACATCCATCCCAGCATATATAATGAAGGATTGAGAGATTTAATTCTTATCTCACTTCAATTCGTCCATTAGGGCATAAGGATATTCGTGCCCATAATCCCCACATACTCAATAGTATGCCCTCTAGGAGATCCCATAGGAAAACCTATTTCACCATCACCAAACTACTGACGATGATGGATCTATGGCCACTGCTCTACATGATAAGATTTCACTTGATTAATTAAGTACATTACCATATTGTTTTAGCATCAGTCAGGTTTTCAAACATAAATTATTATAAAAAATGCTACAAAGAGTGAGTAATACTTCTATCAAGTACTTTTCAAAGCTTTACAAAACATTGGGATCTCAATCCCTTGTCACATCAGGGGCATTCTCATCCCTTAACATCTCATCATCATGATTATGGAATATGGGTATTCAAACCCTTAGTTCATTAAAGAACACTTGTTACCACTTATTAGGTAACTAATACCTTTAGGTCATCTGACCAAGGTAAACATGATACTTGTTACATAAGCATCTCACATGGCTCTCAAAGCTCATTTAATTTCTTGTTACCTCTCACTAGGCAACAAAGCATGTTATGGCTCATAAGGCCCATAAAACAATTTCAATAATAAAACATCATAGCTCATACCTGGCTATATCCAACATCTCATGATACTTGCTTGATTAGTACACATGATAATAGTTATATCAATTACATATCAGCACTATGCAGTGTAAGAGTAGCATCACTATTTCCTGATTAGGGTTAGGATTTTTCCCAATTCATGTCAATTAGGAATACTCATCCCTTTACACAAATTAGGGTTATGGTTTACCATCCTATTGCCCAAGATTAGGGTTTCATGCTCTATAACCCAAAATTAGGGCTTCACATACCTTTACCCTATATCAGGGTTAAGATTTCATATAGCAATACTTAGCATCAACCTGGATTGAGTTTCACATGACATATCTGCATTAGGGTTTCACATGACATCACCCTTGATTAGGGTTTCACATCACATCTCTGCATTAGGGTTTCATATGACATCACCCTCAATTAGGGTTTCACATCACACCTCTACATTAGGGTTTCACATGACATCACCCTTGATTAGGGTTTCACATCACATCTCTTCATTAGGGTTTCACATGACATCACTCTAGGTTAGGGTTACATCATTATCCTAGATTAGGGTTTCACATCACATCTCTGCATTACCCTGAATTAGGGTTATGGCTCATCAACCTTCTCAGTTAGGGTTTCATGATCTCTTTATCAAGGATCATACCCTAACTACATATTTTACTCATGTTGAAAGTGTTGAGGCTTAACCTCTACATGATTATCATACATGCATGGATTCCTCTCTCTCTTATCCTCTCTAGGATGTTAATTACTTCAAACTCAAATAGATTAGGTTGACCCTTCATTCAAGTGCATACATTTAGGGTTAACATAGTATATTGAGGCATTGCTTCCATAAGCATCAAAGGTTAACCCCTCTAAGGATACTAATCACCCTAGTACCTTAAAGGTAAAACCATTGTAATTATATTTGATATACAACATTAATAATCATGGGTTTAATTGATCTTTCATCACATTAGGTCTTCAACCGGTTTTGGTTGCATTGAACCTCCAATCGGTCTTGAGGTGCTTTACCTCTAAACGGTCTTGAAGTTACTAGACCTTCAAACGGTCTTGAAATATTTTGACCTTTAAATGGTCTTGGTCTATACCTTCAATCGGTCTTAAGACTATTAGACCATCAAACGGTCTTGATCACACAATCCCTAAATGGGTTGAGACCGTTTGAATTAAATATTTTTAACCCCAAATGGTTTGAAACCGAATGAACAACTCATCATTGAAACCGATTGAACATCAAACAGGTTGAGATCGTTTGCCCTCTAAATGGTATGAAGACCATTTGATCCCAAACGGTCTCAGGACCGTTTGGACTCAAATGGTCTCAAGTCTGTTTGGTCCAAACCACCTTGAAACTGAATGGACCAATTAGGGTTTCTTCCAATCAATCAATTGATTTTAGGTTTTGCACTCATTGAACTATCCAACATTGGGACCATTGAAAGTACATCAAATTACAGCCCTTGGATATTCCACCATCCATCATAGCCCTTGAACTAAAAACGGTCTTGAGACTATTTGCCTCCGAACGGTCTTGAGACCGTTTGGACCATCAACCAAGAAATTGATCCAATTGAATTAGGATTTCTTCAATCAATCGATTAGGGTTTGCAATCAATGGATAATACATTTTGGAATTCATTATAATTAAATCAATTTGAGCCATTGGATCTTCATCATTCACATCAGCAATTAACCCTAAATGGTTTTGAAGTTCAATTTACCCATTCGATCTTAATATCCATTACCCATTCAGTTTTGAACTCAATTATCCATTCGATCTTGAAGTCAATTATCCATTCGATCTTGAAGTCAATTACCCATTCGATCTTGAACTCAATTACCCATTCAGTTTTGAAGTAAATTACCCATTTGGTCTTGGGTTCAATTACCCATTTGGTCTTGAACTCAATCACCCAGTAGGTTTTGAAACCGAATCAACTCAATAGGTTTTAAAACCGAATCAACTCAATCGGTTTTGAAAATCATTTGTCCATTCCTTTGTTGAGGTGTGTGCTTAAGATGACATCATCATCTTCAAGCTGCAAACCTTCGAAATCAATTGTGATTCTTATGGTGATTTCAACAACTAATCAAAAGGAAACCGAGAAGAAGAAAGGTTCAACACATGATGAATAAATTTGCAAGCAATAATTACATTTAAGGGTTCAAGTTATATAACCCGCCTTCAAAATTGAATCCATGCTTCAAGCTCCACGTCTTCAATGGTGAATGAAGCTCTCTCAACTGTCCAAGGTCCGTTCTCAAGTCTTTAAGTGAAATGAATGGCTAAGGTTGAAGATTGAATGAAGAAAAGAACAAATTAAGCATTGAATTTTGATTTCCACCATGAAATTAAGGTTGAAGATGACTATGGAGCTTACCTACAGGTTGGGGCACGTCCTCCTATTGCTCCTAATCTCCTTTGTGCACTGCCAAAGCAAGGAAAGAAAAATGAATCGAAAAAGCCTTTCATGTGGGTTGAAAATGGGATGTATATTAGGGAATTTCAATGACAGAGAAAGTGATAAATAATTCCTTCAACTCACAATATTTGTGCCACATACTCCCCTCCATCCTTGAATACGAAGCCATCTCCCCCACCATGTAATTCCTCTTTATTATCCATGAATTAAAGAAAACAAATTAAGCACCTCAATCAATATAATAATAATATCCAAAATTGAGTGGATATTACTTTTTCTTTAACTAATGTGAGTGGACTCTCCACTCACTTTAGATATTTCGTTGCCTTTACAAGGCACAAGGACGTCCATACTTATGGAAATTCAATCATACATTTTTGGTTGAAGGGAACTTCCATTTATATATTTATTTTTGCATTTAAATTGAATTAGGGTTTCAATTATGCTTAAATCTTGAATATTTTAATATCAAGATTATCTCTCCTCCAAAGAGATTCAAATGAGATGCCCCTCTTATTTTCATGTCTCTAATTGTTACCAAGAAACATTAGGGACTCTCTAGAAGTGGTATTTTGCATATTGAACCATAGGTTTTTGGTAAATTGCACATTACACCAAAACTGTGTTTTAATGCATAAACATTACTCAAAAAGCTCTTTCTTGGTGCTCAGGCTGCCACAAGCCATACCTCTGCATCATTATAATTCTTATAATGCTTCAACATTTGAGGAACATTTTACCATGTAACATTTGCAAGTCAACCCCTCAACTTGGGTAATTTGCACATTAGTCCAGAAAAAGCAAAACATTATTTTCAACATTATTCAAAAAGGAATAAAATGAAACATAAGCTCCTCTAGAACATTAATTACTTTTCAAAAGATAAGAGCAAGCATATAATTATCTTTCATAAACAAAACATCTAGGGTTTAAGCATAACCTAGGTCAGGGATTCTACAAATTATCCACCCCTAATAGGGATTTCGTCCTTGAAATCATCAAGAGAAAAGCGAAGGGTATTTCCTCCTCATCTCTTCCTCTAGCTCCCATGTAGCTTCTTCAATGCCACGGTGATGCCAGAGAACTTTCACAAGACATATGTCTTTCTTTTTTAGCTTTTTAATTCTTTTATCAAGGATCATCACAGGCCCTTCAACATGTGATATATCCTCATTTAATTCTACCTCCACATGTTGTAGAACTAACTCTGTGTCAGGATGACACTTTCTCAGCATGGAGATATGGAACACTAGATGCAACTTATGCAGCTCATGTGGCAATTCCAGCTTATAGGCTACCTTTCCAATCTGTTCAATGATTGTATAAGACCCCATAAATCTAGGAGCTAACTTTCCCTTCTTTCCAAATCTAAGGACAACTTTCCAAGGTGAGACCTTGAGATACACTTTGTCTCTAACTTGGAATTCTAAAGGTCTTCGCCATTTGTCAGTGTACGACTTCTATCTATCCTATGCAGTATTTAATTGTTGTTATATTACTTTAATCTTCTTAGTTGTCTGTTGCATAAGCTCAGGACCCAAAAGTTGATACTCTCCTATTTCATACCAACATAAAGGAGATCTACAACATCTACCATATAATGCTTCATATGGTACCATATCAATAATGTGTCGATAGCTATTATTGTAAGCAAATTCTATCAAGCTCAGATGTAGATCCCAACTTCCTACAAACTGAAGGACAAATGCCCTAAGAAGATCCTACAAGGTTTGTATGGTCCTCTCAGATTGTCCATCTGTCTGTGGGTGAAAGGCATCACTAAACCTTAACTGCGTACCCAAATCTTTATGTAATCATTCCCAAAAATGACTCGTGAACTGGGGACCTCTATCAGAAACAATAGTAGCTAGAACCTCGTACAATCACACTATCATATCTATATATATATCTGTGCAAGCTTCTCAGGAGTGTAGGTTGTTTTTACAGGAAGGAAATGTGTTGTATTAGTCAACCTATCAACTATCACCCATATGGAATTATGACCTTTGGTTGTTTTAGGAAAACCAACCACAAAGTCCATGGTCATATGATCCCATTTCCACTACGGTATTGGCAAAGGTTGCATTGTTCCTGCAGGCTTTTGATGTTTACCTTTAACCTGCTGACACATCGGACACCACATAACAAACTCAACTACATCCTTCTTCAGACCTGGCCACCAATACATATCCTTCAAGTTATGATACATTTTGGTGCTCGATGGATGCATTGCATACATCGAAGAATGAGCTTCCTCCAAGAATAACTTCCTTAAGTCATTGGCATCAGGTACTACCATCCTACCATGGTAACAGACTACCTGATCCTCTGAATCATGAAAGCCATCCTATTTCTCACTACCATACTCTGACCTGATCTGCTGAACCACAATATCAACTTGTTGTGCTTCTTTAATCTACTGTCTCATAGTAGGTTTCACTTGCATCTCAGCTAACAGCCCAGCTAACAATGATACCTTAAGATGTATATTGTTTTGCCTCAAAGAGATAAGCATATATCTTTTGAAGCACACTAAGGAGTTCAACTGTGCTTTATCTATGGCTGGTGACAATGATTTCCTACTTAGTGCATCAACCACTACATTAGCCTTCCCTGGATGATAATCAATTATACAACCGTAGTCCTTGATTAACTCCATCCAACGGTGTTGTCCCATGTTCAACTCATGTTGTGAGAAGATATATTTTAGATTCTTATGGTCTGTGAAAATCTGGAATGTTTCTCCATAGAGATAATGTTTCCAGATCTTCAAAGCATGGACCACAATAGCTAGCTCTAGATCATGTGTCGGATAATTCTCCTCGTGTTTCTTAAGCTGTCGAGAGGCAAAAGAAATCACTTGATTATCCTGCATCAACACACATCCAGACCATTCTCAGATGCATCACAGAAAACTATATACCCCTTCCATTGCTCAGGTAACACCAACACATGTGCACTTGTTAACCTTTCTTCCAACAGCTGGAAAGGATGTTGACACTTGTCACTCCAGACAAAAGGAACCTCCTTCATGTTCAACTTGGTTAGGGGTAAAGCTATAGAACTAAAGTTCTTAATGAACCTTCTGTAATAGCCTGCCAGTCCTAGGAAACTGCATATCTCTGTTGGTGTCTTTGGTTGTTCCCATTACAGGACAGATTCTACCTTCTTAGGATCAACACGGATACCTGAGGTAGATATTGCGTGTCCTAGAAAAGAAACTTCTGGTAACCAGAACTCGCATTTGCTAAACTTAGCATACACCGTATGATCTCTTAACAAAGTTAAAGCCTGACGGAGGTGCTTCTCACGCTGTTGAGCATCTCTATTGTATACCAAATGTCATCTATAAAGACTACTATGAAATGATCAAGAAAAGGTCGAAAGATTCTATTCATGAGTTCCATGAATGCATCTGGTGCATTAGTTATTCCAAACGACATAACTATGAACTCATAGTGACCATACCTTGTCCTAATGGTAGACTTAGATATGTCACTCTCCTTAATACACAACTGATGATATCCCGACCTCATATCTATCTTAGAAAAGATAGTTGCACCACACAACTGATCAAATAAGTCATCGATCCTCAGTAGAGGATACTTGTTCTTTATGGTTACTTTATTCAACTGTCTGTAATCAATGCATAGCCACTCGATCCATCCTTCTTCTTAACAAAAAGAACTGGAGCACCCCATGGTGAAGTACTCGATCAGATAAAACCTTTCTCAAGCAACTCCTACAGCTGTTTCTTGAGCTCAACCATTTCAGCAGGTGCCATTCTATACGGTGTTTGTGCTATTGGTTGTGTGCCCGGGATTAGATTAATCTCAAAATCAATCTCTCAGGGCAGAGGAACACCTAGAAGTTCCTCAGGGAACACATCTTTAAACTCCCTAACTATCAGAACTTCAGAGGGATTAGGGATCTCCATTGTGGTATCTACCACATGTGCCAAGAATGCAAAGCATCCATGTCTCATCAACTTCTCAGCTACCATAGATGACAAACGATAGGTTGGAAGAATCTTTCTATGTCCCTGAAAGATCCATGCGTCACCATCATTTGTGAACACAACTTGCTTGGAATCACAATCAAAGACAACCTTATACTTTTCTATGGTGTCAATACCAAGAATTATATTGAACATGTGCATCTCAAGTGGTATAAGATCCCCCTGAATGTGATGTTCAGAAAAGGAAAGAATGCAGGGAGAACAAACCTCCCGCAGCACTGTAGATCCCAACAAAGGGGTTTCTTATAAGAGACTATCTTCTCTATGACTGACAGTCATGTTGTAGTTATGAATCATTCTTCAAGTGATAAAGGAATGCGTAGCACCTAGATCAATTAAAACAGATACAAAGCAGGATGAAGACATATCAGAATGAAATAGTTCTATCTGACCTGTCACAACTCATGGATTGACTACTGCTTCGGGTTGATTCATTGCATAGAATCTCGTCGTTGCTTGATGTTGACCCTGTGATCGGTTGTTGGGTGCCAACAAACCAACTTGGGACGCTTGTCCACTCCCTCTAGCGCCACTCGAAAACTGTCACCTCTGAGAGCCTTGCTGACTCGACCTCTAAGGTTGAGTCACACTTACATCTCTAGCTCGACAGTTTTTCATCAAACGCCCCATCTTTCCGCATATAAAACAACCTCTGGTCTCCCTCTGTGGCATGGGTGGTCCTGTTACTGACATTGAGGCTGAGCTATGGGCTCCCTCAGATAGTAAACTACGGCCTCTACCCCTACTTGACATCCATTGCATATGGGTATTGAATCTCGGTGTTTCTATTGGTACAAAAAATCTTGGTTTCTTGAAACTTTTGGACCTCTGTCCTTGAAACTGAGTATACACCTTCTTACTCTTAGTCTGACGCTTCTCAATCACTGACCATTCTATCCATCTCATGGACTCCACAAAGGTGGTGAACCTCTTCCTGTTCTCTAAGGCAGATACAGGAGTGGTCAAATCAGCATTTAGCCCCTTCTCCAAATGCCGAATCCTCTCTTCATCAGTAGCTGCCATATGCGGACAAAACTGTAAAATCTCCATGAAATTATCTTCATACTCGCTAATGTTCATTGGTCCATGCCTTAACCTTTCAAACTGAGAGATCTTCTCATCTAGAAACGTCTTGGGAAAGTATCTATTGATGAATTCTCGTCAGAATACTTCCCATCCTATCTCAACACCTAGCCTCTTGCCCTCTTCTATTGTTCACCAATGACCAACACTCCCCTTCAACAGGTACACCACATGTCTAACCTTCTCAGCTTCTGGGATATTGAGGATTATAAAGGCCTTCTGTAGCTCAATCAACCACATGTATGCATCTGCTAGGTCAGCTGTACCATCATAATCTATGGCTCCAACCCGGCGAAGTCGTTCGAAAGTCTTGTCGGCCCCCTGTCCTTCATTATGGGTTGGCGCCCTAGGTGTAGGTGGTGGCATCCTATCCGCCATATGCATCATGTTTGCCATGAATTGTCCAAACAAATCATGGAAGGTTGGGTTTTCTTGTGTAGCTTGGTTAAGCTGGGGATGTCCAGATTTTGGTTCCTCATCTCTTGCACCTCTTCTTGGTGCAGCAATGTTGCTCTCCGCAACATGTTCTTCGTGTGATCTAGACATCTTTAAAATCTTCTTCTCCACCTATATGAGAAGAAGACACTATCAGATTACTGTAAGACACTAGAACAGACTCAACAACCTTAATCCTATGTCTCTGTAGACTCAGCAAACCTAGAGCTCTGATACCACTAAATTGAGACGACCTGACACCAAACATCGGATAAAGACAAATGCGGAAGCAGTCATTTGCAACGGATTAACAAAAATCACTAAAAATTAAAACCTTTTACAAAGAGATCCATTTCCAGGAAACTCTTACAACAAGAACCAAAATATTATATACACATACATTCTGGTTCACAAAGTACATATCCTGTACCATCCTTTCTCGAGGGTTACATGTATCAACTACTCTGTTAAAAACTATACACATGCAGCATAAGAACCTCGAGGCATCAAGCCAAAATATCAGATCGATTCATTAAAGGTACTAACTACTAACTCCGAGGACCTGAGAGTACAGAGACGACACATATGACTCTCTATACAAAACATAACAGCCAGTGCCTCCACCTGGAATATCATTGTTGTCCCTGTTGCTACTGCTACTTTTCCCCTGTAGTATGGTTTCATCCTCTTCTTCTGCGTTTACCTAAAAAGTTGGATCCCACGGGGGTGAGACAATTAAAATTGTCCCAGCGAGAGATATAACTCTCTGCCAAAAATATTATTATTGCAAATTAATGGAATAATACTGATCAGAAGAATCATATATGTTTATCAACAGGTAAATCAATGTCTAATCAGATTAGAGCAATATTCTTATTCAAATAATTTCATCTATAACTTGATAAAGCAGCATGTCACTTATCCCATAAGGAATTGAAGAACATATATAATATTTATCCGTCTAAGATATTCTAAGCAAGGTATCATCAACCAGTGATTCTCATATTTCAACCTTAAGCAATTATGCTACATGGCTGATTACATTTTTCAATCATACTTAAGCCATGATGAGATGAGGTATACCACTCATGCTCGAACTCACCATTGTGAAGTAAAAACCGGTACCATACATAGATCAAGGAAGAGACAAATTCCCATGACCTCATCCTCCTCAGTGAGTGTGAGGATAAAAATGCAAGACATCATATGTCTCTTCTCAATAGCTTGCCAGGGTATACTGGCAACTTCGCTATAGATTTATAGTGGTGGTTGTACTCTCTTCGCAATCGAGAGATTTCATCTTTATCTCACATCAATCAGGCATGAACATTATCGGGAGATTCGTGATACATCCATCCCGATATCAGGAGATTAGTGATACATCCATCCCGGCATATATAATGAAGGATTGAGAGATTTAATGTTTATCTCATATCAATTCCTCCATTAGGGTGTAAGGATATTCATGCCCATAACCCCCACATACTCAACAGAATGCTCTCTAGGAGATCCCGTAGGAAAACCTGTTTCACCATCACCAAACTACTGTATTTGATGGATCTATGGCCAGGGCTCTACATGATAAGATTTCACTTGATTAATTATGTACATTACCATATTATTTTAGCATCAGTCAGGTTTTCAAACATAAATTATTATAACTAATGCTACAAAGAATGAGTAATACTTCTATCAAGTACTTTTCAAAGCTTTACAAAACATTGAGATCTCAATCCCTTATCACATCAGTGTCATTCTCATCCCTTAACATCTCATCATCATGATTATGGAATATGGGTATTCAATCCCTTAGTTCATTAAAGAACACTTGTTACCACTTATCAAGTAACTAATACCTTCAGGTCATCTGACCAAGGTAAACATGATAGTTGCGACATAAGCATCTCACCTGGCTCTCAAAGCTCATTTAATTTCTTGTTACCTCTGACTAGGAAACAAAGCATGTTATGGCTCACAAGGCCCATAAAACAATTTCAATAATAAAAAATCATAGCTCATACCTGGCTATGTCCAACATCTCATGATACCTGCATGATTAGTATACATGATAACAATTATATCAATTACATATCAGCACTATGCAATGTAAGAGTAGCATCACTATTCCCTCATTAGGGTTAAGGATTTTTCCCAATTCATGTCAATTAGGAATACTCATCCCATTACACAAATTAGGGTTATGGTTTATCATCATATTGCCCAAGATTAGGGTTTCATGCACTATAACCCAAAATTAGGGCTTCACATACCTTTACCCTATATCAGGGTTAAGATTTCATATAGCATTACTTAGCATCACCCTGGATTGAGTTTCACATCACATCTCTGCATTAGGGTTTTACATGACATCACCCTTGATTAGGGTTTCACATCATATCTCTTCATTAGGGTTTCACATCACATCTCTGCATTAGGGTTTCACATGACATCACCCTTGATTAGGGTTTCACATCACATCTCTACATTAGGGTTGCACATGACATCACTCTAGGGTAGGGTTACATCATTACCCTAGATTAGGGTTTCACATCACATCTTTTCATTACCCTGAATTAGGGTTATGGCTCACCAACCTTCTCAATTAGGGTTTCATGATCTCTTTATCAAGGATCATACCCTAACTACATATTTTACTCATGTTGAAAGTGTTGAGGCTTAACATCTACATGATTATCATACATGCATGGATTCCTCTCTCTCTCATCCTCTCTAGGATGTTAATTAGTTCAAACTCAAATAGATTAGGTTGACCCTTCATTCAATTGCATACATTTAGGGTTAACATAGTATATTGAGGCATTGCTTCCATAAGCATCAAAGGTTAACTCCTCTAAGGATACTAATCACCCTAGTACCTTAAAGGTACAACCATTGTAATTATCTTTGATATACATCATTAATAATCATGGGGTTAATTGATCTTTCATCACATTAGGTCTTCAACTGGTTTTGGTTGCATTGAACCTCCAATAGGTCTTGAGGTGCTTGACCTCTAAACGGTCTTGAAGTTACTAGACCTTCAAACAGTCATGAAATATTTTGACCTTTAAACAGTCTTGGTCTATACTTTCAATCGGTCTTAAGACCGTTAGACCATCAAACGGTCTTAATCACACAATCCCTAAATGGTTTGAGATCGTTTGAATTAAATATTATTAGCCCCAAATGGTTTGAAATTGAATGACCAACTCATCATTGAAACTGATTGAACATCAAACAGTTTGAGATCGTTTGCCCTCCAAACGGTGATCCCAAATGGTCTCAAGACCATTTGGACTCAAACGGTGTCAAGACTATTTGGTCCAAACCACCTTGAAAACCGAAAGGACCAATTAGGGTTTCTTCCAATCAATCAATTGATTTTAGGGTTTGCACTCATTGAACTATCCAACATTGGGACCATTGAAAGTACATCAAATTACAGCCCTTGGATATTCCACCATCCATCATAGCCCTTGAACTCCAAACGGCCTTGAGACATTTTGGTCTCAAATGTTCTTGAGACCGTTTGCCTCCAAATGGTCTTGAGACCATTTGGACCATCAACCAAGAAATTCATCCAATTCAATTAGGATTTCTACAATCAATCGATTAGGGTTTGCAATCAATGGATCAACCATTCTGGAATTCATTATAATTAAATCAATTTGATCCATTGGATCTTCATCATTCACATCAGCAATTAACCCTAAATGGTTTTGAAGTTCAATTTACCCATTCGATCTTGAGATCCATTACCCATTCAATTTTGAAGTAAAATATCCATTCGATCTTGAAGTCAATTACCCATTAGATCTTGAAGTCAATTACCCATTTGATCTTGAACTCAATTACCCATTCGGTTATGAAGTAAATTACCCATTCGGTCTTGGGTTCAAGTACCCATTCGGTCTTGAACTCAATCACCCGTTCGGTTTTGAAACTGAATCAACTCAATCAGTTTTAAAACTGAATCAACTAAATCGGTTTTGAAAACCGTTTGTCCATTCCTTTATTGAGGTGTGTGCTTAAGATGACATCATCATCTTCAAGATGCAAACCTTCGAAATCAATTGTGATTCTTATGGTGATTTCAATAACTAATCAAAAGGAAATCGAGAAAGAAGAAAGGTTCAAATCATGATGAATAAATTTGCAAGAAATAATGACATTTAAGGGTTCAAGTTATATAACCTGCCTTCGAAATTGAATCCAAGCTTCAAGCTCCATGTCTTCAATGGTGAATGAAGCTCTCTCAACTGTCCAATGTCCGTTCTCCTATTTTTAAGTGAAATGAATGGCTAAGGTTGAAGATTGAAGGAAGAAAAGAAGAAGTTAAGCATTGAATTTCAATTTCCACCATGAAATTAAGGTCGAAGATGACTATGGAGCTTACCTACAAGTTGAGGCACGTCCTCTTGTTGCTCCTAAGCTCCTTTGTGCATGGCCAAAGCAAGGAAAGAAAAAGGAATCGAAAAAGCCTTTCATGTGGGTTGAAAACGGGATGTATATAAGGGAATTTCAATGAGAGAGAACGTGATAAATAATTCCTTCAACTCCCAAAATGTGTGCCACATACTCCCCTCAATCCCTTTCATACAAAGCCATCTCCCCCACCTTGTAATTCCTTTTCATTATCCATGATATAAAGAAAACAAATTAAGCACCTTAATCAATATAATAATAATATCCAAAATTGAGTGGATATTACTTTTTCTTTAACTAATGTGAGTGGACTCTCCACTCACTTTAGATATTTTGTTTCCTTTACAAGGCACAATGACGTCCATACTTATGGAAATTCAACCATCCATTTTTGGTTGATGGGCACTTCCATTAATATATTTATTTTTGCATTTAAGTTGAATTAGGGTTTCAATTATGCTTAAATCTTGATTATTTTAATATCAAGATTCTCTCTCCTCCAAAGAGATTCAAATGAGACGCCCCTCTGATTTTCTTGTCTCTAATTGTTACCAAGAAAAATTAGGGACTCTCTAGAAGTGGTATTTTGTATATTGAACCCTAGGTTTTGGGTAAATTGCACATTACACCAAAATTGGGTTTTAATGCACAAACATTGCTCAAAAAGCTCTTTCTTGGTGCTCAGGATGCCACAAGCCATACCTCTGCATCATTCTCATTATTATGATGCTTCAACATCTGAGGAACATTTTATCATGTAACATTTTCAATTCAACCCCTCAGCTTTGGTAATTTGCACATTAGTCCAAAACAAGCAAAACATTATTTTCAACATTATTCAAAAAGGACTAAAATGAAACATAAGCTCCTCTTGAGCCTTAATTAATTTACATAAGATAAGAGCAAGCATATAATTATCTTTAATAAACAAAACATCTAGGGTTTAAGCATAACCCAGGTCAGGGATGTTACACTTTGGGTCCCATGAGTTCATGAAGGTGATCAATCTCCTAACCCATGGCCCTCAAACAATGATAGTTGTTACCTCCCGACCCTATGGTCATGTGCAACTAGGGAATTAGGAAACTCCCACTTCCATAAGTCTTATCCCTACCTGACCCTAGGATAGACTTACGATTCTAATATAGCACATATCCAAATCGAAACCTTACCCAATCCTCCATCATCTCTTACTGCATTTAGGGTCTGACTCACATCCTTTCATAGGGGTCATGGCGACCTACCTACCTTGGTCAAGCCCCATACTTGTTACCTCCATGGCAACACATCCACATGCACTTAGAGATGGTTATCTATGGGTCTACATGTTTATTCTCTTACTATGTACTCTCCACTTAGCTTCTCAATATCCTATGAGACCTCTTTAGGTTACCTCAACCCAAAAAGAGTTGATCCATACCCTACAGAAGGGTCCCTCGCCCAGGATGGGAGGAAACTACATCTTGATAGGAACAAAGGTCACAAACTTCCCTACATATCAATTTTGTATCCGCATGAGCATGCTTAACCCTGTCAAGCTACTAGGGTACGTAGCTAGTAAGCAGACCACTTACTAAACCAAGCCATGTCTTCATGATAGGTCATACTTGTTCTCATTCCTCAATATCGGACCAAAATCATACATGCTCATGTCACCCACTTATAGGCGAGGGCTTTCCTCTAAACATGAGGAGTGCCATGCTCAATCAATGGAACCTCAAGTCTCATCATGAGCATCAGGTGCACTAGGCACTACTACTTCCCCTCTTAGGTCAAGGGACCCTAGGTTCACCTTTCTCATATCCAACTGCATGCTCAAACTGGTAACCACATACCAATCATGTACAAGGTACGACATGCACTTCCTATTTTCATTCCACTTGAATAACACCTTAGAGTGGAGTCCTCCTCAAGGACAACCAACTAGGTATAAGGCCTCACAACTTGTTACTAAACCTTTTCGGGGTCTAAGGAACTCTTCTTCCTAACCCTAGAAGGTAAACACCTATACCATAGGCATATAGGTACCAGTAGACTCATCCTCTCTCTAGGGCTTGGTTCCTCTAAAGACAACCAAGATACCATTAGCCTCCAGGGATCATGCATGAGGCAACCACAACCATCCACTTAGGTCGCATCATCCTCAACTCCCCACTGTTCCTCATATCTTGGAGTCTAAGTTTCCATCCTTCCTGCTTGGGTCATTCTCTCTCTCTCTCTAGAGCTAAACCTACTAACAACCTTACTACTATAGGTCCTCTCTCCATGAAGGTGGATCAAGCTTGCAAGCATACCCCTACATGGGTGAAACCCACATTTGCTCCATATTATCCATAACTTTTTATGCTTATCCCATAGGCTACCCATCATGCCTTTCTGGCCTGGGTTTTAGCCTACTGTCAGCCCTACTGGCGTACTTTGGGTGCAACTTTGCCATGCTCATATAAGCTCATCGGGTTTCTATATGGTCATCCCTAACCTCATCAATGAAGGAGTTATCCTTCACCCTAACATGCACGACCCTTCCCAGGGTTGGGTCGCCAAAGGTACTAGGTCAACCAACCTCACATGGCTCATATCGTCATGGGTATCCAAACCAAAAGCATGTCCACCCACACACATGGTCTACCATGACATCTAGCTCATCGTGTCATCTCTCTCTCTCTCTCTCTAACCTTCACTTAGGGTTAGGGTTAGCATCATCCTCATAGGATGTGTCAGGTCTCTACTTGTAATGGAGGTCTCTACCTCCAAGACTAATTCTCTCTACTTATCCTCCTGACAAGAAGGTCTAGCCTCAGGTCCCTCCTGAGGGTATGACAACATATGTCATACGACCTAAGCATGCAACTATTCTTTAGTTTACGCTTAAACTATTAAGCTTATGTCCATGTCATCTTATTTACATGCTTTTCATTAATTTGGTGGAGGATTCCTTAAACCTTATCAACTTTGCCCATACCTCTAGAGGGTGAGGAAGAGAGAGAAAACCCTAATCCTTAAAATCCTTAACAACAATTGAGTTGAGAAGGGACGAACAAGATGAGAGAGTCCTAAAGGTATCTTATTTTGAGTCAAATCATGAGACATTAGCTAGACAATCACACAAATCTGGTAGTCCTCGTATTCTGACTAGCGGTGTGAAGGAAAATATTCCCAGCCCCCGGACGTGATCCTTTTCTAGACACCTCTATCTTTCAAAAAAACCTCTAATAACTCCCTTGGGTTCTACAGAGTTTGTAAAATTTAATAATTACTAAATATTAAGTGAGGAACCAATGCTCTGATACCAAATGTAATGACCCCGCCTCCCGATAACCCCCGATTAAGGGAGACCAAGAGGTCAGAGCCGTTATCCCAAATTCTGGATCAAAGGTTTGACAAATAATCACTAATAATTACTAAATTCTACCATGACTATACTGAAAGCTGGAATAAAATAAAACATTGCATACATTTTTCAAAAACTTGGATATCTAACTTCTGTCCACATCTGGACTCTATTCTAACTAATCCTCCTTGCACTTTATTTCATAATTTCACAATATGGCACTTTATTGTTTGTCCTTTTCAATTTCTACCTAAAACGCTGACAAACAAAACATTGGTCAACATAAATGAATATGCCAGTATGTGGGGGAAACAATAATCATGCAATTAACTGTAACAACATATTTCAACCAATTATGATTTAACAAACAACTTTACATTTTAAGCATAACTGCTCAATCCATCCATACCCTAGCCTCTACACTATCCCTGCAGTGGACATGGATGCTACCTTCCTTACGATAGATCCCCATTAAACCCCTCATGATCCTACCTAACGGGTGAATCAATATCTAGGGTTGAGTCACATGGCACTACCCATAGGTAGTCCACTCCCTAACTCATGGTCTTCTAAATAGTTGCATGGCACTACACGTGGGTAGCCCAATTCCTAACTCATGATAACCTGATGTCCTACTTAATAATTAGGCCCTGTACCAGGTTACCCTTTTCATCATTAGAAAAGCCACAGAGGAGGACCAGGATCTGAGCCAGTCATGTATACATATTTATGGTGATAATCATAGTCACTTTATAGTTGCATGAAATAAAAGTCATCGAAGCAGTTATTTTCAGGCAGTCAATAAAACATCCGGGAATCACCGTGAAACTAAAGAGATTAACCATAAGCGTAACCACATACCTGATCCAGAGCAACTTGATGTCCAAGCAATAATATTCAAGAACAATCAAACAAGCAATCATCAATATCTTGAAATCAATGCATAACATCCAAGTGTCATTGTTTTATCCAAAACATTCTCAAGATAGGCTTGGATGCCATCCTAGGATTTCTTGGCCAACTTTAGGGTTTTATTAGGGTTTTAGCCTCCATATTTTATAATCACTTTTAATGCTCTTTTAGTTCACAAATCCTAATTTCAACATCATAGGCACAATTGAATGTCAATTAAGTCTAATATGCCTCTTTTACACTAAAACTACCATCTTTATCCTTTTAAGTATGTCAAGATCATTAGGCCCAATTATCATCTTTGTCTTCTTTCAAATTGACAAGTCATATTTCATTATAGTTCAATTCACATATGAACTCTATTATCACTAAATCCACATTTATCCATTAGAAAACCCTAATCACCTTATTAAGGATATTTATCCACAATTAGAAACATTTATACTCAAAATAGCTTAAAATCATATCTCAGCTTTATTCATGGATTTGAACAATTAAAGTCATTATTACCAAGATTAAAAGTTCATCCTTTTAGATCTAATGTGTCTTTTTACAATCAACTTGTTAATATCAACTTTAATCATCCATATAACCCTTCTCGACACATTGATCATCTTAAATTAGGGTTTCTTAATCATTAATGCACTAAAGTTGATAACTTAAACTAATTTTCGAATTGAAAGAGGAAACATATTTCAATAATATTTTTATTGCATTCTTGCATTGTTCTGAGCAAAATACATATATTATTTGCTACAATCAGAGTTATGAGTAATTAGTTATGAAAATTGCAAGTTTGAGTTACTTGGATTAATGGCAGGCTGCCACATCAGCAAACCCATGCAACGTAGCTTGGTCGATTGCAAAGATAACACAATGAAATTTTTTCCCTCACTTAAGTGGCCATCCCTTCAGCACATGGAGGGGCAAAACTGTCCAATGGTCGTTAGGTCATCTTCAACCTCCGACGCTTGCTGCTGCCGCCAAGCGCAACACTTCCATGGGTCATCCCCCTTTTCCCCAGGGCCCGACGACCACCTGAAACCTTTGCCCTAGCTCTGCCACACCTAGGGCGCCACCCAACTCACGACCAACATGAGTGGTTTCAAGCTCAATGACCTGCTATGTGCGGCCTCACTTGCAGTCGTGTTGTTGCTGGTGCGCCTGGCTAGGGTGTAGGGATAACCATTGAGCATTTGTATGGCATTGTGGGAGCAGCATGCCTCCATCTTAACCCCTCCATGGCCCCTCATTTTCTCTAGGGTTAGCACAACTTCTCTTTGTTAGGGTTTGAATGAAAACAAGAAGGAGAAGAGAAAGGGATGCATGGGATCTTCTTGAACTCGGGCCAATGGGTCTACCCTTATATAGGGGTGGGTAGCAATGCCCTAACATGCTTTCCCATGGAGAAACAAAGCCCTTTACCAATAGGAAACCAAGTTCCTTCATTTGGAAACAATCTTCTCTTTCATCAATATCTCATCGATATTCATTTTCTTTAGATATTAGGAATACGAAAATTACCTCTTTTATTCTATTTGTACTTGTATTTTAATCCATTGGCCATGATATTATACTTCCTCATAGATGAAAGTATCTCTTTTTAATAATACCACAAATTCATTAATTATGTATCACATTATCCTCTTATTTTGTATTATTTTGCATTTTCTCTTTCTTCTTATTCATTGGGACTCCTTGGATCCCAAGAAATCCTAAGATTTAGAAATTCCTTTTCATGGATACTTATCATCCTTCTAGATGCATCTACATTCTTCATTTATCATTATCTTACTTATTTCTTTATTAAGATATTTCTTTTCAAGGATTTCTCTTTATCTTTCATTTACTTTTTCCTCTTTTCATATTTCTTTTATTAGAAATCACGTAGAAATGAAATTTATTTAATTGTGGCCATTAATTCCACTTCAAAGAGATTTCTATGTATTTCTCATAATTACTTTTCTTAATATCTATTGCCTTGTATCTTTTCCTTTTATTTGGACTTTTCTCCTTTTCTTCTCTTTTATATCCATTATTGGATTAATATAATAATAGAAATTACAAAATTCCTATCAAAGGAATAATTGCAAATAAATCCATCCTTTGAAGAAAAGCATACAACCTTTTCAATTAAGTACATATGCATAAAATCATTACATTTAAATTATGAAAACATATGTAAAATTAGGGTTGTAACATGATGTTTGTGGGTCATTTGATTTCTACCGGACATACAGTTGTTGATCTTGCAAAGGTAGAAGTTGTGACCAAGTGGAAAGCTATGAAGAATCCCTCATTGATTTGTAGTTTCCTCAAGTTAGTAAGTTACTATTAGAGATTCATCAAGAGCTTATCAGAGTTGTCCTTTCCTTTGACCAAGTTGACATGGAAGAAGGTCAAGTTCTCATGAATGCCTATATGTGAGTACAATTTCCTGAAGTTGAAGGAGTCCTTGACATTTGCACCTATTCTTGCCTTGCCTGTTCAAGGCATACCTTATGTCATTTACATGGATGCTTCGGAATAAGGATTAGGGTGTGTCTTGATGCAAAAAGGTAGAGTGATATCTTTTACTTCCTGCCAATTGAAATTGAATGAAGTGAATTGGTGTACACATGATTTAGAGTTATCTGCCATTGTTCATGTTCTAAAAATCTGGTGACACTATCTTTATGGAGTGAAGTTTGAAGTCTTCTTCAACCATAAAAGCTTGAAGTACTTGTTGACACAGAATGATCTGAATGTGCGACAACAAAGGTGGATGGAGTAACTTAAGGACTACAACTTTACCATCACCTATCATCCCAGTAAAGAAAAAGTAGTTGTTGATGCTCTTTGTCAGAAGAAGGATCTTGTATGTGCTGCTATGAGCTGTTATGTGTGGAAGAATCTGGAGCATGTTTCTAGTTGGTAACCTCATCTTGTTGATTCAGTGGATGAAGATAAGTTGTGTGTGCACATGGCTAGTTTGTCTGTTACACCAACATGGATCTCAGAGGTTGTAGCTACATAGTTGGAGAGGTTTCAACTTGAGGAGATGAAGGCCTTAGCAGAAAAACCGCAATCTAACTTCCTAGTTGGAGTGGATGGTGTTGTCTGCTTCCAACATAGGTTGTGGATTCTTGATGTGGGTAATCTAAGGCAGAAGGTTCTGAGTGGAGCTCATGGGTCTAAGTACACAATTCATCCTGGCACAGCTAAACTTTACATGGACCTACAATGAAGCTTCTGGTGGAAATAAGAAGAATTACATAGCTTTGTTAATTACAAAATGTTTCTTCATCTGCTTGTGATTTTAGAATGGAAATGAGAGAAGATTACCATAGACCTTTTTATGAGATTTTCTAAGTCCAAGAAAGGTTATGATGCTATTTGGGTGGTGATTGACCGAGTCACAAAGTCTTCCCACTTCTTGCCTTTCAAATCCACTTACAAATTTGTTGATAATTCTTAGTTGTATGTTGAACGGATAGTTCATCTACATGGAGTGCTTGGAGGGATAGTTTCTGACTGTGACCTAAAATTTACCTCATGTTTATGGAGTTTGATTCATGAAGAGATGGGGATTGACCTACAATTTAGTACATCATATCATCCACAAACTAATGATCAATCAGAAAGGATAATGCAGATTCTAGATGATTCACTTCATTCTTGTGTGATGGATTGGGGAGGTGCTTGGGATAGCTATCTTCCATTAGCTAAGTTTTATTACAACAAAAACTACCAGGATATTATTGGTATGTCACCTTTTGAAGCTCTCTATGGTAGACCTTATCATTCATCTTTATATTGGGATGATGTTGGTTAACATTCTATGTTGAAGATAGATGCTATGTTGATGATGATAGATAAAGTTTAACTGATAAGAAGCATATGAAAGCTACTCAAGATCGATAGAACATGTATGCTAAAAAGAAGAGATATGATATTATCTTCTTAGTCAGTGACTATGTATTCTTGAAGATCAAGCCTATACACTCAATTTCTAGATCTAAATTTAAAGGAAAATTGAGTCCCATTTATGTTGGACCATTCAAGATCTTGGATAAGTTTGGCGATTGTGCATACGGCTTAGCTCTTCCTCCTATCTATGATAAGATTCATAATGTGTTCTATGTTCTGTGTTGAAGAAGTATGTGAAGGACCCTTCTCATGTGCTTACATTGAGACTTTGGAGATTCATGACAATCTGACATATGAGGAGCTACCTGTGAAGATACTAGACTCCCGAGTAAAGCAACTAAAGAACAAGGAGATTGAGATGGTGATTTTTATGTGGAAATTTCATGGTTTGGAAGAAACGGCTTAGGAGGTGAGATATGAGATGTTGCATACTCACTCTTCTCTCTTTTGTTTGATATTTTGGGGATGAAATACTTTTTAAAGGGTGGAGTGTTGTAACATACTGAATTCTAAATGTAATCTCAAAGTAACCCCTCATCCCTAAGTTTTCTTCTCATTTATGTCCTTTATGCCCTTGTTTATGAATTGGTGGAATTTATAGGGGTTTGGTGAACATTTGTTCAATAATTATACAAATGGAAGGCTTTATGCACAAATACCTCAGTGAAATTTTATTTAAGGATCTAAAATGCAAAATCACCATTTATGTGGAACAATGGTAACTAAATTCGTGCTAGAATTGTAAGGCTTCAAACCTTGCTTAATGTGTTGAACAAGCTTAATTACCATCATTAAGTTATCTGGACCTTAATCTAACCTTGTGAGGTGTTTTAAAATCTTGAAATAAGCTTAAGCTTCTAGTTTGGTCCAATTTGGATGCAGTTTGTGCAAGTTAGGAAATTTTTATGCACATTTTGGACTTTTTTGCAATTTACCCAATTGCGAGGTTTTCTTTACAAATTGTCACATGCCTTATGATCCTTAGATGTTTCCTTATCATTCTCAATATTTTTGGGTCTAGGGGCTCCTATTTGTACCTTGGTTTGGATGTGTTTCTCTTCAAGGGCATTTTAGAGATTTCTCCCTTTATGGATGAACTTATCTTTAGGAGTTATCCACCAATGGGGTGGTTTCTTTGTTTGGAGGTCAGTGGTGGGAATGTAGGACGGAAAATTGATGGATAAGAAGCCTCTAGGAGATGTGGAACAACTATTTGCATGTCCATAGAAGCTCTAGGCTATGGACACATGGAAAGCTACATGGACACCTCATGCTTGACTCCTTCCTTATCCATAAAGGCTTTCATGTGCATAGGAACCCTTAGCCATAGACACATGGAAAGTACCTTGACACCTCATTCTTTTCTTCTTCCTTATCCATAAAGTCTTGAATGACCATGAGAACCCTCAGACATGGACACATGAAAAGTAGCTTGGACACCTCATGCCTTGCATCTACCTTAGCCATAAAACTTTATATACTCCTTCCTTACCTCCCAACCAAAATATTTGATCCATGTCGCCTCCCTCCTAGTTAGAAATTCTTCCTATCTCTATCTGTCCATGGAGGAGTTGTTCCAAGGTAGAAGAATTCACCATCTTGGTGAAGAAGGTCTTCTAGGGTTTCATCTAAGCTCATATAGGGTTCCTAAAGTCACCTTATGGCATTTCTGACAAAGGAAACTATGTTTCTTCCCCTTCTCCTCTATTTTCCATTATGTTATTCTTCCTTCCACCTTCCTCCAGGTTGGAACCTTGGTCTTCCATGGCACAACTCCATCTAAAGCTCATAAACTCTTCTTTGCATACCCCTCTTGCTTAAGGTTTGTATCCTTGAGAAGAAGGTGATTCTTGCTCGAGTTTGGAGCTTGTGCTTAGAGCTACCAATCTATCTTGCTCGAGTTTCTTACTGATTGGGATCTGATCTTCTTCCTAGAGACAAGTTTTTTCACTTGCTTCACTTTTATTGCTTATTATAAGCTTTTTAGTTCATATTTTTATGTGTAAATGATGATCTCCACTTGTAGATGATGTTCTTGTTTATGGTTTTGTTTCTTTGTTGTTCTATACTTTGTTACTAGCCCTAGACGAACCTAAAATGATTGGTAAATCTCTCCTAGGACAAAGGATGACCTAGTATAGGTTGTGGGGGGTCGAAGTCATGGGCTGGCTCCTCTCCCTCTCTCTCTCTTCCTCACTTGCAACTAAATTTCCGACACACCATTTTCTGGCTGGTCAGAATTGGAAAATTCATATCTTTTAAATATTTTGTCCAAAATTAATTAAAAAAATACGTTTTGGAAATTTAAAATTAAGATCTATCTAATGAAAATGCTTTCTAGGTCTGATTTCAAGTTTTTAGAAAGGTGGTTTTTGGAATTTGATTTTAATACATAAAATCCATAAAAATACAACTTAATCACCATAACTCCAAAATTTAAATAAAGATATGTTTTTTTGATCAAGACAACTCAATTAGTCCAATGGTGAGATTTTTAGTGTCTAAATCCGAGTTTTGTGAAAATAGTCCAATCTTAGTATTTCTATGCAATAATTTGCAATATGTACACTACTGAATGTTAATAAATTGAAATAGGAAAAAGTCAAACATGGAACATCTAGAAGTGATGGAACTTGGTTTTTGAACATAGTAAATAGGTATGTGCATTCTTATGTGCTAAGTTGGGATAGTTTCAAACCAAACCCTATATTCCCTAATGAGGCTCTATATGAACCCTATTTTCTCTACTCATGGCTCATTTGCTGAATTGCCTCAAAAATTAGTATTGATATTCTATTTCTTTGGTCTTGTACCCCACTTCCATGTTTCAAATATGTGATGCTTCTACTTTCCATAGTTTCTCTTAGCTTGTTTATTTTACTAGACTATTTAACTAATGTAGTGGTACTTACGTACACCCATCCATAGAGAGGGCATTGTTTCGTCCTGGCCAATGTGCTATTCTCCCCCATATATAATTTGTGTAGGAGATTGGTAATGTTTTATTTCTCGCCTCACCTATAGGTTGGGGTATGATAGGTGCCTCAACCCTACTTAGTTAATGTAGTCAATATTAATCATGCATGCAATTCCTTTACTATTTAAATGTTATGACAAACATCTATTTGACTATTCCTCATATTCTTGATCTCTACATCTGTTGATGAACTTATAGCCTTTACTTCCATGTAATTTTCTTTCTTTTGTTCTGCTTATTTATTAACACATACTTTGTTTTCTTTCCCTCTTGCTGGGTGATTTCCGAACCACCCATATTTTGGACAAGGTGTTGAATAAGATCAAGGAAAATAGGACCAAGATTAGATTCAAGACTTTCTTGAAGGATGTCTAGGTTTCTAAAGCTAGATCCTTTGTTTTCTCATCCTATTCTTCTAAAAAACATTTATAGTGAACAATGATTAAAGCCATGTAATAGATTTAGTTTTGTTTCCTTTCTATTTCTATTGACATTTTATATGTATTTAGTACATACTTGTTTACTTGGAATATGACCTCAATATATATTATCTTTGTGAAAATATGGATGTTTTGTATTTCTTTCAAATTTTAGTAAGGAGGTGATCTCGCCTCTTTACAGAAGGATACCCCATCTTCATGCCTTTCTCCATTGCACCCAGATGAAGTTCAAGTGTCCTGCGTTGAGATCAATGTCATTGTGTTATGGTATCCCTTGCCAAACGAATAGCAATGACAAGGCTCCCCACTTTTCTTTTGGTGGATGAATCACTAGTGTAAAGAGAAGGAGGTTTATGTTGTTATCATCTTCTAGCTTTTGTCAAGAATAAAATTTATGCTCCATTTTATGATGGCAGTATCTTTGGCAATGACTTCATAGTTATAAAAAAGAACTCATAGCAACATTAACATCATGATAGATCTAAAATAAAAAAATGGAACTTTGTGTATTGTTATGTAATTTTGAAACGTTGTGATATACATGTGATAACAACGAAACATTGTGTATTTTAATAAAATTAACCTTTATCAGTATGACATGTGTGTCTAAAGGCCACACCTTTTGGATTTTATCTTGTATTAAAAAATTCATTATAAAACATCTTATGAAATTATGATGATCATATTCATCATCTTTCACATCTTATCAATAGTTTGATGATGTAAACAAGATCATTAAGGTTGAGATTGTTTTAGAGTTAGAAACATCAAAGTTCTTCAGGTGTAGTAATGGACATCCTTCTATTCATACTATAGAAATATGTATTTTTTAAAGTTTTTGTTTTTCCTACATGGTAAATTTTCCTAAAACACTACATTAGCATATATATAATAATGTACATATTAATGCATATGTAATAAGACTCAATCACTCTTCTTGTGGATAGAACAATAAAACAATGACTTATATTATTCAAACAAAACATTTATTTCCCTTTTGAGTTTGTTTCCTAGTGGAAGAATGTATGCCAGTCATAGAAATTGTAGTTACAAGAAAACAATGAGACTTGACCATTATCAACATATATTTTTTCAAAGGTTTGACACATTTCATTAATCTTTTGTGAATACTATTAAGGGTATGTACATGCTTTGTCCTTGCATGAAGTGTGAAAATGAATTTATTGAGGATCCCAAATTAGCTTAATTTCACTTGGAATGTTATGGGTTTTTTCTTTGATACACAACATGGAAATACCATGGTTAAATGCATTCTCATAGGCATACTAAAGTTTCAAAAATTACTTGAAATAATGAAGAGGATGAATTGATCACTGATGTGGTGATAAGGGATGCTATCCGTGATGCAAAGTACACTCATGTAGATGATTTCCTAAACCTTGTTCAAGAAGTTAACAAATTTGAGGTACTAAAAAAGCAAACCAAGTACACCACTACATGAAGGTCATTCATGACCAATATTTCATTATTTTGCCTCTTTTATGTAAAATGTGGAAGCCATTGGATGAGCAAATCCATCACAAAACTTCTTAAGTTATTGTGTCAGGTCTTTTCTAAAGGTAATAATATTTGAAAGAAATGTTACGAATTAAGAAGTTGATGTTGATTTAGGATTTAGTAAGAAAGAAATACACACATTAGAAACCCTAGTGAATTTATTCTTCATTCCACAAGGACAGGAAGGAAGAATTACACAAACATATACTTCACAAACCTTAAACAATTTTAAAACAACTATTCTATAAATAAATGTTTACAAGATAGGCCAAGTCCTTAGACCCAGACTAGCAATCTCCCGTCATATTGTTTCTATAGACTCTGTGAAGGATCTAAATCTCGTCTTTTAGTTTACAAAAGAGGACCATATGATCACTTTCCTTTCCCTTATGTATACATACATTCCTTTAAAACCATATGTAGTATGTGCAAGACTGTAATACACCAAAGCATTAAGATCATACCACCTTAATTACTAGTCTATTTGTAGATGTCATTGCATAAGATTGACATCACATTGCACAATTAGTTTCAATATGATTCTCCCCATATATACTTCCACATCATGTAGTCTCCACCCAAACAAGTCACGTCTTTAATTTTATTTTTGCATAAGAAACAATCAACAATAAAATGTGGGTTCCATCTATTGGCCTTATCTAGATTTTATAACTACACTGCATAGGATTTTAAGGTAGACATCTTCCATATGAGATAAACTAGAGGAAGATAAAAAAATTGCAACAATATCTTTTTAAATGACACCCTACATTTGGTCTTGATATATTATTTGGTGGCATCTTCACCAAAGCTTGTCCACACATCATTCATTCTTATTTTTATGGTAAATAACCCCTATATGTATATAGGTTTATAGGAAATATCAGCACCATTGAAATTTAACATCCAAATTTACCGTGTCAGTTTTCTTTTCAATAAGTTTTATCAATTTTGACATGTAAAAGATAGCTAGATCATACAATGCATGCATACATGTAACTCTTTCAACTAGAGGAGAGGTTGTTCTAGAAAATCTTGTAGGATGTATATGGATACCCCATATTATATCCACCATTATAATTTCTTCTCTCAAAGTGGATAGGGTTATTTCACCTGTTGTGATCTAGTAGTTCATGATATCCATGGAATAACTTTTGATTAAAGACACTCTAAATGAAACAAAAATTTGGTTCCTACCAACTTAAGAAACATATCATTGAATTTATCTCAACATTCATCGAAGTTCCTTCTTCTTAGGTTATCTTATTCCATGGGGAAACCCAAATGTTTTATGTGGAGAAGTGATACTACATGTCCAAATTATTGTATGCTATATATAGAGAGAGGATATGGAGAACAATTAGATGATTATTTGAGGTGTAATATATTTAGATGGTACACTACACATCATAACCTGAGAGATAAATAAAAAATCATGCAAAGATTTATCACTATATTCTAATTATTATATGATGTAAAAGAATGGTTAACTCTATAAATTGTCTACATTAGTGGATTATCATCATACTAATCCAAACCTTGCTCATGATAAAATTAGTCCTCCTAGAGATTCCAAATATAGATGGATTTTGCTAAAAAAAACATATAGACTTTTGTTGTGAGATTTGTAATGTGAGACTCACACTATCTAATGATGAATTATTCCTATTAAATATGGCATATTGTTAACCAAAATATATGACCCATTATTATCTTGAAGTAAAATCTATATCCTTGATTGTTAATAAAGAAATAATCTTTTACAATGTTATTTGTTATAATTGGACCAAACTATCTAGGAAATAACATTGATATCTACCTAATGACATTAATTGAAGAAGTAACTCTTTATCATATAGAAGGAATGCCAACATGTTATGCTAAAAGGTGTAAGGTTTAGGATGAGGGGCTCCTCTATTGTGAAAAATACATGATTATTCAACATGTATTGTCTAGTAAAAGATTGGAACTGTAACGACCCTGCCTCCTAGTAACCCCCAATTAAGGGAGACCAAGAGGTCAGAGCTGTTATCCCAATAAATAGGATCAAAGTTTCAACAAATAATCAATAATAATTATAAAATTCTACCAAACTATACTGAAAGCTGGAATAAAATAAAACTTTGCATACCTTTAAAAAATTTTGGATATCTAACTTCTATCCACAACTTCAATCTATTCTAACAAATCATCCTTGCACTTTAATTCTTATTTTCATAATATGCCACTTCACTGTTTGTCCTTTTCAATATTGTACCTAAAACGTCGACAAGCAAAATGTCGGCCAGCATAAATGAATATGTCGGTAAGTGGGGACAACCAAAATTTCACATATATGGCTAACAATCTAAATATCACAATCAAGTTAATTAACAAGCTAGTTTACGCTTTCAATGTGACATTCTCCACTACTTTTCCCCTAACCCTAGAATACCCTCCTTATGGTTTCTTTTTTTCCATTGACTCAAGGCCACTTTCTCCATCCTGAGCTTGGTGCCTGGGGTCACCTCTCATGGTGCCCATTAGTCAAGCAATATCATAAGGCCACCTTCTCTATCCTGAGCTTCGTGCCTGGGGTCACCTCTCATGGTGCCCATGGGTCTTCCCTCTTAGGCTTGACCTCATTACATCTTACATCAGGGTGGGATGTAGGTGAGAGAATACACACTTATATCTTAATTTTCATAATCATATTGACTTTATGATTTGCATATATGAACATCCAAATAGATAGGTTGCATTCAATTTGATTAAACACCTGAGAAATCTCTATGAAACTAAAGTAGTTAACCATAAATAACCACATATCTGATTCAGAGCAACTTGATGTCCAAACAATAATATTCAAGAACAATCAAACAAGTAATCAAAAATATCCTGAAATTAATGCATAACATCCAAGTGTCATTATTTTATCCAAATCATTATCAAGATAGACTTGGATTCCACCTTAGGATTTTTAGGCCAACTTTAGGGTTTTATTAGGGTTTTAGCCTCCATAAAGCTTTATATCACATTTAATGCTCTTTTAGTCCACAAACCATATTTTTAACATCATACGCATAGTTGAATGTTAATTAAGTCTAATATATCTCTTTTACACTAAAACTACCATCTTTATTCTTTTAAGTCATGTCAAGATCATTAAGCCCAACTATCATCTTTGGTTTCTTTCAAATTGACAACTCATATTTCATTATAGTTCAATGCACATATATGAACCCTATTTATCACTAACTCCACATTTATCCACTAGAAAAACCCTAATTACCAAATTAAGGGTATTTATCCACAATTATAAACATTTATACCCAAACTAGCTTAGAATCATCATATCTCAATTTTATTCATGGATTTGAACAAATAGAGCAATAAAGAGTCATAATTACCAAGTTTATGGTTTCAAGGCCCATTAAAGCATATTCGTGTACATGGAACCTTAACTTAATCAAACTACACATAAATATCATCCTTTTAGATCTAATGTGTCCTTTTATAATCAACATGTTAATATCAACTTTAAACACCCATATAACCCTTCCCAATTCATTAATCATCATAGATTAGGGTTTCTTAAGCATTAATGCATTAAAGTTGATAACTTCATCTACCTTTTGAATTACAAGAGGAATTAGGCTCTAAAACTATTTTTAATGGATATCTCACATTTTTCTGAGAAAATTACATATATTATATGCACCAATCTAATCTATTAATAATTAGATATGAATTTTACAAGAAGCCACTTACTTGGACCAATGGGATGCTAACACGTCAGCAATCCCATGTAGCGTAGCTCGGCTGATTGAAAACATAACCAATTGATTCTTTTCCCCCACGTAACTCACTAGCTCCTCATACCTTGAAGGGGTATATTCGTCCAACGACACCTAGGTTGTCTTCAACCTCCCTATGCCTCTTCTGCCGCCGAGCACAACTCTTCGTGGGGCTACCCCCTCCTCCCTAGAGTTTGAGGGCCATCGATGACCACCGCCCTACCTCCGCCACCCTCCGCTGTACATGGGGCTCCTCCAGTTCGTGGTCAACATGGTTGGTTTGGGCTGGGTAGGTCTGCAACTCACAGCCAATCTTGCAGCCATGTTGTTTTTGTTACGCATAGGCTAGGGTGAAGGGATGGCCACCGAGCATCCCCTTGGTGTCATGGGAGTAGCACGCCTCAATCATAACTCTTCCACAGCCCCTCGTTGCTCAAGGGTTTGAACTACTCCCTATGGTAGGGTTTGAATGAAAATAAGAAAGAAGTAGAGAGAGGGATGCATGGAATTCTCTTGGGCTCGGGGCTAAGTGTTCAACCCTTATATAGGGGAGGGTAGCCACGCCCTAACATGCTTGCCCACGAAGAAAACAAATCCTTTCCTCATTAGGAAACCTATTTTTCTTAATTAGGTATAATATCTCTCTTTTTAATAATTCCTTGATTATCCATATTCCTTAGTTATTAGAAAATCTAAAAACGATCTCTCATATATTCTTTGTGCTTGGCTTTTAATTTATTGACCATGAAATTTTACTTCCTTTTAGTAAAAAGTATCTCTTTTTGATAATACCAACACGTCATTAACTATGTAGCACATTAACCTCATATTTTTGTATTATTTATATTTTCTCTTTCTTCTTATCCATTGGGACTCCTTGGCTCCCAAGAAATCCTAAGATTTTAAAATCCTTTTTGAAGGATGCTTATTATCCTTCTAGATGCATCTACATTCTTCATTTCTCATTATCTTATTTATTTCTTTATTAAAAGATTTCATTTCAAGGATTTCTCTTTATCTTTTATTTCCTTTCCCTATTTTCCTATTTCTTTCATTAGAAATCACATATAAATGAAATTTACTCAATTGTGGCCATTAATGCCACTTTCTAGAGATTTCTGTGTAAATCTCATAAATACTTTGCTTAATATTCATTATCTTGTATCTTTTTCTAATATTTGGACTTTTCTTCTTTTCTTCTCTTTTATATCCATTATTGGATGAATCTAATAATAGGAATCACAAGATTCCTACTAAAAGGGAGATTTGCAAAGAAATCCATCCTTTTCAATTAATTCCATATTCATAAAATCATTACATTTCAATTATGAAAACATATCAAAATTGAGGTTGTAACATCCTTCCCCTCTTATAGGAATTTTGCCCTCAAAATTCCATCAAACATACAAACAAGCAGGATAAGACTTCCTCATGTCCATCATGGCTCTCATGTGGCTTTACCCTCTCCATGGTGCTTCCTAAGAACCTTCATCATCTCATATTCTTACATATGAGCTCTCTCTCTCACCTTAGTATCTCGTACCCTCATAGATGACTCTGGACATTTCAGCTTCTCTCAAAGCTAAATAGGTTCATGGCTTATCACATTGCATGGATACTTCACATAGTGCACTAGATCAGACTCGTGGAACACATCATACATTAAATTATCCTAAGGGGTAAGGCTAAACATAACCACCTCCACCAATCCATCTCAAATGGACTCATTTATTGGGATGTCAGCTTTCTCAGCTATAGCTTAGAGGAGTTAGATTTTCACATCACATATTCTTCCAAAGTGAACGACATGTCAGTCTGCTTTGTATCACCTCATGACTCATGTCTCCCCTAGGCTTTCTCAACTATTGCATGATCAAAGTGACTTCATCTACACACACTGTGGCCTTTCTGACCTTCACAAGGTCTTTCCACCGACATCATCTTCATGAAGCTGTGACTGACACAACCTCCCTTACAGAGCTTCTTACATCCCAATAAAAGCTATGGTGGTTAACATCACATCTTTCTTAGGACAAAATTGTCTCCATGTATCACCCTGAACGAGCACACATGCTATCATCAGACACTCTAGTCTGGATCATACTAACCATCAGTTAGGGGTGATAAGATGTACTAACATCAGGTTCTTCATGTGTCTACTTCCACCTCATGGAAGTGAATCTTTAGGTAATACTCAAGAACCTATAAACTCGCATCATGGTGTAGTTGAACCATCTGTCTCTCTTACATGTAGTTCAACTAGATCTATCCCTTGACAACACTCTTTATTTCCCTTAGATTATGTCATCTAGGTTAGGCGATCTACCATAACCCATAATACATCCTGGCCTTCCTTGGTCCAGGGGAGACTTACCACCACAACTATAGTGATGAACTTCCATTCCCTATTAGGGACTTTTATCCTCTATATCAACTCATGGGGTTACTGGTATTCATCCTTCACCTCCTACCATGAATGGCGACAGGTCACATGCAACTTTATCTTAGGCATCCAAAGTACTACTAAAACTTAGTATTTTAGTAGTACCACAGTGTATGATGAACTTAAAATCATGATCTCCTATAGGTTGATTCCTCTAAAACCCTAAAACACTCTAGTCATGGGTTTCATCACCTTCTTTGCTAGAGAAGAGCATCTGAGATTCTACAACCATTCGCCTATCATAACAAGCCCTAGGCTAGCTAACCAAGCAACTACTAACTCGATCAACAGATCTCGTTATATTTGAGTGTTTGCAAACATATCTCACAAACTTAGGGTTCACCTAGCCATCTCTTCCAGCCTTTCCACTAGCTAAACTAGGTAGCTTCTTCACAATAAGAGCATCCATTACCACCTTGCATCATTATATGCTAGGTAACAGTGAATATCTAGACCTCCATGTATTACACTTATCATCTCATATCGGCCTTTAGGTCTATCTTCTTCAGAGCTCATCTTCTTGGTTATCGAACTCAAACTTATATAACTCATTAATTCCATATAGCTCATGATAAGAACGTCCTTATAAGATGACTGCCTTAGTTCTCTTGGTGTTTGTAAACCATCCACACATTGTATAGTCCACAAGAGTATGCTATTATCTCTATTTCCATACATTGTATCAACATTTCAGCTCACATCATCATTATCCTTACTGTATGGCATGCGTGCTACCCTATCACTCACCCCCATAATGAGAGGAAATAAGCATTTGGTGGCCGTCCAAACACAAAGTTCTTCCCATTCCAAGAGTAGAGATGGTGCATCCCACATTGCCGGTACACCTTCCAATCTAAGTTGAAATGTGCAACACATGTCTCCACATCATGAACATCTCGACATCAGGGTTACGTCTGTGGAAAATTGGTCTAAAACACACTTGGGTCATCATACCATACTTGGTCATCTCCTCTAGGTATGTAGGGTGTCAGTACTTTTGGGGTCATCCCTCTTCCCTTACGCATGAGAGAGTGCCCTCCTCATTTGCCCTTTGGGTCCCATGAGTTCATGAAGGTGATCAATCTCCTAACCCATGGCCCTCAGACAATGATAGTTGTTACCTCCCGACCCTATGGTCATGTGAAACTAGGGAATTAGGCAACTCCTACTCCCATCGGTCTCATCCCTACCGGACCCTAGGATAGACTTAGGATTCTAACATAGTACATATTCAACATGAAACCAGTCTCCATCATCTCTCTCAGCATTCGTGGTCTGACTTACATCCTTTCATAGGGATCATGGTGGCCTACCTGCCTCAATCAGGCCCCATCCACATGCACTTAGAGATGATTATCTATCGGTCTGTAGGTTAATTCTCATACTATGCACTCTCCACTTAGCTTCTCAAGACTCTACGAGACCTCTTAAGATTACCTCAAACCCAACAAAAGCTTATCCATACCCTACAAAAGGGTCCCTCTCCCAGGATGGGAGGAAACTATCTCTTGATAGCAACAAAGGTCAAAAATGTCCTTATGTCTAGGGTTTGCATCCACGTGAGCATGCTTAGCCTTACCAAGCTACTGAGGCACATTGCTAACAAATAGACCACTACTAAACCATGCTAGGTCTCCATGGTAGGTCATACTTGTCCTCATTCCTCAACATTAGACCATCATCATGAATGCCCATGTCACCAACCTATATGTAGGAGATTCATCAAACATAGACCTTAGTCTCAGGGATCTCCTTTTCCTCTAAACATGAGGAGTTCCATGCTCAAATCTATAGAAACTGAAATCTCATCATGAGCATCAGGTTCACCAGGTACTACTACATCCCCTCTTATAGGTCTAGGAACCCTAGGTTCACTTTTATGCATCATCTGTCTAACTGCATGCTCAACCTTCTAACAACAAACCAAGCATGTATGAGGTGCATCATGCACGTCCTATAATACTTCCACTTGAGAAACACCTCAGAGTCGAGTCCTCCTCAACAACCAACTAGGTATAAGGCCTCATGACTTGTTACTATGCCTCCTCAGGGTCTAAGGAACTCTTCTTCCTATCCCTAGAAGGTAAGCACCTATATCATCTGCACATAGGTACCAGTAGCCTCATCCTTCTTCTAGGGTTTGGTTCCTCTAAAGGAAACTATGAAACCACAAGGATTATGCATGAGGCAACCACAACCGTCCACTTAGGTTTCAACATACTCAACTTCTTAAGGTTCCTCCTATCCTGGAGTCTAAGCTTCCTATCTTCTTACTCAGGTCTTTATCTCTTTCTCTCTAGAGCTAACCCTACAACAACCCCACTACTAGAGGTTCTCTCTCTAAGGTGGATCAAGCTCACATGCATACACCTACAGAGTTAAACGTATGATTAAACATATGCTCGCTCAAGATTATCCATAGCTCTTTTATGCCTAGCTCATAAGCTATCCAACATGCCCTTCTGGCCTAGGTTTTATCCTACTGCCAACACTACTAACATACTATGGGTGCATACTATGCCATACTCATATAAGCCCATAGGGTTTCTATATGTTCTTCACTAACCTCATCAATGAAGGAGTTATCCTTCACCCTAACATACACGACCCTTCCCAGGGTTGAGTCGCCAAAGGTACTAGGTTAGCCAACCTCACATGGATCATACTATCATAGGTATCTAAAACCAAAAGCATGTCAAACCACACACATGGCCGACCATGCGATCTAACTCATCATGCCATCTCTCTCTCTAACCACCACTTAGGGTTAGGGTTAGCATCATCCTCAGAAGATGTGTCAGGTCTCTACCTCTTCCTGGAGGCCTCTGCCTCCAAGACTAACTCCCCACTCATCCTCTTGACAAGGTGATCTAACCATAGGTCTCTCCTGAGGGTATGAAAACACATGTCATACAACCTAAGCATGCAAATAATCTTTAGTTTATGCTTAAAGTATTAATCTTATGTCCATGACATTTTGTTTTCATATTTTTTTCCATTAATTTGGTGGAGGATTCCTTAACCTTATCATACATACCCTATCCTCAAGAGAGTGAGGAAGATAGAGAAAAACCCTAAAACTTAGAATCTTAATTGAATTAGGGTTGAGAAGGGAAAAAAATAGATGAGAGAGTCCAAAATGTATCTTATTTCGAGTCAAAACCTCAGACATTGGATAGGAAGTCACACTGCATCCGGGAGTCCTTGTGACTGACTAGCGGGGTGGAGGAAAATCTTGCCAGCTCTAGAATCGTGATCCTTTTCTAGACACCTCTGTCTTTCGGAAAATCCTCTAATAACTCCCTCAAGTTCTGTAGAGTTTGTAAAATTTAATAATTACTAAAGATTAAATGAGGAACCAAAGCTCTGATAACAAATGTAATGACCCCACCTCCCAATAACCCCCAATTAAGGGAGACCAAGAGGTCAGAGTCATTATCCGAATAAATAGGATCAAAGGTTTGACAAATAATCAATAATAATTATAAAATTCTACCAAACTATACTAAAAGCTAGAATAAAATAAAACTTTGCATACCTTTTAAAAACTTTGGATATCTAACTTCTATCCACATCTTCAATCTATTCTATCAAATCCTCCTTGCACTTTAATTCTTATTTTCATAATATGCCACTTTATTGTTTGTCCTTTTCAATATTGTACCTAAAACACTGATAAGCAAAACGAGAGTCAGCATAAATGAATATGTCGGTATGTGGGGACAATCAAAATTTCACATATATGGTTAACAATATAAATATCACAGTCAAGTTAATTAACAAGCCAATTTATGCTTTCAATGTGACATTCTCCACCGCTTTTTCCCTAACCCTAGTATACCCTCCTTAGGGTTTCTCTTTTGCCATTGAATTAAGGCCACCTTCGCCATCATAAGCTTGGTGCCTGGGGTCACCTCTCATGGTGCCCATTAGTCATGCAATATCATAAGGCCACCTTCTCTACCCTGAGCTTGGTGCCTGGGGTCACCTCTCATGGTGCCCATGGGTCTTCCATCGTGGGCTTGACCTCATTGCATCTTACATCAGGGTGGCATGTAGGTACGAGAATACACACTTATATCTTAATTATGATAATCATATTGACTTTATGGTTTGCATATATGAACAGCCAAACAAATAGGTTGCATTCAATACAATTAAACACCCAAGAAATCTCTGTGAAACTAAAGCGGTAAACCATAAATAACCACATACCTGATTCATAGCAACTTGATGTCCAAGCAATAATATTCAAGAATAATCAAACAAGCAATGAACAATACCCTGAAATTAATGCATAACATCCAAGTGTCATTGTTTTATCCAAATCATTCTCAAGATAGACTCAGATTCCACCATAGGATTTCTAGGCCAACTTTAGTGTTTTAATAGGGTTTAGTCTCCATAAAGCTTTTATTATGTTTAATGCTCTTTTAGTCCACAAACCATAATTTTAACATCATAGGCATACTTGAATGTCAATTAAGTCTAATATATATCTTTTACACTAAAACTACCATCTTTATCCTTTTAAGTCATGTCAAGATCATTAAGTCCAATTATCATCTTTGGTTTCTTTCAAATTGACAACTCATATTTCATTATAGTTCAATGCACATATATGAACCCTATTTATCACTAATTCCACATTTATCCACTAGGAAACCCTAATTACCAAATTAAGGGAATTTATCCACAATTATAAACATTTACATCCAAAATATCTTAGAATCATTACATCTCAGTTTTATTCATGGATTTGAACAAATAAAGCCATTAAGAGTCATAATTACCAAGATTAGGGTTTCAAGGCCCATTAAAGCAAATGCGTGTGCATGGAACCTTAAATTAATCAAACTATGCATAACGATCATCCTTTTAGATCTAATGTGTCCTTTTATAATCAAGTTTAAACATCCATATAACCCTTCCCAATTCATTAATCATCATAGATTAGGGTTTCTTAAGCATTAATGCATTAAAGTTGATAACTTCATCTAATTTTCTAATTATAAGAGGAACTAGGTTTTAAAAATATTTTTCACGGAATCCTCTCATTTTTCTGAGAAAATTACATAGTTATATGTACCAATCCGATCTACCAATAATTAGATATGAATTTTGCAAGAATCCACTTACTTGGACCAATGGGATGCTGACACATCAACAATCCCATGCAGCGTAGCTCGGCCGATTGAAAACATAACCAATTGATGTTTTTGCCCCCGCATAACTCGCCAGCCCCTCATACCCTGAAGGGGTATATTCGTCCAACGACACCTAGGTTGTCACAGAGCGCAACTCTTCGCGGGGCTGCCCCCTCCTCCCCAAGGTTCGAGGGCCACCGATGACCGTCGCCCTACCTCTGCCACCCTCCGCCGCACATGGGGCTCCTCCAGTTCATGGTCAATGTTGTTGGTTCAGGATGGACAAGTCTACAACTCATAGCCAAGCTTGCAGCCATGTTGTTGCTGCTGCGCATAGGCTAGGGTGAAGAGATGGCCATCGAGCATCCCCTTGGTGTCGTGGGAGTAGCATGCCTCAATTGTAACTCTTCCACAACCCCTCATTTCTCTAGGGTTTGAACTACTCCCTATGCTAGGGTTTGAATGAAAACAAGATATAAGGAGAGAGAGGGATGCATGGAATTATCTTGGGCTCAGGGCTAAGGGTTCAACCCTTATATAGGGGAGGGTAGCCACACCCTAACATGCTTGCCCACGAAGAAAACAAAACCTTTCTTCATTAGGAAACCTATTTTTCTTAACTAGGTATAATATCTCTCTTTGTAATAATTCCTTGATTATCCATATTCCTTAGTTATTAGGAAATCTGAAAATGATCACTCTTATCTTCTTTGTGGTGGGCTTTTAATCCATTTTCCATGAAATTTTACTTCCTTTTAGTAAAAAGTATCTCTTTCTGATAATAACAACAAGTCATTAACTATGTAGCACATTATCCTCATATTTTTGTATTATTTATATTGTCTCTATCTTCTTATCCATTATGACTCCTTCACCCCCAAGAAATCCTAAGATTTCGAAATCCTTTTTGAAGGATGCTTATTATCCATCTAGATGCATCTACATTATTCATTTCTCATTATCTTACTTATTTCTTTATTAAAAGATTTCTTTTCAAGGATTTCTCTTTATCTTTTATTTCCTTTCCCTCTTTTCCTATTTCTTTCATTAGAAATCACATATACACGAAATTTACTCAATTGTGGCCATTAATGCCACTTTCTAGAGATTTATATGTAAATCTCATAAATACCTTTCTTAATATTCATTATCTTGTATCTTTTTCTAATATTTGGATTTTTCTTCTTTTCTTCACTTTTATATCCATTATTGGATTAATCGAATAATAGGAATCACAAGATTCCTACCAAAAGGGAGATTTGCAAAGAAATCCATCCTTTTCAATTAAGTCCATATTCATAAAATCATTAAATTCAATTATGAAAACATATCAAAATTGAGGTTGTAACAGGAACATATGTCACATTTACGAAACTTCCATTTACTTATCCTAAATTCAATAATTATCGCATTAAGCATAGGACATTTCTTCTATTTGGGCACCACTTTGATTTATGTTCAATATTTTTTGCAATAGTAACATTGCAAGTATTACATTGAAACAACTACAAGTGAAAGGAAATATTTATAGCAATTTTGTATCTCTTGGATGTATATTCGTTATCTAGAGAGGTCAAGATCTTGGATATCAGACCTTCTGAATTAGCTTAAATTGCACTTATAAGAGATTACACCAGGTGTTAGTTCAATTTCTAACTAGACATATGTGTCTTAGTACTTTACCTTCACCTTCCTTAACCAAACAAGAACCTTCAAATAAGAATGAGAGAGGTTGGAAGAAGATAATGGAGATTTTCAAATGACATTTAGTTCTAGATGAATAACAACATTCCCATTTTACATTAATGATTATAGAAAAATTATCAACTTGAAGTAGTGATTAAGGGCTCTAGAGACACATTCTCTTAACTATAACATAGAAGCATGGAAGGTATCCCTTGGATGAGTCAAGGCATGGGGTAATTCAATGTGATTCATATTTGACCCTAAGAAAATATACTACCCGCTATATTATCACTTTTAATATTTTGCCCCAAACATTTGAGGTGTAGCACTCAAATCCCACCGACCACTACTAAGTAAAAATTAGTACCATACAAGATCTATGGAAGAGTCAGACTGTACGATCATAACTAGCACTACTCAGTCAGTTTGAGTCTACAATGCAATTACATAATAGTCAAATTGTTAAACAACAACTTATAGTCAAAGCTATAGTCATGTGGACAACAACTCATAGTAAAGCTATGGTCCTATAAAACAACTAGCCTACCTTGGTACATGGCACATCAATAGAGAATAGGCTCATGCATGGTCGTTCTATGATAAAAATATATGCCACTATTTTAACAATTTAAGGGTACATGTAGTTATCTCCATTGGTACCCCACATATTCAACAATATGCTCTATGAGTTTCTCGTAGGAGTTAATCATTTCACCATCCAACTAGATATTGATTCTTAAGATTGGATCTATGGTATAGGGAAACTACATGATTTGGGTTTCACATGATTATATATTCCAATTGGGTATATTTTAATGCATCAAGAAAGTTATAACATATAAACCCTAAACAAACTTTACAAAATTAAGGGTAGTATACAACTTCAGAAGATATAAAACGTTCAAGGTGAGAACTTGTCTGATCGTCACATCACTAGGGGATATCAAACCCTCAATTTATGCACAAAGCACTTGCTAGGTCATCAGACCAATTCATATAACTCTTGCACTTTCAGTATCACAGTATGCCTTAACATTACTGATAATCACAACCCTACATTACATAGGGATCATCACAGCATACTCATAGCTATGACATTTATATCACCTCCAAGTTAATGTTACACAAGTAAGAGATAGAAAACACAATCACATAATAAATACTTTGAGTATTGTGAGTGCATATATCATGTTATCACAAGATTAGGGTTAGGGTTCATATGTATTCGATTAGGGATTCATCACAACCCTCAACCACTAAGCCCTAATTCTGTCACCTCCCATATTGTTGGAGGGTACAAGTATTAGGCATTACTACTGATGATTAAGGATTCATAAATACATTACCATGTATAGACCATTACACCATGTATTTCCCATGTACTTACATATGTATAGGTGTCTTAACCACCCACAACACTTAGGTCTCGACCAGTCTGAACACATAGGTCTCGACATCTCATAACACACACATGCCATGACTGAGACAACATAGGTGTCTCAACCTTCACCCAACAAGAGTGTCACGACTGTGACACTTCTCATGGTCACAACCTAAACTATATCATAGTTACGACCGAGATACTACCTAAGCATGGTGTCTCAACCACGACAATAGTAGACGTCTAATAGGGCATCGCTATCGTGACTTACCAAGGAGTATTGCGACCATGACACAACAACATCGCGGCGCGACCAAACCAACCCAAGTGTGTTGACCATCTACTCTTGGTGTGTTGCGACCTAAACCAACTTCACCTTTACTTGTTACAACCAAGACACACCCTAACTGGTGATTTTCTCATTACTACTTATCATCTCACCCACAACATAAACCATTATGTTAATTGGTCATGCAATAATGCTTTTTCACGACCACTATAGTGACCAAACCCTAGGGTTTGGGTTGTCGTGGTCAAAACCACCACTTGTAAGGGTGTCAACCATGATGGAAGACCAAGGGTTTATCTCAACCTCAAGATTGTTATGTGCCCATCTTCTAAACATATCCAAACCATGTCGGAACAAAGATCAACCCAAGAATACCAAACATTAACAATGTGAATAACACCCTAGATCATGGTATTCATCAAACCTAACACTTGTTAATGGAACATTATCAAAAGCTCTATGTGTAGAGAGAGAAAACCAAGATTTGTATGCATGTTATCATCTTCAAAACCTATTGTCATAAATAGAAAAAAAACCATATATCAGATATTAATGTTCTATAAATGATCCAAAGGAACACACAAATCTTCCGTTCACAACAAAATCGGGTACATAGATTTATGACTTATAACAAGATCAATCTTTTAAAAAATACTACATGATTTAAACCCTAACACACAATCATTCTTTCTACCATAAAGATCACATTTTAAGATCATGAACATCAACATATAATTGGATTTAAGATTCCAATAATAGATGTGGAAAAAGGTTATATAACGTGCCTAATTTAGAGATAATCAATCTCCCAAGATCACAAGCTCCATGAACTCCAACCAATCTTCAAACTTAGACCGAGGGATTGCCTCAAAAGAGAAGAAAACCATGGTCACAAAGGAGTTCAAGAAAGAAGGAAAATAGTCCCAGGTCAAACAAAGGACAGAAAGGGGAAAGAGATGAAATCATCCTCTCACTAGTAAGCAACGTGTTTGGACATAGTCTAAGGTCTTTGTGAAGAGGTGCTTCTCTCAAGAAGGCCACCATGGATAGTCCATGGTCTAGAGATAAGGAGGAAGAAGAAGATGACAGGGATTTCAGAAGAGGGGAAATCGTGATCAAGAGTAAAAGATCACTTACCAAAAGAGAAATCACCAAAAATCTCCACTAAGATGGTGATCTAGCACAAGATCTTCCCCAATTAAGGTAGATCGGCCACTAAGGCTTCAAGATATGACCTCTCTTTCTCTTAATTCTCCAAGGACGATCCAAAGAAAGAAGAAAGAGTGTAGGGATGAAAGGTTGTTCTTGTGTGAAGAGAAGGGGTTAAATATCTAAAGGAGGAGGGCAGTAAGAGATTTTGAGGTGTCAACATAATCAATCATCAAGGGATACATGCCCTTAAAAAGAAATAACCTTTCCTCTAGTCACATGAAAATTATGAAATGTCCATGTTTATCTAGAAAAAGTGTAGTGACTCCAAGGTCGATTACCATCTTGTCTCGGTTGAGATACCTCCATCATCTTGTCTCCGTAGAAACCCTAGGTCACCATATGCTCATGTTTGAGCCACTAGAGGACAAACTTTCTTGACCATCCTCATCTCTAGGTGATATCGGTCGAGACAACACTACCTGAGGCATGTGTTCTGGTCACTACACTCATTAAATTGTGAGGTAGTGGTTGCAACACTCAAACCCCAACATAATCACCATATCAACTATGTAAATCCTAGAAACCCTGGAATCACCATGAGATGTCACATCACTATCCATGATTCAAACAAGGTGACCCTATTGCATCATCTTGTCTCTGATGATGCTAAAGAATAAGAAACATTCTCAACACGTGACAATTTGCAAGATAACCCTCATTTATGGGTAAATTGCAATTTGGTCTAAAACAAGCAACATATAATAAGGATATCTCAAACATTAATCAAATTGAACCAAAATTAAAATATAATCCTTTCGCATGATATTAAAACATCTTAAAAGATTAGATTAAGGTTTAAGCATCTTATTATGCAAAGTAATTACAATTAAGCATACATCTAGGTCAGGGGTCTTACAACCATAAAACCCTAATGGGGATTTTGTCCCTGAATCCTACACAAAAATAGATTCATTCTTTTTCCACAGCTCATCCTCAAGCTCCCACGTGGCTTCTTCTACAGCACGATCATTCCAAAAAAACTTGACTAACACAATGTCCTTCTTCTTCAACTTCTTGATCCTTCTATCCAAGATCAGAATAGGACCTTCCACATAAGAAATATCATTGTCCAACTTCACCTCAACAAGTTGAAGAGTCAACTCTATATCACAGTGATACTTCCTCAACATAGAGATATGAAACACATGATGTAACTTGTACAACTGAGGTGGAAACTCTAGCTTGTAGGCGACCTTCCCAACATGTGTGACCACATGATAATGTCCCATTTATCTTAGAGCTAACTCACCCTTTTTCCCAAACCTTGGAATACCTTTCCAAGGATAGACTTTTAGGTACACCATGTCTTCCACTTAGAACTCTAAAGGTCTACGATGATTATCAATGCATACTTTTGCATGTCCTATGCTTCTTTCAGTTTTTGTTGAATGACTTTGATCTTTTCTATCATTTTTTGTACTAGCTCAGGACCTAGAAGTTGATATTCTCCCTATCATACCCGCACAAAGGAGATCTACATTGTCTCCCATACAACACTTCATATGGTGTCATATCGATGCTCCTCTGACAGCTATTGTTGTATGCAAACTCTATCATACTAAGGTGTATATCCCAACTACCAAAAAATTGCAACACACATGCTCTCAAAAGATCCTCCAAGGTCTGTATTGTCCTCTTAGAATGCCCATCTGTCTCTAGATGGAATGCAATGTTTAACCTAAACTACATACCCATTGCTGAATGCAAACACTCCCAAAAATGACTAGTGTACTGAGGACTTCTATCTGACACTAGAGTAGTTGGGATACCATGTAGACGTACTATCTCATCAACATACACATGTGCAAGTTTTTCAACCATATATGTCGTCTTTACTGGAAAAAAGTGCACTGACTCTGTCAACCTATACACTATTACCCAGATGGAATCATGACCTTTCATTTTCCTTGGAAGTCCAACCACAAAGTCCATTGCAATATGAACCCACTTCCATTGAGGTATAGGCCATGGTTGCAAAGTCCCTGCATGCTTCTGATGCTAATCTTTAACCTACTGACACAATGCACACTTAGGCACAAATTAGCTACATCACGCTTTAATCCTAGGCACCAGTACAGATCTTTCATATTCTGATGCATCTTGGTGCTACTTTGATGCATAGCGTACATAGAAGAGTGAGCCTATTCTAGAACTAACATCCTTTTCTTATCTACATCTACCACAACTGTCCTGCCATGGTAACACACTGTCTTCTCCTCATATTTATGGAATCCATCATGCTTCTCACTGCCCAACTCAACTTGAATCTATTATATTGCAATATGATTCAATTGCACATCTCTAATCTTCTGACTCAACGTCGGCTTTACTTGTAACTATGGAAACATAACCTCTAACATGAACACTTCCAACTGTACATCCATTTGTTACAAAGAGACCAACATGTCTCTCTAATGACATAGTAAAGCACTCAATTGTGCCTTTTCAGCGGTTGATGTTGAAGAAGACTTTTTACTCAAAGCATACGCCACTAGATTCACGTTCTCTGGATGGTAATATATGATACAATCATAATCCTTGATTAGCTGCATCCAGCGTCACTGTCACATGTTCAACTCTTGCTTCAAAAAGATATATTGTAAGCATTTGGGGTCAGTGAAGATCTGACACTTCTTTCCATACAAGTTGTGTCTTCATATATTAAAGGCATGTACTACAACTACCAACTCTAGATCTTGCATTAGGTAGTTCTTCTCGTGTTTCTTAAGTATTCGTGAAGTGAAAGAAATCATGTTATTATCTTGCCTCAGCACAGAACTTAGACCATTTTTGGATACATCACAAAATACAACATAACCCTTTCCTTGTTCTGGTATCACCAACACTAGTACACTGGTCAACCTCTCCTTCAAGATCATAAAATACTGTTGACATTTTTCCTTCTAAATAAAAGGTAGATCCTTTCTTATTAACTTTGTTATGGGTAATGCCACTGCATTGAAATTCTTAGTGAATCGCCTATAATATACTACCAAACCTAGAAAATTACTTACCTCTGTAGGTGTCTTTGGATGATCACACTCCAACACTGACTCCACTTTCTTTAGGTCTACACAGACTCCTTTAGTAGATGTTACATGCCCTAGAAATGCCACATCCTTTAACCATGATTGACACTTACTAAACTTTGCATAGCATTGGTGATGCCTCAACAAAGTCAAAGCTTGACATAGATGTTTCTTGTGTTGTTGACTATCTCTAGAGTAGATTAAAATATCATCTATAAACACTACCATGAACTAGTCAAGATAGGGTTTGAACACTCTATTCATCAGATCCATAAATGTTGTTGGTGCATTGGTTAGCCCAAATGGCATAATCACAAAATCATAATGACCATACCTTGTTCTAAAGGCTGACTTAGATATTTATCTACCTTAATCCACAACTGGTGATAACCTGACCTCGTGTCTATCTTAGAGATGATAGTGACACCTTTTAACTTTAGCAAACAACTAATCTATACACGACAACAAATGTTGGTTCTTAATCATCATCTTATTCAATTGTCAGTAATCAATACATAACCTCATTGATCCATCCTTCTTCTTTACAAACAGAATGGGAGCACCCCCAGAAGACCTGTTTGGTCTAATAAAACCTTTCTCAAGCAGTTCTTGCAACTATTTCTTTAATTTTTCCATCTTAGTTGCCTATACAATGTCTGTGCTATAGGTTGGCTACCTGAAATTAGATTGATCTCAAAATCAATCTCTCTAGTAGGAGGTACACCTGGAAGATCATTACAAAACACATCCTCAATTCTTGTACAATTGGAACTTCCTGAATACTAGGACTCTTTGCCTTGGTATCCAGTTCATGTGCCAAAAATGCATCACAACCTTGTCTCATCAGTCTTTCTATTGTCATAATTGAAACTATACATGTTAGAAGAATATTCCTATCACCTTGGAAGACCCCAGAATCATCACCATCCACAAACGTTGCCACCTTGGGACTAAAGTCCAAGATCATCTGATACTTTTACAAAGTATCCATCCCAAGGATCACATGGAATCCATGCATATCAAGTGGTAGAAGATCCACTTGAATGTTATGTCCTGTAAAAGAAATAATGTAGGATGGATACAGTTCTCAAAGTTCTGCAGAGCCAACTAGACTAATAGGTAAGGAACATCTAGCTATAACTTTTCTAGTGATAAAAGAATGTGTCGCACCTGGATCAATTAAAATAGATACAAAACATGAAGAAGACAAATCAGAATGAAACAATTCCATTCGACCTGTCACAACCCAAGAGTTAACAACTCCTTCTGACTGACTCATTACATAGAATCAATATGTTGTCTGTTGTCACCCTTTTCCTCTTCTAGAATGTCCTGAAGAACCTACATGTGATGCATATGTGTGTCCTCTATTGTTGCCACTTTACTATTATCTCTACTGCACCCCTTGTTGACTCTTCCTGGGCTACTGAGTGACCTCTTCATCCTTCATTGGAAAAAACTACTTAGTATGCCCCACTTGTCCACACTTGAAATAGGTCATGCCCTCATACCACAGCTAAGACAACCCTGTCACAAACATTGGCATTGGATTGCGGCTCCCATAGGTGAAAAAGTATGACCTATACCTCTACTTTGTGTCCACTACGACTGAATCATGTTGAGACTAAGGTGCTGAGAACCTAGGATTCTTGAAGTCTCCAGCATATTGTCATTGTTTATTTATAGGACTCTTCTTGTCCTTTGTATCACATTTCTCTATCACATACCTCTCCACTTTCCTAATTGATTCCACAAAATTGGCAAACCTATCCTTGTTCTCTAAAGATGACACTGGGGTTGTCAGCTCAGAACTCAAACCCTTCTCAAAGTGTCTGATCCTCTCATTGTCCATTGCAACCACATGTAGACAAAACCTTAGGATCTCCACAAACGTAGCTTCATAAGCATTGATTGACGTATATCCTTGTCAGATATTTTCAAACTCTATAATCTTCTCATCCAAATAAGTCTATGTAAAGTATCGACTGGCAAACTCCCGTCATAATTCTTCCCAAGTAATCACAACACCAAGCCTTTTCTCCTCTCTATGGCCCACCAGTGGCCAACACTCCCCTTCAACATATATGCAACTTGTTTCACCTTATCTTCTTTGGGGATGTTGAGGATCTTAAATGTAAGGCCCCTAACCTAGATTTTGGAGCCAACCCCAGCTATTTGGCCTACGAGCATGCTTAAAATTCGACTCTAGAGCCTTGAAACGTTTTATGATCATAAGCAACTTTGTTTCAATTTTAAGATCTTTTGGATAATGTTCATGCTTTATATGCTAGTTTTGGACTAAATTTCAAATTACCCAAAGTGGAGGGTTAACATGCAATTTGTCACTTCGAGACTTTTCCTTCCATGGATTGATATCAACTTGAGGAGAGATAAAAGGTGGGCACTTTGGATAGATCCTTTTTTGATGATATGAACTCATGTGGTGATTAGGGCTTTTTAGGGTTTCCTTGTACCCATGCATGGATGAGCTTGTAGAGACCATGAGGGGAGAGTTGTGACCACAACACTTGTGTTGTGACCACAAGACATCACCCTAGAGATGTGTGTTGCAACCTATGGTGGTTTATAATGATGACGTCGTCTCTAGGGTTCAATATAAAGAGGCTTTGTGAGTTTTGCGACGACATACATGAAGGGTGAACAAAGTGTAGCGACCACTACACTTAACCTAGTCTTACGACCTCAAAACAAGAGGTGAGGGTCTCTACACCACCTTGGAAGTATCACCCTTTGATGAATGTGAGTGTCGAAGGCTTGTATGTGTGTTTCTTTGGTGGAAAAGTATCCCTTATGAGCCCTACAATATGGACACCTCATCCCACCAACACCACCCTCCTCTATGATGATATAACCTATCTCTTCTCCACTCAAACCCTTCTTTTTTGGCCCTTCTTCTTCTTCCTCCTTCTTGTGCTTGTCCATGGAGTTTTGTGAAGCAAGTGGAGCTGTCCTACATGATATGGAGGATGATCATCTCCTCTAAGTGGTGCTTTGGAGCTAAATCACCTTTTTTGGGGTGATTCTAAGTGGTTCCTTCTCTAGGTGAGTTGCTCCTCTCTCTAGGCACGTTTTTCTTTGGTCTTATTCTTCCCTACCTCCTCCTTTCTCAGCCTTAGGATATGGTTTAAGCCATATTGTCCATATCATGAGAGAAACTCTTCCTCATAAGGTCCTTAGACCATTGTTCATCCAAGGTGGTACCTTTGTGAATGGAGCTTCCCTCTTCTCTTCCTTCTTCTTAGCCACCATCCAAGTTCAGCCTAGGACTTTGTTTTCCATCTTTTGAACTATATTTAAGCATGGAAAGTTTTTCTTTTCTTGAGGTACCCTTGTGGCCGAAGATGGAGCTTTTGGGAGACTCATTTTCAACCTTCGAAAGAGAAGGAGATCAAGCTTGATTTTAGGCAGGCGATATAACCTACCTCTCGTTACTATCATTGCACCTTGTTTCTTGTTGCATGTTGATATTTCCAACTATACATCATAATCCTAATGTGTTAGATAGAGTTATCATGATCTAGAATGAAAATATTGGGTACATTCATCTCATGGTTTGCATCTATCCTAAACCCTAACTCCATGAACCTGATCTTGGTGATGATGAGATGCATGTTTCATTCTTGTTTTTAGTTATGAAACTCTACAACCCGGATCATGGATCACCTACCTTTTGCATGAGTGTGGTTTGGTTCGGATTGCATGAGTAGGAAACTTGGTTTTCATCCCTTGAATAATGATCTTTATGTTGGATTTATGTGACAATATACTCTAGTGTGTTTATGATTATCTTGTATAGAGTTTTTCCCTTAGTCAGTGCCAGTTTGTTTTCAGATATGTGTTCTGTTGAAACCATGTTTAGGAGATGTCTTGGGGACACAACACCTAGGTCACTACACCCCTAGGTCACAATAATAGGGTCGTTACACCCCAAGGTTACAACATTCTATATACTAGGTTGCTACACTTGGTTAGTGTGATGATCAACTATCATAGTTTGATGTGATATATATGAGGTGATGTAATTATGATAGGGTGATCCTAATATTCTTACGTTAGTCCTATTAGAATGTAATCTAGGAAGAGAAGATGTAATAAGGCATAATGTATTAAGAGAGAGAATGAATCCCAATCTGACTAAAGGAAACAAACTCTAGCCCCAATTTAAAGTTTGCAATATGGTGAGTCATATCCAATCATCCTAGTGGCTATGATATGTAATGATTACTAAACAACCGTAATCATCTATGGTTAACCCTCATGTTCCTTAAGAGGAAAAAGATAAGGAGATTATGGTTTGGTGACATTATACATTATGGAACCCTAAATTTGGGTGTATGAGCTACTTGTCCATCTATGTTTGAGATAGTTTCTTAGTGATGAAGTTTTATCTCTCTAGATCATAGTCCTATCATTCTAGTAGGTGATACCATATTCTAGAGATTGAATGTTGAAGGCTATCATGCTTGGTTCACCCTTAATCTGAAACCCTAATTCCAATTTACCCGATTTCTGAATTGAGGATTATATGGTGATGATCTTCCCTCTCTTGATCTTGGATTTGATTATTCTCCTTCAATTCGTTTACCTTGATGTTCCATGTAGTTTTAGGTCATGTTTGGGTGTGCTAAATGACGTTTATCTCTCTTGCATGAAGTCCTTTCTTGGTGGTTGCATGATACACACTTTAGGGCTTTAGATGATCGATTTGTGTGAGGTTTTTCCCCTCTTTGTTGATGATGGATTTCTTTGGTGTTCTCTTCTCTTTTGTCCATGGAAATATTATGTTTTCCTCATATGTTGAGGTTCAACTTTCTCTCCTAAGTGGTTTTTCCTTGATGATCTTCACAGAGCTTGTTTTAGGTTTTGATGGCCTTGGATCTGTGGGTTTTGATCTTGATGACAATTGGTGTTCTCTCTGTTTGACCTTGTCTCGACCGAGGTAGATGTGCCCCCTTGTTTTTAGGATTGATACATGCACCCATGAATGGATTGGGGTCGAAGCACATGTGCCTTGAGTCGATTAAGTTGTTGTTGTAGAAGAGATGGTTGTGACACTGCTTTTGTTGGGTCACGACATTGCTTTTTTTTTAGTACGACATTTCTTTTGTTTGAGTATGATGTTTCTTTCATTTTGGTCGCAATGTGTTGTTCTTTAACATGTAATATGCCAAGATAGTTGATGCTTGTAGTGCCATGTTGTTGGGTGGTCGAGACACTTTGGATAGTGGTCGAAGCATTGCTTTGGTGTTACCATGGTTGTTGGCTAAGACAAGTGTGTTTATACATTATGGTCGTGACGCCAAGAGGATGTAGTAGTTGTGATGCCCCATTTAGTTCTTCTTGGGATGCTATAGGGTTGAGTTGTCATGACGCCCTATTTCTGTTGTGGTTGTAATAGTGTGATGGTGAGTTGCAGTTGTGACTAGGTTATGATGCATTGTGGTTGTGTCCTTGTGTAGGTGTGTTATGGCCATGACACATATTTTCTGTCATCCTCTCACTAGCTACCACCATGTCAAAACACAATCTAAGGCCTTAGTGAAGAGGAGTTTCTCTCAAGAAGGCCACCATGGATAGTCCACAGTCTATGTCCAAGGAGGAAGAAGAAGATGATGGGGATTTTAGAAGAGGGGAAAACGTGATCAAGAATTAAATATCACTTACCAAAAGAGGAATCACCAAAAATCATGACCAAGATGTTGATCTAGCACAAGATATTCTCCAAGAAAGGTTCATTGGCCACCAGGGCTTTAGGATCTGACCTTTCTTACTCCTAAAGATCCATGGATGATCTAAAGAAAGAATAAAGAGTGTAGGGACTAAAGGTTTCTCTTGTGTGAAGAGAAGGGGTTATATATCCAAAGGAGGGAAGTACGAGATTTGAGTTGTCAACATAATTGATCACCAAGGGACACATGCCCTTCAAAGGAATAACCTTTCCTCCACTCACATACAAATCACAAAATGTTCATGTTTATACAAAAAAAGTGTAGTGGCCTCCAATTTTGTCTACCATCTTGTCTCGGTCGAGACACCTCCATCTACTTGTCTCGATCGAAACCCTAGGTCATCATATGTACATGGTGAGACACTAGAGGACAAACTATCTTGACAATCCTCACTTCTAGGTCATTTGGTTTGATACAACACTAGTCAAGGCATGTGTTGTGGTTGCTACACTCACTCAAGTGTGTGGTAGTGGTCAAAACACTCAACCCCTTGCATAATGACCATATCAACTATGCAAACCCTAGAAACCCTAGAATCACAATGAGATGTCACATCACCATACATGATTCAAACAAGGTGGCCTTATTGCATCATCTTTTCTCCCATTATGCTAAATCACAAGAAAAAATCTCAACATGTGACAATTTGCAAGAAACCATCACTTATGGGCAAATTGCAATCTGGTCCAAAACAAGCACATATATAACAAGGATATCTCAAACATTTATCAAATTGAACCAAAATGAAAATACAAGCTTGTCAAATGATATTAAGAATCTCAAAAGATTAAATTAAGGTTTAGGAAATTCATCATGCAAAGTAATTACAATTAAGCATAAATCTAGGTCATGGGTCTTACACTCTGGGACAAAAGAATGTTAAACTGAATCAAATACTTTTTAGGGATTCCTTTATGCTCTAATAGACTTCATAGTGAATGCAACATGATGGAGTTTGCTAGACTGCAATTCCTTATTATAGAAAACTTTGAATTCCCAAAACAGCTAGATTTTAGGTCTGAGGAAGGTGACAGTCAGACTAATAGATTTGAGTATGAATGTTATCCTAATAACTACAGTTCATGTGGTCTCTTTGGTCACGGGGAGTGTACGAAGAAGAATTAAACTACTGGGAGGAAGATTTGGGTTGAAAAGAAGAAATATGATTCATCTATGAATGTTGTGAATGTTCTTGTTTATGGAGTAGTAACTGGACATTAGAATAATATTCCTCTTGTGGAAAGTCTGAGAGTTCCAAGCATAGAAATTGTTGTCAGAGTGTTATAGATCAGGCAACTGATGAGTGCATTTTCACTGAGTCTATGAAGATTGGAAGTGAAGTTATTCTCATCATGCTTGACAGTACCTCTACTGATAATACTAAATCCAAGGAGCCTGAATTCAAGAAGGTTAATAGCAAGAAGAAAGTAAATCTATGTACAGAAGATAGTTGAATATAAGGTTGAACTCAAAAATAGGTTTAAGGAGCTTAAATGTAATACCATTGTTGACTTCTCCAAATCCAGTGAAGTACTAGTTGATGAAGGTTCCAATGGATAGTAAACCTCCTTTGATTATTGCCTCCTAGAATATTAGAGGACTCAAAAATAAAGACACTAAGGTCTAGGATGAACTTAGGAGAGTGAAGCCCCATATATTATTCTTACTAAAACTAAAGTCAAAAGTTGTAATATTCATAATCTTGTTGATAAGAGTTTTCATTGATTTCTAATCATAGTTCTCATGTATTAGGAAGATTCGTTGTCTTATGGAAGAAGGATGTTGTTACAGTTTCAATAATGTTGGAATGTGATCATTTATCCACGCTTGGGTGTAACCTATAGTCGAGTAGTTCCTTTTTCTTATCAACAGTCTGTGGTCACAATGATGATAACTATATAACTCCTCTTTCGAATAATATTGAGTCCATTGATTCTAATACTAGTGACCATTTGGTCTTAACAGGAGACTTTAATCATGTGAGAAAGGATGTTGAACGGGTGGGCAAGGAGCCCCCTTAAAAGAAATGTATGTAAGAGTTTAATGATTTCATGCTTAATTGCGGCCTTCTTGAATTAGATCTCGAGGGTTCTTTCTACACCTGGGATAATCACCAAGGAGATACCAATCTTGTCATTTCAAAAATTGATAGAATTTTAAATAATTGTGAATTTATGTTGAAGGTTCAAGATTTCCATGGTGAGGTTATTTCTACTATCACAAGTGACCATAGAATTATTAATTTTTCTATTATTAAAGGTTGTCCTATTAGATCCCCTTTAGATTTATCAACGCATGAACTTCTATCAATGGATTTTCTGATTGTTTTTATAAAGGGTGGTTGGCTAAAACTCAAGGTCATTCCATCTTTAAAGTTCACAAAAACTTAAGGGTGTGAAGGATGAGCTTATGACATTGAATAAAACTATCAGGAAATTCTTTGATAATGTTTCTCTACTATAGAGAGAATATCTTTTAAATCAAGAAGTTTTTGATGACGATCCCACAAATGGTACTTTGTTACATAATTGCATCTCTAGTTGAGAAGTTACCACTTTTAAGATCTTACAAGAGGAAGTGTTTCTAAAAGAAACCGTGGGTTCACTAGTTGAAAGTTGGTGATACCAACTCATAGTTCTTCTATTCTTCTCACAAAACCAGACGATAGAGAAATCATATTTCCAGTCTCACTATCAATAGTGATATTTGTAGTGATTCTCATATTATCAAAGATTCTATCAAAGATTACTTTTATAAGTTGTTCAATAACATTGCCTCTATTTTACCTAATCTTTTTGATGAGTACTCTTTCGGTCAGTTAGATGGTGTTCATCATTTGAATCTAGATAAACTTGTTTCTGATTAAGTGGTGGAGGATGTCTTTATGGGTCTTGATGTAGATAAATACCCTAGTCTTAATGGTTTTAATGGTAAATTCTACATGGAATGTTGGTGTCTTATCAAAGAAGATGTTATTGTTGTTGAGTTGGATTTCTTTAAAACTGGTTGTTTTCTTAAAGAGTCTAACATGACGTTCATTTCCCTCATTCCAAAAGGTGATGATTCTAGTTTGATAAAGAATTTGAGATGGATAGCACTTCGTAGTGTCATTTATAAGTCCATTTAAAAAATCCTTATGCATAAAATCCAACTTGTGCTACCTTCTTTGATCAGTTCTAATCAATGGGATCTTATAAAAGGAAGAAGCATAAAAGATTATATCATGTTTTCTAATGAGATCATCCATGATTTTGGTAGAATAAGTGGTGGTCCTCCTCGCATGTGTATTAAGGCTGATTTAGCAAAATCCTATGATTCTATTAATTGTAATGTGATCTTTATCATTCTGAAGAAGTTGAATTTCTCAGTTTCTTGGATAGTATGGTTGAAGGAAATATTTTATACTACTTCTTATCGGGTTTTTCTCAATGGTGAACCTCTGGATCCTTTTACCCATAGAAATGGTATTAGGTAAAGAGAGTCCCTTGCACCCTATTTGTTTGTCCTTTTCATGCAGCATTTCACTTTGACTATGAAGAAAATGTTGAAGATGGAAATTTTTTGCCTATTAAAGCTTCAACTAGTTTTTCTATTTACCATATGATCTTTTCAAATGACCTTATGATTTTTGTGGATTCTTTAGAGGAGAAAGCTTGCAAGGTTGTTAAGCTACTTGAGACTCTTTTCCTGACATGCCTGGGCTCTTTGTAACCCCTATCATAGTTCTATCTTTTTTCAGCTATGGGGTTGACAAAAATTCAATATCTAGTATTTTGGATTTCAAGGAAGGCAAGTTCCCTCAGAATATCTAGGAATATCGTTGTTTACTAGAAGATTAGGAAAGGATTTTGTTTCTCCACTATGTGATAAAATAAAATCAAAGTTGGAAGGCTGGAAATCAACTACTTTACCTTGTGTTGGTAGACTTGAACTCATTCGGTCTACTTCATCAGTTATGAAACTTTACTGGTCTTCGACCTTCCCTCTCCCTTGCTCTTTGGTTGGTGAGATTGAACGTTTATGTAGGAATTTCCTTTGGGGTAGTTCTAATGATAAAGTTAATGTTCATTTGATTAAATGGAGCAGGGTTACTAAACCTAAAAAGAAGGTGGTTTGGATGTAAAGGTTGTTAAAGATGTTGTAAAAGCTTATATTGTGCTCAATTTATGGAACATTGCTTGTTTAGAAAGGCTGCCTTTGGGTGAGATGGATTCAAGAAAAGTTTTTGAATCATGTGATTATCTAGTTTGTCAATTCCAATCAAAATTGTTCTTGGTTTTTCAATCAACTTATTGCTTAACAAAAGCATTTACTTACACTGGTCTAGTATGAAGTTGGTAATGGTCATCATATTATGTTTTGGATGGATCCCTAGTTATCCAAATATCATTTTCTTATGGATGTTTTGGCTCTAAATCTTTTCTTAAGCTAGTCTTATCCATGGAGGATAGTCTTGATAAAATTATTAAAGATAGGTGCTAGTTTGTCCATATTGGCAGAAGACTTGAACCACTTACTATATTGCTTGAGTAAAGATTGTTCCCCTTCAGATGATATGGATACAATTCTCTGTCTTGGGAAATATGAAGTTATTTTTAGAGATATCTGGGATTTCTTGAGGGATAAGTATCTCGAATCTTTTTTATTTGAATGGATTTGGATGTTTAACTATCCAAAAGGTATCAAATCCATACTTGGAATGTAGGGCATAACAAACTTCTTGTTTCCGTTTATGTAAGATGGTTGGGACTTCAGCTTCTACTATTTGCTTTCATTGTATCACTGACTATGAATATGTTCCACATGTTATGTTCTCTTGTGGTTACTCTACTAAGGTTTGGAAATTATTTGTTGAAGACTGGTTTCTTTGTTCCCTCATGTTGTTCGGACTTAGCTTAGTCTTTTTTTTTAGGAAATGTAATGTTATATATTAAAAGCACATCAAGCAAGCAAAATCTGCTTATGTGAAAACACCTACAAAAAGTTTGTAACAGCAACATAATGAAAAAAATTGAAAGGGAAATAAAGCTGATGAAAGTAGTGTTTTGCTAACGAGGGGGAGGCACCCCTTAACAAGCCCCTTGGTGATTAAAAATGAAGCATCCTAGGAAGTTACTGTTGAAGCTTCCCTTTATCCAGAAAGACAAGTCACAATTGTTGATGTACTAGGCTGACACCGGTCTCGTCGTCCACCATAGCTTTTAGGTCACAAAGAAATGCAGCTTCTGATTCTCCTTCCTCTGAGTCATCCTGCCTCCCATCTGCTAGTTTACCTGTAGTTTTGTAAGGATGTGAAGATCGACATCTATTTGGGTTATAATATTTTTTGCCAAATTTTTCTTATTGTTGAAAATTCTATTGTTTCTTTCTTTCCAAAGGTTCCAGCAAATTGTAGTGAAAAGATCGCTGCTCTTGAAATCCTTGTAAAGTCTTAATGGTATTGTTTGGATGGGGAAAGTGGCTTCCTGGAGATCAGGAAGGCAGTTTCTCAAGAAATGTGAAAAGATAGTTTGGGAAAATGAGCATTTAAAGAAGATGTGGCTGATCAAGTCACTATTTTTTTCACACAGAGCACATCTAAACGGGCCTATGAAGCCTTTTTTTGTGATGTTTTCACCTAAAAGAAGTTTGTTGTGTAAAAGAAGCCATAGGAAAGTTTTGTATTTTGTGGCCATTTTTGTTTCCAAATCTTTGATGATGAAGGGGTGATCACGAGAGAAAATTGTAAGCAAGTTTAACTGAATAATCTTTCCCCCATTTCCAAGTGATGGTATTTGAGATGTTGTTTTCCGTGGAACATGATAGACGTCTGAATTCATTTTGACTTACCTGGGATAGGATACATCTTTTAAAGGAGTTTGATCTATTACTGGTGATTAGCGAGAGAGCTTTATCAATCCTTAGGTTGAGGAGATTATTTGGAATAGACCAGGATGGTTTGAGATTAAAGACAGAGTTGTTTTCATACCATGGATCAAACCAGAAGGAGATGATCTTGTGTAAATGAGGAGGAGTGTTTAAGATTTGTGAAATCGTTTGGATGTTTTTATTGATGAATTTCCAAAGCAGGGAGGCTGTTTTCAGATGGATTTGGTGCCATGGTGGTGAGTTTTGATAATATTTGTGTTTGATGAGATTGGTCCAGATTTTCTTTTTGTTTTGAATTAGATTGTCAATGATTTTGGCAATAAGGCAGAGTGAGTGCATTTCAATGTTGATAATGCCCCAACCTCCTTGATCCAGAGGAGCAGATATAGTTTTCCAATTTACTAGATGGTAATGTTTCCCTGGTTTGTCTAGTTTGTGGAAGTTGTTCCAAAGAAATTTCTCCGAATTTTATCTAGAATGGACTTTGTTTTTGAAGGTAAGGGAATGCAGCTCAAGTAGTGGGTAGTTATTGGTGTGATGACACTGTTTAGAAGGGTGAGCCTACCCGAGAGGTTGAGGAAGTTGTTTGCCCAGTTTGTGAGTTTAGAGTTTATTTTTGAAATTATGGGATTCCAAATAGCATTTGTGATGTTATAAGGGGTGATGGGGAGACCCAGATATTGGATCAGGAATTCTTCAATCTTGCATTTTAGGAAGTCTTTGAGATGCTCCAAAGAAGATTGATTAATGTTTACTCCAAAGATGGAAGATTTTTGTATATTTACTTTTAGCCCGGAGATATATGAGAAGATACCTATGATCCTAAAGATATTTTGAATTGAGGATTCTTCTAGGGAGGAGAAGATGATGGTGTCATCTGCGAATTGAATGATGTTTTCCTTATAGACATCGGGAGCAGAGATAAGTCCATTTTGTTTTCCCATCTGAATCATGCGAGAGAGAATAGTGGTTAAGATGATGAAGAGGTAAGGGGAGAGAGGGTCCCCTTGTCTAAGTCCATTTGAATTATGGAAATAACCAAAAGGAACATCATTGATGATAGTGGAGAAGTGATTTGTTGATATACAAGCATGGATCCAAGAGATCCATCTGTCAGGAAAATCGAAGCCCTTAAGAGTATGTAATAGGCATTGCCAGTTTACAAAGTCAAAGGCTTTTTTGAGGTCCAGTTTGATGGCTAGGAGAGGGGATTTATTGTTGTGGCAAAGGTGAATCGTTTCATTAACCATTAAAAAGGCATCTTGTATGCTTCTGTTTTAAGGCAGATTGGTTAAGAGGGATGATGTTTTCCATGAGAGGTTTGATCCTGTTAGCTAGAGTTTTTGCGATGATTTTGTATGAGGTATTTATGAGGCTGATAGGTCGGAAGTGAGAGATGATTTCAGGCTGATTATTTTTTTATCAGGGTGATGAAAGTTTTGTTAATGTATTTGATGATGTTTTGTGGGTTTGAACTGGTGTGGAAGGCAGATAAAAAGGCAAGAAAATCATGTTTATAATGGTTCCAGTTTGTCAAATAGAATTCCACATTAAGACCATCGGGTCCAAGGGATTTATTTTTACCGAGGTCAGAAATAGCAGATTGTAATTCTTCAGGGTGAAGGGTTTGATGAGATCTTGAGGGTTTTTTATTTTCTTTTGACAAATGGTGTTCCATTGAAGGTTGTTGAGACAAATAGGGTTATGGTTGTTATTGAAGATTTTTTTGAAATGGTTGTTTATATGTGTTATAATGGATTGTTTATGATATGTGAGTCTGCCATTTATCATTAGATGGGTTATGGCATTATTTCTAAAGTTTTGGTTACAAATTTTGTGAAAAAAAATTGTATTTTTGTCTCCTTCTTTAGCCCAAGAGATCTTTGCCCTTTGTCGCCATCTTGTGTCAATGCAGTTATTTATGTGGTCAAGATCAGCTTTTATTGAAAGGAAAAGAGCAGGATCAGCAGATGGGTCTTTGTCAACAAAGAGAAATTGGTCTTCAAGATTTTTTTGAAGTTCAGATAAGGTCGAAGGGTTTTGAAGTTTCCATTGTTTTATGTGAGTTTTGATATGTTTTGTGTTGTTTAGGATATGAAGACCAATGTTTGTTGTTTGTGGGTTGGCAAGCGTCCAAGCTTCAAGACAGGATCTGGAGAAATTTTCCATGGAGAGCCAACTATTTTCAAATTTGAAGGGCCGAGAATCCCAAGAGCAAGAAGCAGTTTCAAGAATTAAAGGGAAGTGGTCTGAAATGGTTCTATGCGAGATATATACAGATGAGAGAGGGTGCTTGTCTTCCCAAAGATTTGTACAAATGAAATGATCAAGTCTAGCAAAAGACTGGTTTCTAGACCATGTATATAAGGCATTAGAGGGTAAAACGTCAATTAGAGAGTGGTTTGTTAGCATCTGACAGAATTTTTTATCAGCTGCTGACATCGATAAGGAAGAGGGATTTGAAGTGTGCCTATCTGAGATATGGGTAGTAAGATTAAAGTCACCACCAAGAACCCAGGGAGACATGTGATATTTTGTGATGAGGTAGTTTAGTTCCTCAAGGAAAAGAGATTTATTATACCCTGGTTCCCCATAGATACCAGAGAAAGACCAAAGATAACCGTCAGAGAGATTTTTGAAATCAATAGTTATGGAGAAGTTTAGGATGGAAGAGTTTTGCGAGATTAGAGTCTGGTTATTAAAGCCAACAATGATACCACCTTTGAAGCCCTTAGGAGGAATTTGAATCCAGTTTGTGATTCTATTTCCACCGATAGTTTTGAGGGCAAAAGGGGTAAGGAAGGTTTTAGTTTCTTGGATGGTAATGAGATCGATATTGTTTTTATAGATGTGGGAGCGTATTTTTTTTCTTCTTTGAAGATTTGCAGCACCACAAATATTCCAAGATGAAATTTTCATGACAGAGGAAAAAGGACAAAAAGCTAAACAGATAAACACAGAAAATGTGCTATCCGGTTAACACCTTTTCTTCGTCCATCCCATGAAAGATTCAAGATTGTTAAGAACATTGTGTGCATCATCGTTATCTTCAAGATGAAAGCCTATCTTATTTGCAAAGGATGTGAAAATTTTTAAGTTTGACCAAGAAGCTAGATCTTCTATTGTATCAAAATCTTTGTTAGTTTTTTTTATAAGAAGGAGTTATTGGTAATGAAGAGGCAGAGGAAATATTACTGAAAGAGCAAGGAGGGGATTACCTTTCTTTGATCAGTTGATGATGCTGGAGCCGTTGGTGTTGATTTGGTTTGGCTGCAAGATCTTTTGTAGGTAGCTGGAGTTGGGCTTCTGCTGAGGGCTCTCCTGTTCCGAACTCTGCAAAGAGTTTTCATTCTTGTGCTGAGATGATTCTTGAAACAAGGTTGTTTGATGGTTTTTGTTTGGTGAATGGCAGCTTTCCTTCGTAGAGGAAGGAGATGGGAAAGAGTTGCTTCTAGGTTTGAAATTGTTAGTAGGGAGAGAGGGTTCATGAGATCTAGTTCTTTTCTTATTTGGAAGGTGATAGGAGTTTTCAGAGTAGTTTGAGGTTTTCCTAATCCAATCATGGTTTCTGTCAAGTGAAGCCCTGGAATGCGAGATATGGATTTTATCTTTATTTGGGCTAAACCAAGATGGTGGATGAGAAGTAAAGTCAAAGAAGGCAGTGTTGTTTATTGTAGGGTGTTCAGCTGCAAGTTTTAGATGATAGATGAACTCGCCAATTATAATGTTGATAGATGGCGGTAGGGAGATGGCGGCTTTGACTGAAAAGAGGCAGTAAGCTTTGATGTATTGAGTAGGGTGAAGTGTTTCTGGACTGATGTATTGGAGAGTGGCCCCGATAGAATGAGTGATGCCTCTAAAAATCTCAATCTCCCACAATGGGGAGGGAGATTTGAAATGGCAACCCAGTCTGAGCCGCCAGCTGGGGCAGGGAAAGAACCAGAGTCAGCAGACCATTTTGATAGTCTAGCCATGATGAAGCTTGAGCCACATGGAATGGTGAGCACTTGGTTGAAAAGATGATTAATCTTCATTCCTTCAGGGACAGTGTAAATAAGCTGGGTGGGCGAGAAGATTTTTGGTTTGAGGATAGATTGACCAGGAAGAAGAAGAGCTAAAGCCCGTGTGATGTCTAGGACGTTGATAGGGTTGTTGTCCAGGTTATTTTCAACTAAAACTAGGATGCTTCTAAGTGAGAAGACTTTGAGCAAGCACATAGAGTTTGCAGGGAGATCTAGGGCAATAGCATATTCTAGGTGATCAGGGACCTTCATGGTTGGTAAGGCAGAAGGATGGTTTTCACAGAGAGTTTTTGCAAAAGGAAGAGGAGGGTTTTTTCATTGTGGGTTGTGCTTTGCAGTTGAAAGGTTTCTAGGCGAGTGAAAGGATTTTGATATAGGAGGGAGTCGGGTGTTTGTGATCGATCGATAGGGGGGGTATCTTCTGCATGTTCGGGCGGGAGATTTGCGAGGCATGCAAAAGGGTTTTTTGAAAGGTAATGATGATGGGTGGGTGCAGCGTTGTGCCAGGGGTCAAAAAAATGCCTTTTTGGGGCAGCATAAATTCTTTGGAAAGGCGAGATTTTGATCGAGCGAGTGTGCATGTAGGAGGAGTGGAGGTTTGGCTGGTATTTGTCCATGTTAGGGAGAAGGCGGGCCTTACAGAACCTTTTTATGTGCCCTAGACGACCGCAACTAAAGCAAGATCGTCAAGAGTAACATCTGGAAGTTGAGTGGTTGTTCCTGTAGCAGAGAGAATAGAAAAGGGCTCGAAAAGGTCTTTTTAGGGGGACCAGGGTCCAGATATGGGCGGTGGGTGGTTTTTCTAGGGTATTGTTTATGAGAAGGGAAGATTTTGCATGGCCCAGGACGGGAAAAGAAAGGTTTAGGTGAGTGATGTCCTTAGGGATGATTTCCCCCATCGGGGGAGAAGTGGGAAGAAGGGTTTTATATAAGGAAGATAATTTTGGCTTGTAATTTTTTCCTTTAAAAGATGGGGAGGGAAAATGCTTGTACCTTTCAGTGATAGAACAATGTTGTTGAACCGAGGGTGATGTGACTTCATCTTCTTCATCCTCTAACCCTGAAGAGATGGACATGGGCCAGGATTTTGCTCCCATGGGGGGTTGATGTTCAACTCTGACAAAGAGTTGGTCCGCCGAATTTGAAGATGAGGAACTATCTTGATCATGTTTTTTGTATAGGTGGGCAAGTTCTGGGGGAGTGTTGTGGATGAAGTCTTGAACCCAGGCACGGGAGGTGCGATTTTCTATTGGTTGTAAGAACATCGACCATTCTAGTTGTAGGTTCAGTTCCTTACGCATATAACTCCAGCCTTCCGAGATGAGGAGGAAGGGGGATTTTTTACCCCAGGTTGTTTCCGAGGGGGTAGACCATGTGATCTGAACCTGGAAAGAGCAGTGGCCAATACTAATCATGCTGGTGCCAGGAGAGACGTCGTGCTTGTAATAGATCCAGGCTCGTGGCAAAGGGATGTTTGATGAAAAGGAAGGGTCTGCAAGTTGGATTTCGATGTAGGGAAAATGGGAGTTCATGTTGTTTGGAGATGTTGGGGTTTTTGTGTTGCTGCTGGGCACCGAGGGTTTTTGCTTCTTCAGAGCGCGGAGGAAGGTTTTAATCTTGCCTGATTTTTGCATGCACAGTGTTTTTATGCATGAGGCAAGGGTGAGGGCGCCTCCTGTTCTCATGTTGTTATCGGGTCATTTGGTGGGGCTTTATTGCTGATGTCTAGGCCAAAAGTTATGCTGATTTGATCTGGCAGCCAGCGATATTCTGGGGAAGGGTTTGTAGCCGACAGAGAGAATGGAAAGAGTGAAAGGAGTAATCAATGAGTTGTTTTTTTGCATGCACCTAGGGCTGTTTGGGATACACGAGGTGAGATGCAAAATGATGTGGATAAACTCAGAATTTATTGCACACTGGTTTGAAGAGGCCTAAAGTTGTAATAGGGTTTTGCCACCTAAAGTGAAGAGAAGGTAGGGGGTGATGGAACTTGATCGGTGAAGCCTAGGAGCTTAAGACCGAGAAGGAAAAGGCGCTGATGCTGCTAAACTGGATGTAGCAAGATCGAACTCGACAAGCACTGAAACCGATCAAGGAGTTGGTACCATCAACATGCAAGGAAAAAACGGGGGATGTAGTTACCTGAGAATGGATTTTCTTTGGGCCTTATATGGGAGATGCTGATTCCCGAAGAGAGAAGGTTGGATTTTGCTGCCGCTGTCGAGATGAAGCAATAGGCAGCAAGAACTCGTCGGGAGTGAAGGGAGACACCTGAGAAGGATTTTTTCTTTGGAACCTGATTTGGGAGAAGCAGAATCCCGAAGAGGGAAGGATGGACTTCTCCGCGACCGTCAATATGGAGCAAGAGGCGGCAGGAGCACGCCGGGGAAGGAAGGGGACGCCTACCAAGGATGAGGACGAGCCGGATGAGAAAAATCTAGAGAGAAGCGGGAGCTTTCTCCCTCAAACTTACCGTTGGTTTTTAGCTTAGTCTACTAGTAGGTTTTCTCATCTCTTCTCTATTACCATTGTGCTATCTTTGGAAAGAGAGGAATCTACAAGTTCATGATGGATATGGTAATCCTACAAAGATCCTTTTGGATAAGGTCAAACTTACTATCCTTGATCTTAGATAGTAGATTAGTTCTTCTTTCTAATCTCTCTACCTCTTGGAGTCTCTCTTGCCCTGGTTTTGATGGGGCTATGTATCGATAGTGTTTCCTTCTTGATTTTATATTTTCTCAACAATCTATGCTGACACTATTTTGTAAAGTGTTTTTGATAATAATACATACAACAAACTTTCCCACAAAAATAACTCAAAATATATCAAAATTATATATCAAATTGATCAAGGAACTGAATAGAATCCAAATAAAATATGTTTGAAACCTAATTTTGATCGTAGTTCCAAAAGTATACCTAAAATATGTATGTAAGATGGTTAATGCATACAAATCCTAGAATTGATGAGTGTGATGCTTAAAATAGTAAATTCGTTTATTTTGAGATATAATCTGATATTGCTTCAAATAATGGGAATCAAAGATGATGATGTTAGGAATCAAAGATGATGATGTTAAAGATGATGAAGAATTAGGGTTTCTAGGTCAATAATCACATACATGTATAAATAAGGTTTATAAATCAAAGATCATAACTTTCTATATTATTAATGCACATAATAAAATCTAGGTGTTCATGATGCAAGTATATGATAAATCTTGCATTTAGGGTTCCACCTAATGTTTAATATGAATTAGTAATTCTCGATTGTAATGCCATGGAATTAGGGTTTGTACCCTTATTCCTTATACAAACCTGAGACAATCCTAAATCCTAGTTTAGGACATATATTATATTGGTATGTCTTGAATATGATTGGTGACACTTTAGAATATATGTACATGAATATAATGTTGGTTGATTATATTGAATTTTTGGATATATGCTTGAAGTACATGTTGCATGGTTTCTACACAGAAATAAGGTACATTGTTATGATTATGAATACTTGCTCTTATCGACTTCTGATGTTTTCTAGAGTTTCACAATTGATTCGCAATCAAACATCTTGGTTGTTTATTTGCTTCCTACAAACTACAAGGCCCTATGTGTATCACCTTATATGAATATAACTTTCTCAAACCCAAGATGCTAACTCTAGAGGGTGGAACGTACATGCTCAATAGAGAAAGTCTTTTTGATGACTAGTAACCAAGCCCAGAAAGGAAGATCACAAAGAGGTTAAGCCCCTGAAGGGAAGGCCGACATGATGACTATGACCAAGCCCTAGGATAAGAAGGTCACAAAGAGGTCAAGCCCCATAAGGGAAGGTTTATATGGCAACAATCCCCAAAAAGGGAAGTTTTCACAAGTCCATTGCAGGGACAAAACCCAGTGAGGGGCTATACCATAAAGATTGAGCAATTATGGATTGAGAAGTTATAACAGAAAATGCATGTTCAATTATTAAATAATAATTGATGATATGGTTTTTATTTTGTTACACATGCATGCATATATTTTGATTGCACCTCTTACATAGTATAGAAATGTGTTGACCACCTTTTAGATTTTCAACATTTTAGATAATTTGAATATTTGATATGAAAACATGGTGAATCAGATGAAATCTAATAAAGACATTAAAGCTAAGTAAAGGAGGATTAGTTAGATGCATTCTCTCAAGTGTAATAGTTTCACTTGAAATGTTCATGTAACTTCTTAGAGGAGGCTCATTATGTGTCATCTAATCAACATTTATGAAATAAATGGAAATTATTTACTAAATCTAGATTCCTAGGGAATTCAAGTAATAGCTATCAACATTAAGGTCCTTATGTAATTGGGGGATGTTGAAAAGTGAGATCATTACAGTTTTCAACCATCCAAATTTGATGTAGTTGTAGGAGAGATCACACCAGCAGAGATTCCTTTGTTAGGAGAATTTTCAAAACAAATCAATGGCTCAAGAACTTGAGATGAGAAATAATAACCCTTCGGAGATGCAAGTTTAGACAAAGTATCCCAAAGAACTCAATATCATACCCCCTCGACAACCACTTCTTTGGCTTCCAGACTCTATTTTCTAGAAAAGAAGGTATCTATTTTTGAATTTTTTCCTTTTATGCTAAGTTGTCCACTAGAGTACTATATAATAAGGTATCATGCTCAGAAGTACCACAAGCCAAGCATCTTGAAGGATCACATTCATATTTGAACTCAATAACATATGTAATACCATCTTCACTTTTAAGAATTAGTTCTTTCGAATAATCAAACCCATTCGTACTAAAACCTTCATGAGAAAATTCCATCCTCCTAAATGAAATAGTTAAATTTTGTAGTGTGCACATGAATCCCCAATAAGGATTTGGTGTATTCAAAAATATCCTCAGCCAAAGATTCATGAATTTTGATCCGGATTGGAATTTCCATCAATATTAACTTGTCTAGGGAGTCACCTCTCTCCCTACGCTTAATAATCAAGGGCTTACCTGCAATATTCCATGCCCCCCTATAACACTATCACCATATCATCATCATTTAAGAATTGTATAAGAAAGAAATCCTTCCCCTTTATCTCTCCTCATTTGACCCCTTGACCTTCCAAATTTGTGCGAAATGAGTTACCAAGATTTTCCTGTGAGGTTTGAGGCTTGTTACGTACCCAGCATCCCCATGACTTCATCACTATATGCTACACTCTACTATAATCTTAGGATAGACCAACTTCCCCTTTGTCAATTTGACATGAGTCTTATGTAACTTCCAGTTTTGCGATGAAAGAATTAAAGAGAACAAAACTAATCATGATCTAACCTCCTTTGCAATTGAAATCACCGAATGAGGGGGAACCTTCCTTCTTGTAACGACCTCCTCCCCCTATTATCCCTATTCAAGTGGACTAAGAGGGCAAGGGCCATTACCTTTATTATATGATCAAAGTTAGCAAATAACTAGAAATAAATAATAAATTTTCACTAAATGGGAATGAGTTTATACAAGATTAACCTTCCATAAAGGAAATACATAATATGGTTTTCTAAGCTTTGTAACATGAAATAAAAACTAACTAAATTCTCTAGGGATTACATTACTTACTTTCTCTTTGAGTGCCTCCTTTTCTTGGATATCCATTTTCATCTTACTTGCAGAATAGTAGATTATCCTAAGAAGGTGTGAAACAAAAGCATGGTCAGTATAATGATTTATACTGGCACGTGGGGGAAATAAAATATTGCATATAGGTGTAACAACATAATCACAACAATTATTGTTACAAAATCAAAATTATCATTTTCTTCATAACTTCTCAACTAGTTTTTACTCTACATCTGGTATACCCCTCTTAGGGTTTTGTCTCTACAGTGGACTTTACCTCTCAATATGGAGCTAGGTAAGTTGTTGGCCACCTCTCAATCTGGAGATAGGTTCCATGTAGGTCTTCCCAATCTAGGGAATGACCGCTTATGACCTTCCCGATTTGGGGCCTAGTCTGACCTTCCCAATCTGGAGCCTGGTCTTTAGTCATCACCATGTCTTTTCATTTCTTTTTATCCACAAACATCTAGAGTTGGTATGCGGGGTTTGAGTAAGTTATAAGCATAATATTGTGATAGCTATAGTGACCTTATATATTGTAGGAAATAAATATCATCCAAGCATTTAATTTCAAGCCATCTGGAAAAACATCAGAAGAGTCGGGAAACTAATGCAGTTATTCATGAGTAACCACATACTTATTTCAGAAGTAACCTGATGTCCAAGCAAGAGCAATCAGGAATAGCCAAACAAGAAACCAAGTAATTATCATAAAAGTTAAAGCAATAAACTCATGTATCATTATTTTGTCCAAATCAACAATAAGATTTACTTGGGTCTCAAGTTAGGGTTTCATTAGGGTTTTGGATTTCTAAACCCTAGTTAACACTTTTCATGACTTTTGGGTTGACAAACCCTAATATCGTCATTAATTGCACCTTTAATCTCAAGGAAACCCTAATTATCCAAATCATGGGTTTCTAAGTTCACATAAGTTTCAAGTTGCTCTTTTTATTCATGAAAGATCAATCTTTCATTATCAACATCAATTAGACTCATTAAGATCATCAAAACTTAAAATTTAGGAATCTGGTTCATAACTACATTGAAGATGCTAACTTTAGGTGCTTTTTGAACTAGAAACATATCTAGGTCTTAATTTATTTTTATTGTATTTCTTGTATTTTTTTTAAGAAAATACCATATATTACATTCCTTAATACTATTATACTACTAATTACTAGGATGTTTACATTCTAGTAATCATATATTTAGGCCAATAGGGTCCTGCCACCAAGGCAAGGATTCCTGTGTCCCACCCTTCCATCTTGACAGGGTCGTCCAATACGTCCACACCAATTGAGTGGCTCGTCCGCGTGGTAACTCTCTTGACCAAATGAAAAAAAGAGGGAAAAAGGGTGATAATACCCTTACATGAATAACAAGGCGATGAAGGTAGTGATGTAATTCCCTCATTCCCCTTCGTCAACCTCAAACCTATGAGAAAAGCTTCTCAATGAGTCAACTCGATGGTTGACTCTACTACTTAGCCCACCAGGAAAAGGAGTAAGGTCACCTTCACCTTCACCTTGCTTCCCTGAACTCAAAGTGCCCTTCTATTGTCCGGGTCGTGGTTGGAAGTGATGGTACAAAGTTTGGGTACCTATGGTAAGATGGCAGTACGGGTAGAGGTGAAGAACAAGGCCAATAGAGAAAATGGGACTAGGGGAACAATCACATGACTCAGTCAAAGCTTTGGGGATCAATTGTGATCTCGCTGAGGGTCAAGGATCCCCTATTTATATCCTCCCATGTCAGAAGGATTATCTTGGGGAGGGAGATTTGGCAAAAAGCACTAGAGTCCTCCAAACTCAGTGAAATTGGGGGTGGATGAGTTTGTCTTGTTCTAATGAGACTGTTGGTCCAATTTTGAGATTTTTTCATCCATTAAAACTCTGGGAAATTGGTTCTAAAGGTTACCAGTTTGGTCTCTGGTTTCCTTTCTTGGCCAAAGGTAAGTGACGAAGTTGCTACATTAGATGCAGATCTTCGAGTCCACAAGTCGCTCACCAATTAAAAAGGCCAAAAATAGGAATTCTAATATGAATATAAATCATGACATTTAATGCTTTTCCATGAACTTTAGGGATTTTTGTAAAGTCCATATCTCCCAATCCATCCATCCTTTTAATCTCAAATTTTAAGATTAAGTCCCCTAAAAATTTATCTAAATGTTTTTAAAGATTGGGATTGAAATCCTAAAATAAAAGGGACTTTGATTCATATGCAAGTTTTCCTATAAATTCATGCATGTAAGGCATCAAAACTAATTCTTTTCTCTTTCTTCCTTTTCTATCTTCTTTATTTTGGCTATTCTTTCTATTAGAAACCATGTTCAAATGAAAACGAATAAATAGTAGCCATCCATGCCACTTACTAGAGAATTATATGCAATTCTCTCAAGTACACATAATTATCATCTATTTTCTTTTACTTTATAGTTATTATGGGATTTTCTTTTCTCCTTTTTCCCTTTTATCTATTATTGGTTTAATAACATAGTAGCGATCACAAAATCATTCATTTAAGGGAAATTTGCAATGAAAACCAGTCTATTAAAAACAAAACACACAAATTTCCATCATGTCTCTTTTAGTGCAATAATTGCAATCCAATTACATAAAATACAAGTAAAACTGAGGTTATAACATCCTACCCATCTTATAGGATTTTTTTTCCTCAAAATTTGACTAATAACCAAAACAACTCTGGATAAGAGTTGTCCATATCTGCCTTTAGCTCCCATGGGGCTTCATCCTCCCCATGCTGCTTCTGAAGAACCTTTACCATCTCTATCTTTTTATTCTTGAGCTCTTTCATCTTGGTATCCAATACCCTCTTAGGAAACCTACGGTATCTCAACCTCCCTTGGAATTCAATAGGTTCAATGATCAACACATGGCTCAGATCCTTCACGTAGCACTTTAGATTGGACACATGGAACACATCATGCAGCATACAATGTTGAGGGGATAAGGCTAAATGATAAACAACTTCACTGATCCACGCTAAAATCCCAAACAGACCCACATATTGGGGACTTAGCTTGCCTCTGTTATTAGCTATATCTTGGAGGGGTCAAATTTTCAGAAACATATGTTCACCCACGGCAAAGTGCAAGTCAGTCGACTTCACATCAGCATACAACATTTTTTCGATCATGGGCTCTCTTTAGCCTTTTCTTGATCAAATTGACTTTATCTGCATATAACTACAATTCTTATAACCTCAACAAGGTCATCTAGCCAACATCATCCCAGTGAGGTGGTGACTGACATGGCCTCCTATAAACAACTTCTATGGATTCATCATGATACTCGCTTGGTAACTATAATTATAAGCAAACTCAGCTAGGGACAAGTACTACTCCCATGATCCACCTCAATCGAGCACACATGCTCTCAACAAATCCTCTAAAGTCTGGATTGTTCTTTATAACTATCCATCAGTCTGGGATGATAACTTGTGCTAAACTTTAATCTAGTATTGAGTTTTTCATGCGCTTGTTTCCACAACTTGGAGGTGAACTAAGGGTCACAATTAGAAATAATTGAACTCAGAACACCATGCAATCGAACTATCTCTTTAATATATAATTTGGCTAGGTTTGTCACCTCCGAAGTGATCCTTAAGGCAAGGAAATGTTCTTCCTTGGTAAGGCAATCTACCACAACCCATTTTGCATTATGACCATTCTTTGTCTTGGGGAGACCCACCAAAACTTCCATGGTGATATGTTCCCATTTCCACTCAGGAATATCAATTGATTGCAGTAATCCACTAGATCTATGGTGTTCATCCTTCACCATATGGCATGTGAGACAACTGGCCACATATGTTGCTATGTCTCTCTTCATTCCATGCCACTAAAAGTATTGTTTCAAGTCTTTAAACATCTTGGTAGTGTCAGGGTGTACCGCATACTTAAAACCATGAGCTTCTTGCAAGATATTAGTCTTCACGGGTGAATCTTCAAGGACCCAAATACGACTCTTGTATCAGATTCCACCATCTACTCCCACCGGGATATGTGTTTGAGGTTTCTTCAACAAACCTTTCATCTTGTCAAGCTCTGGGTTGGCTAACTAGGTAGCTACCAACTTGGTTATCATGTCTAGTTTTATTTGAATTTTAGCCACATGGATATGGTCTTCTAACGGGTATGAAGTTCTCCTAGAAAACTCTTCCAGTTCTCTCCATTGGGTAGATAACATCATTGCACACTTGAGTTGTTTTTGAATAAAAGTATTTGCTACTACATTAGACTTTCTAAGGTTGTAGGTGATGGTGAAATCAATGTCTTTCATATACTCCATCCATCATCTTTGTCTCAGGTTTAGGTCCTTTTGAGTTAGGAGTTACTTCAAACTTTTGAGGTCTGTGAAGATTTCAAAAGTGGCTCCATAAAGATAGTGTTTCTAGATCTTCAGGGCATGTATAATTGTAGTCAGTTCTAAATTATGTGTTGGGTAGTTCACTTCATTTGTCTTGAGTTGTCTGGAGGCATAAGAAACAACATGTCTATTTTTCTTTAGCACACATCCAAGCCCCATCTTTGATGTGTCAGTGAAGATCATAAAACCTCCATTGCTTTATGGTAGAGTCAACATGGGATCTATGGTCAACTTCTGTTTCAATTCCTAGAGCCAAGCTTCACACAAGTTGGACCATACAAACTTCTCGTCCTTTTGGGTGAGCTTCGTGAGGGTCAGAGTAGACTTTGAGAAATCCTTTATAAAGCACCAATAATATCTGGACAATATCAAGAAGCTACAAATCTTAGAAGGTTTCTTCATTTCTAGACAATCACACATGACAGACACTTTACCAGATCCAAAGGCCATTCCTCCGAATATAATGTGTCCATGAAACATGAGACAGTCTATCCAAAACTCGCACTTCGATAATTTTCTATAAAACTTCTACTTTCTCTAGATATCAAGGTCTCTAACCAAGTGGTCATGGTGTTGCTCTAAGTCATTAGAGTAAAGCAAGATATCATATGAACACTATGACAAAAGAGTCTAGGAAAGGTTGGAACACAATGTTTATGTGATTCATAAACACACTCGGGGCAACGGCCAACCTAAACGGAATGACTACAAACTCATAATGGCCATAATGGGTTTAGAAAGAGGTTTTTGAGATATCCTCATTCTTAACTCGTAACTGATGATACCCAAATCTCAGGTCAATCTTTTATAAGACTCAGGCCAACATGAGTTGGTCAAATAGGTCATCTATATGAGGTAAATGATACTTGTTCTTCATAGTAGCCTGATTTATCATTCTATAGTCTATGAACATTTGAAGTGATCCATCTATCTTCTTCACAAAGAGGACTGGGGATCCCCATGGAAAAGTGCTAGGTTAGATGAAGGCTTTGTCTAGCAATTTCTGTAGTTTCTTTTTTAGCTCAAGCAACTTTGCTGGGGGGGGATCTTGTTAGGTGCCTTGGAAATAGGGTTTGTCCCAGGAGCTAACTATATCAAAAAGTCCACCACTCTCTCAGGAGGTATCTCAAGAAAATCATCTGGGAGCACATATGCATAGTCTGTTACCACCTCTATCTCCTTTAAAGGCTGCACCTTAGGCTGTGGCTCAATAATTATTACTAGGAATGCCAGACAACCTTTGGCTATCAACTACTCTACCTTCAAGGATGAGACATACAAGCTAGTCGTAGCATCCTTCCTATCTCTAATGGTGAATAGTGGATGACTTGGTCTCTATATTCTTATTTTCTTTTCCCTAAAGTTTATCTTTTTTCTATACGTATAGATCCAATACATACCAGTTATTACATCAAAGTCATTCATGTCAAGAAGGATAAAATTAGTAGAGAGTTCATTCATCTGATACTTTACATGTATAATTTGGGTTTTCAAGACAGACATAAACATTCAATCACTTTTGGGTTTTCAATACAGACATAAAGATTTAACCACTCGAGTAAGTGACATCCAAAACATATCTTAAATCCTTGATGTCCAAAAAAAGCACATTTGCAAGATTTCTTGAAATAAAAGTATTAATGGTACCAGAGTCAAACATGCTTTTAAGTTTTGTCCCATGTTCTGAAGCATGCCTACATTGTTTTCATAATAGTCAAACTACTGCATTGCTTAGTTAAAAATAGGAAAAGAACTCTAACGGTTATTAACCTCTATCAGATGGTTAGCACTGGCTTGCACCTCTTCATTGTCGATGGAGAAAACTTGGGCTTGCCTTTTCTCTCCTATAGGTGGGGTTGTAGCTAGTGTAGCTGCTGCTACTGGTGGCACTTTTGCTATAGGTTGGACTGCTATTGGGCATGGACCTCTCAAGTCAGGAAGAGGACAATTGGCATGAAAGTGTCCTTCTTACTAGTAATGAAATCACACCTCCATCTCTAACAGTCACTTGCCCGGGTGCGACTTTCCACAGTTGTGGGACCTTGGGTGGAAATTCTCGTTGTGGGTTTTTCCTTTTCCTCTATGTATTCCTTTAGAATGGTTGCATCCTTGTCCTTTTTTATGATCATTCCTTGCTCTAGAGGTACCTTCAGTGAAACCCAGGTACCCGTTTGGTGGGTTTGGTGCAAGTATCACAGTCTTCTCAATGTCCATGGTGATGTTGTAGGCATCGGTGAAGTTTGTCGGCCTACTCGTCATCATGTGGGACTTGATTGCAGGGTGTAGACGTTCTACAAAGTGATCCACCCACCTTTCCTTAGTCCACATATTACCAAACCTCTCCAGGAGGTGGAACTTGAGGGTGAAGGCTACCACAAATAGATTGCGCTCAACTAAGCAATGATCTCCATCTCTTTCCCTTTCTTTGCTAAGACTGGTAACAATCTGGCATAAAAGATGGTTCTCAAGTCAATGCAATCCATTGGGTCTGTATTGAGATCTTGACCCATGATGTGGTTCTCCCACCAGATAATGACTGCTCGTTCCAGTAGGTGAGTGGAAAAAGGGACATTCTTGTTTGGATGCACTTCCATCATACGGAAGCCATTCTCTACTTCCAGAAGCCACGCATCACTTTTGTCAGCTACTTCCATTTTGTCTTCTCCCCAGAACTTCTCGATGTTCAGCTTGAAAAAGTTGAAAATGGTGGCTCCAAGTCTAGGGCGAACGGGTGGCGGCTAACCATTTTCATCTCTAGCTATGTCCTTGTGGGTAAGAGAACTGATATCTTTAGTTAATTTCTTCTGTTATTCCATCCAAAGAGCGTCGGGAGTGTCGACCATTACTTACGTGATTGCGGGTCCTGGACCATCAGTAGGGTTCTTTATGGGCTTGACCTTGTCTTCTAACACCAGTTCACCTTTCTGATAATTATATGGGTTCAAGTTGTTGAAGGGAACATGTTTAGGGTTGGGGCCTTCCTCAGAGGCTCCTTCAGGTCTTTCCCTTTTCTTGTAGGATTCTTCCTTCATAGCCCTTCTTCCCTTCTCTAAGGACCTCCTCTTCTTGTGGGATGTCCTACTCTCTGAATGATCTTGGGGAGTGTTAATAGCAATGGAAAAAGTCTTGTAATGGGTCATGCTGGATCACATAAGCAGATAATTAAATTAGTGTAAGTTTCTAGAGCATTAAAGAATCATAAATTATGTCTGTGACATCTTGATTGCATGCTTTTCATTATTTGGTGGAGGTTGCCTTAACCCCTATTTGTCATAACCCTAGTACTCAAAAAGGGTATATAGAGAGAAGTTATAGGTACCGAGGATTTTATGAGTGAAGGAGATGAAGAGAGGATGAAAAATATGAGAAATCCTAGATGTATGTTATTTTGAGTAAATTCCTATGACTTTGTCTAGGATGAAAGCATGGGTCGGGGAGTCGTTGTAAGCGACTAGCGGTGTAGAGGAAAATATTGCCAACCCTCAAATTGTGGTCCTTTCTAGACATTGTGTTTTTTGGAAAACACTCTAATAATTCCCTTTTGGCTCTACATAGTTCTTAAAATTTAATAACTATTTGAGGTTAAATGGTAAATGAGCTATGACACCAAATGTAATGAACCCTTCCCCCTATTATCCCCTATTTAGGAGGACCGAAAGGGAAAGGGCCATTACATTTATTATAGGATTGAACGCTTAGCAAATAACCAGAAATAATTAATAAATTTTCACTAAATGGAATGAGTTTATACAAGATTAACCTTCTACAAAGGAAATACATAACATGGTTTTCTAAGTTTTGCAACATGAAACTAACTAAATCCTCTAGAGATTACATTATTATCTTTTTCTTTGAGTGTCTCCTTTTCCTAGATATCCATTTTCATCTAACTTGCAGAATAACAAATTATCCTAAAACTGCAGGAAACAAAAGTACAGTCAATATAACAAGTTATACTGATATGTGGAGGAAATAAAACATTACATCTAGGTGTAACAACATAATCACAACAATTATTGTTACAGAATCAAAATAATTGTTTTCTTCATAACTTGTCAACCTATTTTTACTCCACCTCTTGTATACCCTCTCTTAGGGTTTTTTTCCTTGTAGCTGACTTTAGGCCACCTCTAAATCTGGAGCTAGATGCCTTGATGGCCACCTCTCAAAATGGAGCTAGGTGCAATGTAGGTCTTCCCAATCTGGGGCTTGGTCTTTAGTCATCACCATGACTTTTAATTTATTTTTATCCACAAAATTTAAGAGTTGGTATGTGGGGTTCGAGCCAATTATAAGCATAATTTTGTGGTATCCGTAGTAACTTTATAGATTGTAGGAAATAAATATCATCCAAGCATTTAATTCCAAGTAATCTAGAAAAACCTCAAAGAAGTCTGAAAACAAATGTGCATATTCATAGGCGTAACCACATACCTATTTCAAAACTAGATTAATGTCTAAGCAAGAGCAATCAGGAATAGCCAAACAAGAAACCAAGTAATTATCCTAAAAGTAAAGCAATACATTCATGTATAATTATTTTGTCCAAATCATCATTAAGATTGACTTGGGTCTCAAGTTAGGGTTTCATTAGGCTTTTGGCTTCCTAAACTCGAGTTGTCACTATTCATGACTTTTGGGTTGACAAACCCTAATATCATCATTAATTACACCTTTAATCTAAAGGAAACCCTAATTATGCAAATAATGGGTTGCTAGGTTCACATAAGTTTCAAGTTGCTCTTTTTTTTTCATAAAACATCAATATTTTATCATCAACATCAATTGGACTCATTAGGATCACCTACTTGGGCGATATGGTCTTGCCATTGGCGATACCCCAAGGCCCATGCACGATACCACAGCATCCCTTCACAATATGGGAGCTCTATGCACGATACCTTAGGGTAGGAGGCTGGTAAGGGTCGCAAAATTGCACCAAGGGGTGAAACTAGGGGTATATATACTTGTTGTTCATGAAGGAAGGCAAAAATGAGGTGTCAACATTTTGAGCTAGTAGGTGCCACGTGTCATGCATGGGTGACACGTGTACATGCATGCATCAATATTTATATTGTATTGCAAAACAGTTGAGAATCATTTAGGGATAAAGATTCGTCCATTACATATCTCTTTGAATAAGATATATCAACAAAATCACCACTTTATTCACAACTCATCACAACTTTGCTAAGGAAGTTGTAACCTGACACACCTCACCTCCTTGAGGTTCTTTGCACGATATGGACTTTTCCAAGAGTCCACAAAACGATATGGGACACCTCCTTGGGCTCCATGGCCGATAGGCACTCATATATAAGCTTTTCAACTTGACACAACTCAAGTTAAGCTTTCAAATTCAACCCTTTTCTTGGTCATTTCTTCACCAAGATTACCATCATTCATAATGGAATCAAGTATGGTGTATACTCCTTTATATCTATTATAAATGATGCTAGGATGGAGTAGGAACACTCTAGATGTGGTAAGTTGCATTTTAATCCCACGTTTTGGGTAAATTACAATTTGTTCCAAAATTGGTGCACAATGCTCCAACATTGTTCAAACAAGTTCAAACTTCAATTTTAGGCATTGCACGAGACACCACTTAACATCATTCTCTCTCTTATGATTGTAAAACACATTTGGTACATTCAACATGTGGCATTTTGCATTATAACCCCTCAACTTGGGTAAATTGCTCTTTGGTCCAAAACAAAGGAAAATTGCTCAAACAACATTCAATCAGGACCAAACTTGAAACATGAGTGTGTCACATGATAACAAAACACCTTAGAGGATTATATTAAAGTTCTAAGCAACGTTATTAGTCAAAACGAATAGGGTTACCTCATAACCCAGTTGAGGGTCGTTACAAGTTATAAACCCCTAACAAGGATTTCGTCCCCGAAATCCCAGGAAAAAGGGAGGGACAGATTATTCATTAATCATGCCCTCAAGTCTCCACCTAACTTCTTAATGTTATGGAGATACCATAGATCTGTAGTTCACACAAAGTTACTTTCACTAATTCAACCTTATCAATGTTTATGTTTATGTAGAGCATAAACCCCAAACATATGATGTCCATATTATTGAAAGGAAGAAGCATAAAAGAGCATACTTCTATCATCACCCAAGAATATTTATCAAAAGGGAAAAATATATATCTAATAGAGATAATTCACTCAGTAATCTTTTATTCGTTTGGAAAAGTTCACTTAGCAAAACTCTATTTAATTGGGAATGCTCACTTAGCTTTTCCTTTATATTAGGAATGTTCACATAGCTCTTCCCATTTAGGAATGTTCACACAGCTCTGCCTATTTAATTGGGAATGTTCACACAACTCTTCCCATTTAGGAATGTTCACACAACTCTTCCTAATTAATTGGGAATGTTCACACAGCTCTTCCCATTTAGGAATGTTCACACAGCTTTTCCTATTTAATTGGGAATGTTCACACAGCTCTTCCCATTTAGGAATGTTCACATAGCTTTTCCCATTTAGGAATGTTCACACAGATCTTCCTATTTAATTGGGAATGTTCACATAGCACTTCCTGTTGAATTGGGAATGTTCACACAACTCTTCCCATTTAGGAATGTTCACACAACTCTTCCTATTTAATTGGGAATGTTCACACAACTCTTCCCATTTCGGAATGTTCAGACAGATTTTCCTATTTAATTGGGAATGTTCACACAGCTCTTCCCATTTAGAAATGTTCACACAGCTTTTCCCATTTAGGAAAGTTCACACAACTCTTCCTATTTAGTTGGGAATGTTCACACAGCTTTTCCCATTTACAAATGTTCACACAACTTTTCCTATTTAATTGGGAATGTTCACACATCTCTTCCCATTTAGGAATGTTTACACAACTTTTCCAATTTAATTGGGAATGTTCACACAGCTCTTCCCATTTAGGATTGTTCACACAGCTTTTTATATTTAATTGGGAATGTTCACACAACTCTTCCCATTTAGGAATGTTCACATAGCTTTTCCTATTTAATTGGTAATGTTCACACAACTCTTCCCATTTAGGAATGTGCACATAACTTTTCCTATTTAATTGGGAATGTTCACACAGCTCTTCCCATTTAGGAATGTTCACACAGCTTTTCCTATTTAATTGGGAATGTTCACACAGCTCTTCCCATTTATTAATGCTCACACGGCTTTTCCTATTTAATTGGGAATGTTCACACAACTCTTCCCATTTAGGAATGTTCACACAGCTTTTCCTATTTAATTGGATTATACTCTCTAGATTGTTTTAGAATGACTACTTGATCAGAGTAATAAAAAAGACAACAATCTAAGAGTTTCATACTTGTCTTATCTTCAATAATCATATACCTGGCCAGGGTATACAAGTATTGAGATTAGGTAGTATGTACTTTATTTACTATCATATTCCTCACTTCCCATATCCTTATACACACATAATTTTTTTATTTCTGAATTTTCTTCAGATATTTCTTCAATATCTCATCTTTTATTACACATATAAGAGAGATTATAAGCATTTAAAAGAATACTAAATAGAATATAAATTCTAGTTCTCATATTTCTTCCCTATGTCCCCATAGGACAATCAATAGGGAAATCCGTAATAGCAATCCTTTTTATGTTTATCATATAATCATCAAGATAAGGCATATCAAAATGAAAAGCTCTATATAATTGTTATCCTTCGTGGTCATCTACCACTTTAGGTTGACTCAACACATAGAGTCTAGTTGTTTCATGTTGTTGCTTTTGCCTTTTCACTTTATTGGGATGTAACTTTCATAAGCCTTGTCGAGTCTACCTCGATTGTTGAGTCATTTCCTCCCTTCTTTTCAAAGAGAAGAGTTTAGTATGCTCAACAAGTCCATATCCATAACATGTCTTGTCACGCCCCGATCTCACACTAACCACAACCCACAAGATTAGGGCGCGATGGAGGGATTTACAGACAAGCCAAACCACTCATAACTTTTTAAACATTTTAAAGACATTAAAATGATAACCTGATTTATGTTGTAAACTAAAGCTAAACAAATTGCGGAAGCATTATTATTAAACTGACTAGAAAACATAAACAGAGTCTACATCATATTACATTGTTCGACATAAAGTAAAGCATAACAGTTAATTTACATCTTTATACACATTCTACATACACATTCTCTCTCACCCACACCATGTCCCAAGGACCGAGGGGAAAGGACTAAGAGACCACTATCTAACTAACTACATATACCTTCTACTGACTAGGGTGGTAAGATCTTTCAGATTTCTGGAACTGTCGCTGACCTGAAAATATTTGAGTAGAGGAATGAGCCTACTCGCTCGGTGAATAGCATTTCATTTAGCTATCACTAAACAACCCATAAGATATATAAAATTGAAATAAAGATAAGTGCAGTACTAAGCAGGGCAGTTCTAATGACTTAGCAGATTTACAGATAACAATTTCATTTCTATGCAACATCAGATATTTTAAACATATAAACAATTATAGAGAATTGGTACAGAAATTCAAATCTCCTAACATATTAAATTTACTGTGTTCCTATATGATTACATATTTATATTATTATTATGCCCTAATCATATGAAGTGTACTCTGCATATAAAGATCCGTAGCGAACTACGATCCCACCGTACAAGACTTAGCGACACACCCGGGAAATGCTAAGTCTGACTGCCAGCCCTGCTCTGCTACAAGACCACAGGCTCTCCGGCCTACAGGCTCTCCGGCCTCATTGCACTAACTCTGAGTGCTCTAGACTCCTCCTCTAACCTGAGTACACAGGCGGAGAGTCTCACTGGGTTACCACCGTGACTCCGCACGGATTATTATTGAATAACCCCTATTTACTCCAGTGCCACCGTGACTCCGCACGGATTATTGTTGAACACTGCCTCTCTGTCCTCGTGCCACCGTGACTCCGCATAGTTATTGTTGCAACACGAGTTTCACCCCTAAGAAGCAGACCTCTCAAAGGGGTTCTACGGTGTTAGGGCACCTATGTCTATTAACTGATTAACATATAAACATTCAAACAGGAATATCACATTTACTGATTTCATATCGGATCACAATACATTGTTATTCTAAATCGACAGAGCAATATATTTCAAATCATTGTAATTTCTGAGAAATTCTAATACCATGCATTCAGACAAATTAGAAATGCATAAATAACCCAAATTATTTCAATTTGGCACATACATAGCGAATTTACGCAATTGAACATCTTATTGCACAAATTAAAGAAATTTACTTCACATATGAGAATCATACTCAACAATGATCAATTCTCTAAAATTCTTGAAAAACGTGCACATTAACCCAAATCCTGGTTTGTGCATCACTTAACTCAATTAAGAGTTAATTACATATCACAATATAATTTAATAACAATACTTGATAATTTCTAGTAATATTTCAGAGAAATGTGCCATTTCATGTAAATATCAATTTACACATATTAACGTCAAAAGATATATGCAATTAGGGTTTTCATGCATATTTTATTTATTCATATCAACTTTGAAATCGTACATCTGATAATTTATCAGAAATCTTCATTGTCTGGGTTCATACCCAAACTATACCATTTTCAGACATGAATTTCTAATTTCAACATTCAAATGAGCAATTTAGGTTCCAATGAACCATATAAATCTACTGATTCAATCCATACTGTTCAAATGCTAAATTTAATCATATAACAGTGTCTAGAAGCATTTTATGAACTAAAAAGGTCGGGCGATGCCAAACGCTGCCCGACGCCCGATAACGCCTGTTATCAGTGTAATTCGCGCACAAAACAGAAAATATTCAAACGCCTGAGTTTATTAATGATAAATAAATGAAACCCTACTCACTTAATTCGGAATGCCCAAATTCATCTGGATCCATCCAGGAACGCGTCCAGGGGGTTGTCTTCAACCTTGGTATAGTCACAAATTGAACCTACAACAATCCAATTGTACCATACACATGTACAGATCAAAATTGAACCTAGTTGAAAACTGAATCTAAAGTAAGGCTTCAGATTTAAGCATAGACCTCATGGGAGGACCCAAAGTGTTGTTCCTTGGTGCTGCCTTGCGCCCAAGGCAGCTCTGGTTTGGATCACTGCTGCAAGCAGCAGCATCATCCTCACGTACAGGTTGAAGGGGGACCCTGACTGGGTATTGCTTGCAGGCTAATTGACAGCAGAAATGGGTTCTAGACCCATGGCCAGATTCGAGGGTGGCTTGTAGCTGCTCCTTGCGCCTAAGATGGCCACTTATTGCTGGCCCCCGCAGTAGCAGCTGCTGCTTGGCCGGCCTCCATGGCTAAGGCGTGCTACTGGCTGCAGCTGCAAGAGGGGAGCAGCTAGGGCGAGGGTAGAGGAAGAAGAAGGGTGACCTGCTCCACGGAGCCTTGGGATCCAAAAAGCCCCGCCCAAGCTTCCATTACTGCTGCCAATCGAACGCAGTTGCAGGTCATACTTGGGGCGCCGCCCAGCCTGTTGGGGCGCGGACGAGGTGAAGTAGAGGAGGGAAACGAAGAAGAAGGGTGGAGAAAGATAAAGGGGAGAAGAGAAGAAGCCTACTTCGTTGAATCGACCATGGAAACCAGAGATCGCCCATCGTTCGCATCCCCTTTCTCTTCCAGACGCGCCGCTACAGTGCGCCGCTCAAGCGTCAATCGGGGAAGGAGATAAGGGAAAGAAAAAGAAAGGAGAAAAATAAATAGCCACTAATGGGAAAAATTGCATTTTTGACCCTAGAAATTGGAAATGCTATAACTATTGACTCGGAGGTCCGTTTGAAGTGATTCTTCTTGCAATGTTTCAAGCGCGAGATTCTCTACAACCTTAGGGAAAGAAAATATGCAAATTAACATGTCACAACTAATCACATCACTAATTGCAACAGTGAGTACTTAACTCAACTTAATTAACCTAACGATCATCATTGCCATTAACATTAATTACCTCATATGTTTCAATCTCAACTATTGATTCACATATTATCTTATCTTAATTATTAGCTAATCACAACTGGTCAATGCACAAATTGCATCTTTAGTACTTTATTCAATTTGATTAAATTAATGATGCACTAAGCGATGTGCTTACTAGTTAATCATAGAGTGGGTCATAACATGTCTTGTCCTCATACCATGGTCTTATCGGTCTCATTATCAATGTATAAGCTATGCCATGAGTTCTTACAGGTGAAAAGTTAGGACCTTTGCCCTTACATAATGACTACTGCCCTGGTGCACTGGGCATTTATTGCACTGGTGGTACCAAAAACTTTGGCTTTTCAGAACAACTAGACAAATGTCTCTAAAATTATAGAGACATTACCTTAAATCTCAGCTTATTGCCCCTCCTTGGACACTACCATCACAAATGCACTATCTGTCTAAACTTATGGCAGAGTCTACTTTCTCACCATATATTAATCTTTCCCACATTTCCACTGTTCCGACATGACCATGTCATTCAGGAACCCCTTCAAAGCCTAAAGTTTCTGCATTAAGGACTGGTAACCTAGGTTGTAATGCTAGTATCTAGTATTCTATATGCATCACTGTTGTCCTAACCTACCCTTCAAGAGCATAAACATAGGATTCACTATCCTGATCAGGTCAAGATGGGAATTCTCAGGCACTTGTTCTTCTCTTTCCTGATCCCATGCACCCTCTCCTGGTGAAACAACATTGCCCTTAGCAATGTGTTCCTCGTGTTCCCCAGTCATTTATAAACTTTACCCTTTATTATGCATAAGCAGAAACCACTATAGGGTATACTGAAGGACACTAACACAGACTCAACACCTTAGTCCTATGTCTCTGTAGACTCAGCGAACCTTAAGCTCGGATACCAAACTTGTAACGAAAGTCGCCAAACTGACAAACAAATCGTTACTAATTAAGAGGAATAAGCATAAACAACGGATTAACAAAAATCACTAAAATTTAAAACCATTTTGCAAGGAGATCCTTGTATAGAAAACTTTTACTGAAAGATTCAAGACTCACACATATCATGATTGACATTGTACAACATTGTTTCATCTCATCTCGAGGACAACATATAACAGTTTCTCTATCAAAACACATAATGGAGCAACATAAAATCTCGAGGCATTCAAGCCAAAATCTCATATTTTTCATGAAATCAGTATGAACCAACTCCAAGGACCTGAGAGTACAGATACGACACATAGGACTCATATCTACAAGACGGGATAGACAGTACACTCAACCTGAGTTGTCACTGCTGCCTCAGCTGTTGTTCTTCCTCTGCAAAAAGGTCTTCACCTCCTCGTGCACGTCCACCTAAAAATTTGGATCCCATGGGGGTGAGACAATTGTAAATTGCCCTAGTGAGAGATATAACTCTCCGCCAACAATATTATTATCACAGTTTAAATGGTATAAAACTGAGCAGAAGATAAGCAGTTTAGAATATTCTCATCTTTTAAAGCATTACAACTATCTGTGATAGAGCAGTAAGTCATTTATTATCTTGATAAGGAATGGGAAGAACATGTATATCATTTACTCATCATACTGTATCAACATCTCAAGCTTATCCAGTGAAACTCATTATCATGGTATGTCATCCATGAATGATTCTCATTTCTATTTATTGGCCTTAGCCAATCTGCTAACCAGATATTTAATTGTACCAGTCATGTGAGTATACATCATCATATTATATTTTAGGCATTGGACTATGTCAATCCTGTGCAAACATCACTGAATACCACATCACTTTTACTAGGCATTATACCTTAGCCAAGCCATCATACTTATTCACATCCTTTCTATAAACAAGTATCTATTTCATATATTTCAAACACTATAGCCCTTATTTGGCTATAAGCATAAAGCATGTATGATCAAGATTTCATTATTATTATTATTGTATCCATTTATTATTATCATTATATTACTAAGTTTCCATTTCTTAGTTTATTTTGAACATTATCATTTCTTACATGAGACTTTTATAAACACCTTGTTACCTCTCACTAGGCAACAACTATCCTCATGGCTCACAAGGCACATTAAATATCTTGTCACCTCTCACTAGGAAACAAATTATCACATGGCTCACAAGGCCATAACACATCTTGGCAACTCTCACTAGGCAACAAATTATCACATGGCTCACAAGGCCATAACACATCTTGTCACCTCTCACTAGGCAACAACTTATTCTCATGGCTCACAAAGCCCATAACACATCTTGTCACCTCTCACTAGGATATTGATTACATCATACTTTACTGTTTTGGCTTAACCCTTTCTCAAGGTATGTTAGCCTACACTTATCAAAGTGCATTAAACTCATTACATTTCAATGTAAAAATTGGCATGACACACTTCATGTGTTACTCATCCATACATATTGGATTTAAGATGCATCAAGGTGTAGAAACCTTAAAGTGTTGGATGTGATATTTACCATACCTTGGTGTATCACTTCCCTCATCACTTTTAACTTAGTTAAGTTCATCAACTTATATTGTATTAGGGTATTTCCCATCCTAATACTTTATCCACTATTCCATCATATTAATCTTGTAAAGTATTGACCATAAGTCATACACTTGAATCACCCAGCTATCATCAAGAATATGGACTCATCTCGGATTAAGGAACTGTTGATATAAGGTTGTCCATTATCAACCACTTTAGGTGTTTCACCTATAAAGGTATTAGCCACACCATAACTTGGTGTTACTCTTATCACTCCTAAGAGTGTCTTTCCCTCACCTTTACAAGGTATCTCGGATTAGAAGTGTGCATATGTTCATCATATCAGGTTGTAAGTATATGAGCACTCACCATATCAGGCTAGAAGTATATACACACCATTCATATCGGGCTCAAGGTGTTTGTATGTGTTACCCATGTCGTGCATGAGGTATTAAGCCATCACCATGTTGGGCTAGATATCAACTAGGGTTTTGTATCGGGCAACCATATCGTGCAATAGCACTTGCTATTCTTTACTCATATTTGGTTTCCCAAATTAGGATTTCACATCAACTTATAAGTATTCATTTAACCTTGTATCATGCATGGAGTCTATACTTGACTCCCTATCATGCAAGAGGTGTATACTACACCTCCATATCGTGCAACAATGTATTCATTCATATCCATATCGTTCAAGTGAAGAAGGTGCATCATCACATCGGGTTAAAGGTGCTTACTTGTGTGCTTGCACCCGATATCACTTTTATAAGGTAATATCATCATTTTCAAGCTCTAGACCTTTGTTCTAACTATTATAGTTCATGTAAACAGGTCTAAGCAACTACTATAACTCATTATTTCATCAACTATTTCAGGAAATTTTGGAATTAAAAGTGGATCATTAAATACAACAATTTAGGTGATGAATAATAGCATGGTTGAGTTCAAGTTATATAACCCGCCTTAAGAACAACTTCAAAGCTCCAAGCTCCAAAACTCCACGTTCCTAAGGCTGAAGATGACTTATCAAAAGTCCAAGGCTCGTTCACAACTCCTTCATATACAAGGAATCACCATGGATAAGCAATTGGTGAAGAAGAAAAGAAAGGTAGTTCATAACCCTAATTCCATGGTTCAATTCAAGCTTGAAGACAACTATAACTTACCTTAGGATTAAGTTTTGAGTTCCTTAGCTCTTTCGCCAACACCTTAAAACTCTTGGGCGATATGGACTTCCTCTTGGCCGACACAACTTTGCTTGTGGCCGATACCCCCTCACTTGTGGCCAAAATCACTTCAATTGGCCGATATCAACTTGCTATGGGCAATATCAACATGCTATGGCTGATATACTTTCTATGGCTGATACCCAAGGCCTATGCACGATACCCTTGTGCTCTTGCATGACATGCCACCCCTCTTGCATTATATGATACTCACTTGCACGATATGGCACTCACTTGGAGTCAAAATACTTCACTCTATGGCCGATATCACCATATATGTCCGTTATCACCTACTTGGGCGATATGGGCTTGCCATGGGCGATACCCCAAGGCCCATGCATGATACCACAGCATCCCTTCACGATATGGGAGCTCTATGCATGATACCTTAGGGTAGGAGGGTGTTAAGGGTCGCAAAATTTCACCAAGGGGTGAAACTAGGGGTATATATACTTGTTGTTCATGAAGGAAGGCAAAAATGAGGTGTCAACATTTTGAGCCAGTAGGTGCCACGTGTCATGCATGGGTGACACGTGTACATGCATGCATCAATATTTATCTTGTCTTGAAAAACAGTTGAGAATCATTTAGGGATAAAGATTCGTCCATTACATATCTCTTTGAATAAGATATATCAACAAAATCACCACTTTATTCACAACTCATCACAACTTTGCTAAGGAAGTTGTAACTCGACACACCTCACCTCCTTGAGGTTCTTTGCATGATATGGACTTTGCCAAGAGTCCACAAAATGATATGGGACACCTCCCTGGGCTCCATGGCCGATAGGCACTCATATATAAGCTTTTCAACTTGATACAACTCAAGTTAAGCTTTCAAATTCAACCCTTTTCTTGGTCATTTCTTCACCAAGATTACCATCATTCGTAATGGAATCAAGTATGGTGTATAGTCCTTTCTCTCTCTTATAAATGATGCTAGGAGGGAGTAGGAACACTCAAGATGTGGTAATTTGCATATTAATCACACATTTTGGGTAAATTGAAACTCTTAGATTGTTTTCTTTTTTATTACTCTGATCAAGTAGTCATTCTGAAATAATCTAGAGAGTATAATCCAATTAAATAGGAAAAGTTGCCTGAACATTCCTAAATGGGAAGAGCTATGTGAACATTCCCAATTAAATAGGAAAAGTCGTGTGAACATTCCTAAATGGGAAGAGCTGTGTGAACATTCCCAATTAAATTGGAAAATTTGTGTGAACATTCCTAAATGGGAAGAGTTATGTGAACATTCCCAATTAAATAGGAAAAGTTGTGTGAACATTCCTAAATGGGAAGAGTTGTGTGAACATTCCCAATTAAATAGGAAAAGCTGTGTGAACATTCCAAAATGGGAAGAGCTGTGTGAACTTTCCCAATTAAATAGAAAAAGTTGTGTGAACATTCCTAAATGGGAAGAGTTGTGTGAACATTCCCAATTAAATAGGAAAAGTTGTGTGAACATTCCTAAATGGGAAGAGCTGTGTGAACATTCCCAATTAAATAGGAAAAGTTGTGTGAACATTCCTAAATGGGAAAAGTTGTGTGAACATTCCCAATTAAATAGGAAGAGCTGTGTGAAGATTTCTAAATCGGAAAAGCTATGGGAACATTCCTAAATGGGAAGAGTTGTGTGAACATTCCCAATTAAATAGGAAAAGTTGTGTGAACATTCCTAAATGGGAAGAGATGTGTGAACATTCCCAATTAAATAGGAAGAGCTATGTGAACAATCCTAAATGGGAAGAGCTGTGTGAACATTCCCAATTAAATAGGAAGAGCTGAGTGAACATTCACAATTAAATAGGAAGAGTTGTGTGAACATTCCTAATTGGGAAAAGCTGTGTGAACATTCCTAAATGGGAAGAGTTGTGTGAACATTCCCAATTAAATAGGAAAAGATGTGTGAACATTCCTAAATGGGAAGAGTTGTGTGAACATTCCCTATTAAATAGGAAGAGTTGTGTGTACATTCCTAAATGGGAAGAGCTGTGTGAACATTCCCAATTAAATAGGAAGAGATGTGTGAACATTCCTAAATGGGAAGAGTTGTGTGAACATTCCCAATATAAAGGAAAAGCTAAGTGAGCATTCCCAATTGAATAGAGTTTTTCTAAGTGAAATTTTCCAAATGAATAAAAGATTGTTGAGTGAATTATCTCTATTAGATATATATGTTTCCCTTTTGATAAATATTCTTGGGTGATGATAGAAGTATGCTCTTTTATGCTTCTTCCTTTTAATAATATGGACATCATATGTTAGGGGTTTATGCTCTGCAAAAACATACACATTAATAAGGTTGAATTAGTGAAAGGAACTTTGTGTGAACTACAGATCTATGGTACTCCATAACATTAAGAAGTAAGGTGGAGACTTGAGGGCATGATTAATGAATAATCTGTCCCTCCCTTTTCCTGGGATTTCGGGGATGAAATCCTTGTTAGGGGTTTATAACTTGTAACGACCCTGACCTGGGTTATGAGGTAACCCTATTTTTTTGACTAATAAAGTTGCTTAGAACTTTAATATAATCCTCTAAGGTGTTTTGTTATCATGTGACACACTCATGTTTCAAGTTTGGTCCCGATTGAATGTTGTTTGAGCAATTTTCCTTTGTTTTGGACCAAAGTGCAATTTACCCAAGTTGAGGGGTTATAATGAAAAATGTCACATTTTGAATGTACCACATGTGTTTTACAATCATAAGAGAGAGAATGATGTTAATTGGTGGCTCGTGCAATGCCTAAATTCCAAGATTGAACTTGTTTGAACAATGTTGAGCATTGTGCACCAATTTTGGAACAAATTGCAATTTACCCAAAATGTGGGATTAATATGCAAATTACCACATCTAGAGTGTTCCTACTCCCTCCTAGCATCATTTATAAGAGAGATAAAGGAGTATACACCATACTTGATTCCATTATGAATGATGGTAATCTTGGTGAAGAAATGACCAAGAAAAGGGTTGAATTTGAAAGCTTAACTTGAGTTGTATCAAGTTGAAAAGCTTATATATGAGTGCCTATCGGCCATGGAGCCCAAGGAGGTGTCCCATATCGTTTTTTGGACTCTTGGAAAAGTTCATATCATGAAAAGCACCTCAAGGAGGTGAAGTGTGTTGGGTTACAACTTCCTTAGCAAAGTTGTGATGAGTTGTGAATAAAGTGGTGATTTTGTTGATATATCTTATTCAAAGAGATATGTAATGGACGAATCTTTATCCCTAAATGATTATCAACTGTTTTGCAAGACAATATAAATATTGATGCATGCATGTACATGTGTCATCCATGCATGACACGTGGCACCTACTAGCTCAAAATGTTGACACCTCATTTTTACCTTCCTTCATGAACAACAAGTATATATACCCCTAGTTTCACCCCTTGGTGCAATTTTGCGACCATTACCACCCTCCTACCCTAAGGTATCGTGCATAGAGCTCCCATATCGTGAAGGGATTATGTGGTATCGTGCATGGGCCTTGGGGTATCACCCATGGCAAGACCATATCGCCCAAGTAGGTGATATTAGCCATATAGGGTGATATCGGCCATAAAGTGAAATGTTTTGACTCCAATTGAGTGCCATATCATGAAAGTGAGTATCATATCATGCAATAGGGGTGGCATGTCGTGCAAGAGCACAAGGGTATCGTGCATAGGCCTTGGGTATCGGCCATAGCAAGTATATCGCCATAGCATGTTGATATTGCCCATAGAAAGTTGATATCGGCCAATTGAAGTGATTTTGGCCACAAGTGAGGGGGTATCGGCCACAAGCAAAGTTCTGTCGGACAAGAGGAAGTCCATATCGCCCAAGAGTTGTATGGTGTCGTCCAAGGAGCTAAGGAACTCAAAACTTAACCCTATGGTAAGTTATAGTTGTCTTCAAGCTTGAATTGAACCATGGAATTAGGGTTATGAACTACCTTTCTTTTCTTCTTCACCAATTGCTTATCCATGGTGATTCCTTGTATATGAAGGAGTTGTGAACGATCCTTGGACTTTTGATAAGTCATCTTCAACCTTAGGAACGTGGAGCTTTGGAGCTTGGAGCTTTGAAGTTCTTCTTAAGGCGGGTTATATAACTTGAAGACAACCATGTTATTATTCATCACCTAAATTGCTGTATTTAATGATCTACTTTTAATTACAAAATTTCCTGAAATAGTTGATGAAATTATGAGTTCTAGTAGTTTCTTAGACCTGTTGACATGAACTATAATAGTTAGAACAAAGTTCTAGAGCTTGAAGATGATGATATTACCTTATAAAAGTGATATCAAGTGCAAGCACACAAGTAAACACCTTTAACCCGATGTGATGATGCACCTTCTTCACTTGAACGATATGGATATGAATGTATACATTGTTGCACGATATGGAGGTGTAGTATACACCTCTGGAGTCAAGTATAGACTCCATGCATGATACAAGGTTAAATGAATACTTATAAGTTGATGTGAAACCCTAATTTGGGCAACCAAATATGAGTAAAGAATAGCAAGTGCTATTGCACGAGATGGTAGCCCGATACACAACCCTAGTTGATGTCTAGCCCAACATGGTGATGACTTAATACCTCATCCACGACATGGGCAACACATACAAACACCTTGAGCCCAATATGAATGGTGTGTATATACTTCTAGCCCGATATGGTGAGTGCTCACATACTTACAACCCAATATGATGAACATGTGCACACTTCTAATCTGAGATACCTTGTAAAGGTGAGGGAAAGACACTCTTAGGAGTGATAAGAGTAACACCAAGTTATGGTTTGGCTAATACCTTTATAGGTGAAACACCTAAAGTGGTTGATAATGGAAAACCTTATATCAACAATGCCTTAATATGAGATGAGTCCATATCCTTGATGATAGCTGGGTGATTCAAGTGTATGACTTATGGTCAATACTTTACAAGATTAATATGATGGAATAGTGGATAAAGTATTAGGATGGGAAATACCCTAATACAATATAAGTTGATGAACTTAACTAAGTTAAAAGTTATGAGGGAAGTGATACACCAAGGTATGGTAAATATCACATCCAACACTTTAAGGTTGATACACCTTGATGCATCTTAAATCCAATATGTGTGGATGAGTAACACATGAAGTGTGTCATGACAATTGCTACATTGAAATGTAATGAGTTTAATGCACTTTGATAAGTGTAGGCTAACATACCTTGAGAAAGGGTTAAGCCAAAACAATAAAGTATGATGTAATCAAAATCCTAGTGAGAGGTGACAAGATGTGTTATGGGTCTTGTGAGCCATGAGAATAAGTTGTTCCCTATTGAGAGGTGACAAGATGTGTTATGGCCTTGTGAGTGATGTGATAATTTGTTTCCTAGTGAGAGTTGACAAGATGTGTTATGGCCTTGTGAGCCATGTGATAATTTGTTGCCTAGTGAGAGGTGACAAGATACTTAATGGGCCTTGTGAGCCATGAGGATAGTTGTTGCCTAGTAAGAGGTAACAAGGTGTTTATATAAGTCTCATGTAAGAAATGATAATGTTCAAAATAAACTAATAAATGGAAACTTAGTAATATAATGATAATAATAGATGGATACAATAATAATAATGAAATCTTGATCATACATTCTTTATGCTTATAGCCAAATAAGGGCTATAGTGTTTGAAATATATGAAAGGGATACTTGTTTATAGAAAGGATGTGAATAAGTATGATGGCTTGGCCAAGGTATAATGCCTAGTAAAAGTGATGTGGTATTCAATGATGTTTGCACATGATTAGCATAGTCCAATGCCTGAAATAGTTGCACATGATTGGCATAGTCCAATGCCTGAATATAATATGATGATGTATACTCACATGACTGGTACAATTAAATATCTGGTTAGCAGATTGGCTGAGGCCAATAAATAAAAATGAGAATGATTCATGGATGACATACCATGATAATGAGTTTCACTGGATAAGCTTGAGATGTTGATATAGTATGATGAGTAAATGATATACATGTTCTTCCCATTCCTTATAAAGAGAATAAATGACTTACTGCTCTATCACAGATAGTTGCAATGCTTTAAAAGATGAGAATATTCTAAACTGCTTATCTTCTGCTCAGTTTTATACCATTTAAACTGTGATAATAATATTGTTGGTGGAGAGTTATATCTCTCGCTGGGGTAATTTACAATTGTCTCACCCCCGTGGGATCCAAAATTTTAGGTTGACGTGCACGAGGAGGTGAAGACCTTTTTGTAGAGGAAGAACAACAGTTGAGGCAGCAGTGACAGCTCAGGTTGAGTGTATTGTCTGTCCCGTCTTGTAGATATGAGTCCTATGTGTCGTCTATGTACTCTCAGGTCCTTGGAGTTGGTTCGTACTGGTTTCATGAAAAATATGAGATTTTGGCTTGAATGCCTCGAGGTTTTATGTTGCTCCATTATGTGTTTTGATAGAGCAATTGTTATATGTTGTCCTCGAGATGAGATGAAACAATGTTGTACAATGTCAATCATGATATGTATGAGTTTTGAATCTTTCAGTAAAAGTTTTCTATACAAGGATCTCCTTGCAAAATGGTTTTAAATTTTAGTGATTTTTGTTAATCTGTTGTTTATGTTTATTCCGCTTAATTAGTAACGATTTGTTTGTCAGTTTGGCGACTGTCATTACACTAATTACTAGGAATGTTTACAAAATTAAACTTTTAGGCTAACAGGAGCCTCCCACCTAGGCAAGGATCCCTGGGTCCTGCCCTGCAATCTTGGTTGGACCGGCCAATCGATTCACGCCAACTGACCAGTTGGACCACGTGGTGACTCACTTGACCAAATGAAAAAAAACAAGAGGACGAAAGGGTGATAATATCCTCACCTGACTAATGAGGCGATGAGGGTAGCGATGTAATTCCCTCACTCCCTTTCTTCAACATGCAACCTATGAGCAATTCTTTTGAGTGAGTCAACTCGATGGTTGACTCCATGACTTAGCACACTAGCAAAATGTATTGATCTATACCTTCCCTTGAGCATGGATATTTATTTATGGTGAATGCTATAAAAGCTATAAATCCCACTCACAACAACAAATAGAGGTGAAAAAGGGGAAAGTGACCCCCCCTTTTGCTGGCTTTGATGCTAAGAAAACTAATACTTATCAAACAAAGGTTCATCTAGCTCAGTGATGTGTTAGGAACATGGGGAAAAAGAGAGTCAGTGTGATGAGGAGAGGAGAGAGAGATTGCAGGAGGCTATAGAATCCCATCTATAATTGGATCGGAGGAAGAAGGGCCAGGATCCATAGGATGTTGATCCAACAATTGGGATAGAACCAAATTTAGAAACTCGTGTCACAAGAGGAGCATATGCAAGAAGAAAAAATCTGAGAAAAAGGCAATGTGACATCACATCAGAAAAATTGTGCGCTAAACAGAACGGAATATAGTTCAAACCGTATAATGAGTGCATATCATAGTATTATCATCTCTAAATCAATTAGGATAGAAAATATTACTCGACTAGGTTGAAACCTGGCACCTAGACTAATTAGGGACATAAAACATGATTTTGGATATAAATTTCACTTCTATGACTTCCTTGTATGAGTTCTTGTACACTTTGGACATCACTATTTTCTCATTGTTTAATATTACATACTAGCATTATCTTCAATACTTAGGATTTAGATTCAACTTATCATTACTACCACTGAAGTCACATGATTTTACGTTATATGAATTATGACATTTTGCTGGTTGATTCCATCATGTCAATTATTTTGACATTAACTGAAATAGTGACATTGTAATTACTTCCGCTTACCTTAAACATCCATTTATTGTCACATTACATTTATTACTCTCATTAATGTCCACATAGATAATTAACTTATACTTATTCACATTAGATTACCAATTATGCACATTTGAGTCATTATATGGGTATTATCGCACAAAGTGACATATACTACATAGTAATGAACTAATTTACATACTGAGACATGATTAGGAGATTGGGTAATCTAGATGTATTAATATATGATATACAATTATGAAACTTAATGTCACTAATCCATTCATATATGGCACAAGCCATGTCTGGTTTAGGGTTAGTCACTCCAACCAAGGGTATAGGTCAACATGATTACTAACCATCCGACACCCATCATTATCACATGCAAGGTCTAGGATTAGGTTCCATACAACATATAATCATCACACTAAGGTTAAATGGTTCATGGCATGGTAAGGATCATATGTATCCATAATAAGGGTCAATATGTTATTTACTTATATTATGTACATTAAATATTCATCGAGGAAAAACAAGCATGTCTAGGCATAATTATAATCTTTTTTGGCCAATTCTAAAGATCTAAACACACTAACCTCGTAATCATGGGATTAAGGTTTCTAAAGTCAGGGTACCTAGATCTCAGTATGTTACCTGTACGGAGGGCTACAACTCCTCTGGAGGTTGGAAGTCAAAGGGAAACATAGCCTAGATTCATAGGGACTCTAGGATTGGTAGAAACTAGAAAAACTAGGGCTCATGATCCTTGTCTCAAAGAGACAAAGATATCAGAGGACTCAATCTGTGGATAAATTTATCTGAGAGCTGGTTGGAGAGGGAAGGAGAATTTGACACCATTTAGAGTCATGCAAATACTAGAATTGGGAAAGAGAGGTGACCTAAGGAGTAACAATCCTTCCTAGATCCGAGACTCCAACCTAGAGCATCCTATGTTTGGGTGACATCAATTCAAAGGGGACTATAGGGTTCTTTGCTGCATTAAGTAGAATTCAATCAATTAATCTATTAACTTATATTTTTACTTTCTTTATTAAATGAAGGCTCTAGGGTTATCCAATAGAGATCAAACTTAGTAATTACCTAGTTTAACTATTAGGAATCTAAGTATCAATTAATTGTCCTATTTTGAGAGTCACACTTAATGAAACAAAATTACGAGATAAAACACATTTTAATTATCTAAGTTTATAAAAAAAAGAATTAAAATCTCAAAATTAGAGGGAAGAAAAATATGATCATACTTGACATGTATGAATCTTATTAGATCATTATAAAGGAATTAGTCAGGTCAATACCGTTCTGAATCTCCACATGTCACTTAATTTCCATTAAGACTATAGTTTATGCAAACAAATTACAAAGACCCACTACTATTATGGAAAAGATGTTTTCTATGTAATTTTAGTTACTCTATACTTTATTAGATCCAATTATACATCATATCAATTTTGTGTGAAAATCAAATAGAGCATAAATTAACACTTGAAAATGTTGAGTTGAAGTTTTAGTCTTATGTAACATTATATGTTTTGTCTAAGTCAAGATTTTAGAATGTTACATGTTACAGTAAGGGAAATATGTTTTATAGTATGTCCAATAAAAGATAAGTGAGATAATGGTAGTACAAATGTTGTGGTTGGTTCAATTTTTGTTGGAAGGGGACAAATTTATTGAAAAGGGTAGAGAACGTGGTTCACTAGAAGTGTCACATTAGGAGCACATGAAAATTTGATTAAAAAGGTATGAAGAGAGAAAAAAAATTCAGAAAACATAAAACTAAAGATAAAGGAGGATGCATTTATATGATTATGGGAATATTACTCTTTAATATTTGATTATTACTGGCACATTGTCCATGCACCTTATCAACAAATGGTGTATGTCTTTTTTCATAAGATGACATCTAAATAAAAAGACATTGTTGGCAGTACTGGGAGTTTATGGAATGGGGGGGGACATGGTGAGAGAGATTATGGAAGTGACAAATGTATTTGAAGACTATTTGTTTCAAAAAATTAAATTTGATGAGAAGTGTGACTTAAAGTAAATACAAGATTCTCACAATATCGTGTCATGATTGGCCAGTGATTCTAGACAACATATTTTTTGATAAACTCCTATATTTAATAAATTAAATGTACAACTATTCTAGAGAGCAGCCAAGTGTAATTATCATTGATCCTTTGATCTCCTCTTCCATGGTCCTCGGATCTCTTGTTTTATGTCATTTGACTTGGTATCCTTTTCCATGTCATTTGATCTTCTCTTTTATGTCCGCTCCCACATCCTTCTATGATTGATGCCTACTCCTCTTTGACCACCGTTAACGGTTTCGGTCCACATTGCATCTTTTCATCTATTTCAGTTCACCATCAACAACCTTCACAACAATATCACAAAGTTTTGACACCAACTTGTCCCTATGTAGCTATTGTCAAGTTGATCAACATGTGTGGCCACATCATAAGTCTCTTTAAGAGTCTCCAAACATGTCATGGAAAGCCCTTTTCTCTAAGTATTGCTAGTTATTCTCGAGTTGTACATTTGTCCTCGCCGACTCACAAAATGGACATGTGTAAGGTGTTGGAATACAATGATGTTTGGGAAGGCTTAGTGTCACACCCACATCCCACGATTACCACTAATCATGAGATTAGGGCATGAATTTGAGGATTATACTTAATACAAAGTTCACTCCCTTACTTTTTCTTTTTTGGTTTCAAACTCTTTGTTTTCTCACATCCAATCACATAAACAAACTTTACAAGAGAATTAAACTTTTATTACTCTAATATGATCTCAACATTAATGATACACATCCATACATTCATTCTATTTCTCACACTTCCATGTACATACAACATGATAATCAAATACATTCTCTCTTATTAAGGAGTCAAAGATATAAACATCATTTACAACTCTCTCACATCTAAACAAGGACCTAGAGTGACAGGGACCGACTAAACTTAACTAATATCAAACTTAACTCATGTGGTAGATCTACTCTGATGCTTTGACCTTCTTCAAGTCCATGTGGGTTCCTTAAAAATTATGAGTAAAGGGGTGAGCCTACTCTCTTAGTGAATGAGTACTTCAAATAAACAGTTTAAAGTACTTATATAATTACAAATATATTGTCGAGCAACTGATATCAATTATAACAACAGTAAACTTTATAGAGTCTAATCATTATCAATCATAAATATGGTAGGATACTCTAGATATCTACAAGAGTGAATCAATATATGAACATGCTTGGCTAATCTCATAGAAAACTAATAACTCAGAAACATACAAAGGATAATTGAATAGCTACACACACTTTCTTAACCTCTCATTCATCTTATTATGCCCTGAACCCACATGAGGTGTACCACAACATGTGAAAGAATCACATCAAGCTACGATCTCACTGTACAAGGCTTAGAAGCATGCCCAGGTTCCTAAGCCTATCTCTCAAGTAAGACCCCATCTACAGCGGGCCTCGACACGTCGACCTCTCGACGGCTAATGGGAGTGGTCGGATATCTCAGACTCCAACTCTCGACTTGGGTACTTAGGCAGTGAGTCAAAGCCCTCAGGCTTACTTTGCATCAGTGGACCTACTGACCACTGATCACTACAACATGTAACATAGGTACCATCATCATCCCCAGTTGGTGTTGAGTACCACACAACTGTAAGGAGTCTGCCCTACTGGTCAAGACCCCCGCACCCTACTGGTGCACTCTGGCTTACCTCGATCTGGACTACCTCCAATCAGGAAACCATTTCTTCCCCACAGCACAAGCCTCATCTTGTGAGGATTATATAATGTTCAGGGCATCTAAATGTCTAATTCACTCTTTACATTCAAAAATTCAATCATCACATCAACATATCTTAGTTTAGCTTTGATAACATTTATCACAACTGAACTGTTAAGCATAATCACATCTCATACTTAGGAACATTAATATCCCAATACTTGATTCGTTGAACACCATATCCTTTGGGTTTCGTTTACCTCATCCACTTATGACATGACTATCATAAGGATTTAATGTGTCATAAACATCCACTGAATAAAGATTTCTTGAAACAAGTCATATACAATCAACATATGTATGAAATCCTTGAATTGAGTTAAATTAGGGTTTTCCATGTCATTCACTGAGATATTATGAATCAAGAATAACATTGAATAAATAAACTCTATGATGTCAAGAAAAGCATTTCAAATGGATTTCACCATATTTATCCATAAATTTCCAACTTTCCACTCATCTAGGGCTTCGCCCTCTTTACGGAGATATCAAGAAAACACTATTCACATCACATGAAATCAAAGATAATTTGTAACATATATGTATGACACATTCAAATAAATGATCATTCATAATTAGTGAGATTCAAATAGACAAATTTCTCTATTTAATTATATAATAATTTTAGTTATAGCCGAAAACTCTAAAATTCAGTTTACTCTTATAACCTCTGCAAATACTTAGGGAATTCTCATTAAGATGGCTTGTATCCATTTGTAATATACTTTTATCATCTGAAATTCATCAAAATAGAGGAATAATCCATTTCATACCATTTTGAAAAGCTAGATTAAAAAGGCAATTTAGAGTTTATAATCGCATACTAAGCAATTGATGATCATTGATGATTTAACTCACTTTTTTGTGCAATATACTGTTTAAAGGAAGTTTTCACTCACCTTAAGGTGTGAAAACACCTTAAAAACGCAGCTCAACCCTAAAAATCTCAATCTCACATCAAATCCCTAGCAATTCACCTGATTCTTCTTCCTTTCAACTTGGAAACCCTAGAAATGAGGGATTATGAAGAAATAGTAAGAAAAGGGGAAGTTTTGATACCATTTTGGATTAAATTATAGGAGGGATGTAATCTTGACATGTGAGAGAAGATTCACCATGAAAGGCTATGCAAAGAAGCTAAACTTACTTGATTTCATCACATCTCAGATAGAGAAACCCTAGATCATCAATTCCACCACTTTCTCCTCTCAAACCCTAACTCTCCCTCTCTCTCTAGGATTTCATTTCTTTGGAATGAATCATGAATTATGAGAGATTCTAGTGTGTTAGGTTGACCATATAGATCAATTGAGCTGCTTGGGTGAATTGCACATTGACCCCTTACTAAACTTTTTCTTATTTCAACAGATTTTTCTATCATAAAAAAGTTACTGTAAGTCATATATTTTAGAGACCAAACCTTATCCAAAAATTATGAGCATTTAGAATGTTTTTTCTAATTGAGTTACAAGGCTTCAAATAAAATTTTAGATCATTCTGATCTATAATTAAATAAATAAAAATAGAACAGTGCACTGCTATCCAAAAATTTGTAGAACAGTCGGTTGAAGAGAAAATGCCCCAGAACGGCCATGGTAGCTGCCATGGATGTGCTAACCTGGACCCAACACGACTGTGCTTTGGTTTCATCAGATTTGAGTATGAAAGTTGGTGAACAGTTAAATTCTTTCAAAACGGCCGTGTGGCCTAGCATGCCTGTGCCACCAATGACCTAACACGGTCGTGCCACCCACCACGGCCGTACTATCCAATCCTCCAACTATCATTTCCATTTTCCTATGCCTAACTCTCTCATTCCTTCCCAACATGAGCTTGTTTGGTGAAAACCCTAATTTCAGCCGACTAGGGTTTATATTTTCTCAAACCCTAATTATACAAAGAGATAGCATACATGGAGTTCTCATTAAGTTTAGCACATCATAATTGAACTGCCATCCTTAATAATGTTTAAACAATGACCAATATAATTAAGCATGTAGTCATCCACATAAACCTTAACTTACCAATTAAGCTTAGATACGATCATAACACTTTGTCACTACTCTTCATTCTTGCAAATGTTGGATTTTTGGCTTATGTCTTTCCACCCAACCTTGGTCAAAGGCTTGGCCCCACCACGCTTCTAACGGTTTTGATGTTGCTACCAATTTATTCCACCATCTTGGTCGGGATTTGATCGATGTGATTGTTGACTTGCCTGCCCCCAACAAGCCTAGTTTCGGGCTCCTATTCCTTGTACCTTGATGGTTCGTCAGTGTGTTGAACTACCACCACCTCATATAAACTGTCTCGAGCTCAAACCAAATCTTATTGATTTTGTCTTTCGTGTGGGTGTCCCTACAGTAAAGAGCATCCCACTTCTTTTTTTTCTACCTTTTGCCGACAAAATGCATGTTGTCTTACAACAAGTGGATTTGTGTCCTTGATCCCTTGAAGTTTGGGTTATATTTTGCTTATCCCTATGTGCATTCTCTACCACTTCTCTCCCTTATCCCCCAATAATTCTTAGCATGAAAGAGTACTTCACTCCAACAACTTATGATCCTTAAGGCCCTAGAAATATGAAATTCAAGACTTGACAGTATCCAACAACTCCGTACTTGGATCTTGTCCCACCATTATCCTTTTGTGCATGCACAATCTGTTGAAGCCAGGGTTTCCCATCCCAAGATAAAGATCAAGGATGGACATTTTTCAGTTGCCATCCAAGTTCTCTCCTATAAAAGCATTGCCCCTCTAATGTTGCTACTTGTTTGGAGCTTGAAGCAAAACACCCATCCCCAAACCCCCCCTCTTATGGTGCAACCCATTTCAGAAATTTCTTGCTCTCCCTTTGTTTCTTCTTGTGCTATGGTTGAATAGGTAATGTTATACTTCCAGAAACGGACAACTTGTGCACGTAATGACCTCCATGCACAACACCATCTCGACACTAAGTGTGGTGCAACTGTGGCCGTTAAAGATGACAATTTGAATGTAGTGTCAATTGTGTTCAACATTTAGCTTGTGGTTGTTGTCTTGTCTCCCTATGTTGTCAGTGCTCCTCTAACCCCTCTTCTCAAGCCATACAATGGCATATGGCCTATCGCGGTTGGAATGATTTGGCCTCATCTTGTTTTTAAGAATGCAATAAAGGGTGTCTTGCCTTACACTGTCAAATATCTTAAGGATCATGAATTTGGTGTTTGTATTCTTATGGGTGCAAGAGCTTTTATACATGCTTTGAATCACCTTGTCCATGACCAACATCATCTTACCACTCTTATGTTGACTTCACTAATGTTGTTAATATGGTTGATAGACCCACCATATGTAAGGAGGTCCGTCTTCATTGCCTAGATATTGCACATTGAATTGAATTTCATTATAACTCCCTAATGCCTCTGTACATGGATATGAGTCAACATGTTCTATCCATGGATGGGGTCCTACAAGGTGACCCTTTTGGGGCCACTTCTTTTTTCTTTATCTCTCCATCCCCTTACTATTCAACTGAAGAATGAATGCCATATATGTTGGATCCTAGATGGGTGATTAGATGCTCTAGAGGGGGGGATGAATAGAGCTGAAAGCACTTAAACAAAACTCATTAAACCTTCAAAATATATGACAAGATAAGGTTGCTAAATAGGCAATTTGAGTGCAACTAAATCATGCATAGCAAGGATAAGAGAGATTGAACATGCACCAATTAGACAAGCTATTTAGAGTGGTTCCACACTTCAAACTAGATGTGTGTCAGTCCACTTGCCTAGAAAGGTCAACCTCTAGGACTTCAAACAATTGCACTCTTATATTCATTAATAAGACATAAAATACATGACCAACAAAGCACTTACCTATACAATACAAAGAGTCTTCACCCTTACCAAGGACTTACCTACTTTGCAAGAGTCTTCGGCCTTCTCCAAGGACTTACCCACTCTTGCACAAGTCTTCGGCCTTGTAGGAATTACCCACTCTTCTTGGATCTTCCGCCTTTGACTTCACCTTCACTCGGAGAAGCTTTCCACCAAGGTCTTACCTACTTGAGCTTGAGTCTTTTGCCTTCTCCAAGGGCTTACCCACTCTAGCTCCAAGTCTTCTGCCTTGATCTTCACCAAGGGACTCCTTCCCTTGTTCTTATTCACCTCTCTTGGACAAGAGAGAGAACCTTCATCTTCAAGATAGCAAAAGAGAGATGGGGAGGTGGTGGAAGTGAGAGCCTCACAAGATATACAAGTAGAAACTAGCTCTCTTACAAATCTCCTACTCACTCTAATGGATGTAGCAAGTGATTAAGCTTAGAGAGAGAGAGGAGGCTGTAGGAAGCACTCACCTATAGAATAGGAACCTCACAAAGAGTTTGCAATGAATGCTCTACCTTGGAATGAAGCCCAAGGGGCCCTATTTATAGTTGGGGATGCCTCTTAACCTTTGGGAACACTTGTGAATGAAAACTAGTCATTTTGTGGCTTGCAACAGATCTATTTTCACTTGTTGCAACTCCACAACGGCTAGAAATACTTTTCTGCACTTTTCCGTACAGTGCATTCGGTCGAGTTTCTATATGTGTAACTCGACCGATGCAATCTTCAGAAAACCAGCCCAGGTGGATCGGTCGAGTTTCAGGATGGGAAACTGGATCGATTCAATCTTCAGAAAATCAGCCCAGGTGGATCGGTTGAGTTTCAGGGTGGGAAACTAGACCGATTCAATCTTCAGAAAATCATCCCAGGTGGATCGGTCGAGTTTCAGGGTGGAAAACTGGACCGATCAAGTGCCTGTAATTGATTTTCAAAGTTGCATTAAAAGCACTCTAATATTCGATATAAGTGTTCCTGATACTTTTCTAAGCTTAATTACAAGTCATACAATCATTACAAGTGATTTACAACATGATTCTAATGGATATACATAATATTACAAAAACGTGCACTTGTATGACTTTGACTTGTCTTTTCTCCAATTTGAGATGCGCAAGTTAGGGCAATTGGAGTGTGTCTATACCTAATCTGAAATTACTCAAGTAGAAGCATTAGACACCAATATGTGGAATGGTTAGTCATCATCAAAACACGGGTTTAGTCAATTTAGACGTGAGTCAACATTGACCTAATTGACCTTGAGTCAACATTCTCCCCCTTTTTAAAGATGACAAACCATTCCATAAATGTATTGAAAGCATTTAAGTAAATTCATACCTTTCGAGAAACCTAGGGGTTTCAATAGAATGGAGTTCATATGCTCCCCCTTAATTGATGCGCATGGAGTTTTCATACTCCCCCTCAATTGATGCAATTTCTCATGCATGGTTAGATTTCATAACATTTATAGAATACTATGACTTCTACTCATATATGTTTTATACATATATGTCTTCTCCCCTTTACCTTCTCCCTTTACATGAACATGCTTCTCCTCTTCATGTATGACATGCCTTCTTCCTCTTTTAAAAGAAGACATACCTTTCTCCCCCTTTGTCATTTCAAAAAGTGGGGTTATGAAGAAATAAGAAACATCACTTGTTAAAAAGAAAGGAGATAACACAAATATATAAGGAGAGTAGAAGAGCATAGATAGGGTCTTGTCCAAGCATAGAAAGAAAAGCAAGTTAAAACATATACTTGAACAACCCACAAAAATGCAAGATAAAGTGCTGCAGATAAACAATAAATCACAATTTTGACCCTCAAGATGATGGTATTTGACCAAAAACCATCGGAGCTCATGGCAAAGCGATGAGTCTTGCTCAGAAGGTCGTTTCTGCATTAAAAACACTAGTCTTGCACCAAAACCTGAAACTGGAGCAAAATCTGCATAAAATCCAAAATTACTCCAATTTCTACATATAATGTAGCTCTATGTGCCCTGCATCACAATGTTATGCAAGCAACTCAAGATAGTAGATATGCAATTCAAGAAACAAACTTGAGTATGTATGAGATAAGATACAAGCATAACATATAGATGATCAAAGATAGCAATTTTAAACAAGGCTAGAACTACATGTATATGAACTACTAGTAGATGATATTACAAGTTAGGACTACTAGTAGGATCTAGATCATAGCAAGAGATACCAAAAGATACACAACATAAAGCAAGCTATGAGTAGATGTAGAGATATATCCAAACAAAGAGATATGCAAATTTAGAAGCATGAGAGGATATAACTCACTAGATATGCATCCTTACCATAAGATGATTACCACTAAGAACCTCAAGGTTGTATCGAAACAAGATATACACCTAGATAGATGTAGCAAGTTAGAGCACAACGGAAGCAATTTTAGACACAACCAAGAGATCCATAGAGATCATCATCAAAACCTGCAAAACAACTCAAAGCAAGTAATTGCAAGATATAGATATACCAGTTTAGAGCAATTAGAGAGATAGAGTTGTATGCAAGATAGGCAATTTAGAATATGGCAATATGCATATATAAAGATACCAAGGGAGAGTGCCAAAGAATAAGGCTATTGGTTGAGAAAATCTAGTTTAGAGAGAAATTCTCATCCAACAAGCCAACTGTGTACTCTGTGCACAGTGTTATCGGTCGAGTTCTGTGCATGGACAACTCGACCGATGACAGTTGTTGGCAACACTCTTGGTGCCAATCGGTCGAGTTTCAATAGGGAAAACTCGACCGCCATACCAGCTGTCAAAGAGCACATATATTTCATAAAAACATATTTAAAAGCATGCTAAAAATACAAACCATATCCAAACATGTCTAAGCAAGTTAGTAATGCACTATAGAAGCATTAGAAACAGCTTTTGGGCAAGAGTGTGAAGAGAAACACAAAATACCACTTTTAACTCAAAAACCATATATATAGTGCACACTAATTTGACAAAAACAAGTTAGGATAGGTTATAAGCAATAAAACATTTACCTTTGTGCTTACCATTCCTTTTCCATTTGTTGTCACCCTCTACACATCTCACCTTTCTTCTTTCATGTGGATTGAGAAGTCAATTTGCAATTCAATAGCTCAAGTCAACCCATTTGCAAGCACCTACAAGAAGAAAGATGAAATGGCCCCCAATCATATTTTTGGGTCCGGAGGGGTTATTTTAGCAACCCAAGTCCTATTGCTTTTGGGTGCTTTCCTAAAAGGACAACAATTAGAATAGTGACCAATTTCATTGCAATAGTTGCATGTGCCCATAGTCTTGGAACTAGAGGATTCTCCATGGAATATTGGAGGTCCTTTATCTTTGTTGTTCCCTTGACTACTATCATACCCTAAACCATGTCTACCAATTTGTTTAGTAGTATGGTGTAGGATGTCATTAAGACTCTTTTTACCAACTAAGAATCTTTGCAAAGATGATCTCAAATTGTCATTATCATGCTTAAGAGAAGCAATAGTATAAGAAAAATTATTGATATTATCTCTAGCATGAAAAAGATCATTTTCTAAGAAAAGAGCTTTAGTTGAATAAGAATCTCTATCAATATGAATAGCAGCAACATCATTCTCTCTATTAGTATAACTAGAACAAGGTTCATGCCCATTGATTTTAGCAAGCAAGGAGGCATTTTCAGATTTAAGCACCACTAATTCTCTTTGATAAGAATAGATTTATTCTCTCCTAGCATCATCAATAAGCTTGAGTTCTACGTTTTCAGTGTTAAGAGTATCAAGCTCATGTATGAGATAATCAACAATTAAAGTATGCTCTTCATTAGAACTAGGCATGAGAGGTTGAGCTTCTAGAAATTTAATCTTATCAAGTAAACTAGCATTTTCATGTGTAAGAGAGTCTACTTGGCTAAGACAATCATTTTTATCGATAAGCAAGCAAGAATTAGCATATTCAAGGTCATCTAGTTCTATATGCAAATTATCAACAATTTTAGCAAGCTTTTTCTTTTTCTTTTTAGAAGACTTATAAGAGGCACAAATATCATGAATAATAGCAATTAAAGATTCTTTATCTAAAGAGTCTAGATTTACCTCATTTGAGTCTTCACTTGTTGATGCTATAAGAGAAAAATGGAATTCTCCTTCATCACTAGAGCTTGAGCTTGATCCTTCACATGAATCTTCACTTGAGCTTGAGTTGGAGGAGCCTCTTGAGCTTGATTGCCATTTCTTCTTGTGAAGATGGGTTTTTTTGACTTATGGGCAATCTTCCTTGTAGTGACCCTTCTTTCCACATGTGAAGCACCGGATGGAGGAGGACTTGCCTTTGTAGAGTCTACCCTTGGAGTACATGGCATCTTCTTCAACTTGAGAGGATGGAGAAGCTTGACCAACAATAGCCTTGATTTGAGCTTTGATTTCAGCCTTCTTCATTCTCTTGAGTTCTTTCTCCTCTTGTCTTTCTAATTCCTCCCTCTTGTCAAGTGTGGCTTCATGAGCTTGTAGATTTCCAATGAGCTCTTCAATAGGAATATCCCTAAGAGACCTTGCTTCTTCAATAGAAGTCACCTTGGATTCCCAACTCTTGGGGAGAGTTCTAAGGATCTTTGAGTTGATCTCTCCACTAGACATAGAATGTCCTAGAACAGAAAGACCATTCAAGATGGTGTTGAGCCTTGAGTACATGTTGGCTATGCTCTCCTCCTTTCCCATCTTGAAGTTCTCAAGCAACCCTTTGAGCATGTAGACTTTGCTTTCCTTCACTTGATTTGTCCCTTCATAAGTGATGCAAAGCTTTCTCCATACCTCATAGGACATCTCACAAGAGGAAATTCGGTTGAACTCGGTGGGGGTCATGGAGGCATAAAGGATGTGCATGGCTCTAGCATTCAACGTTGCTTTCATCAAGGTGGCTTCATCCCATTCTTCAATATTTGTCTTTGGCAGAATGTATAGGTTGTTCACCATTTGCCACATCTCGAGACTTGATCCTTGGATGTAGAATTGAAGTCTTCTTCTCCAATAGAGAAAGTTGCTCCCATCAAAGATTGGAAGGCTGGTCGAGAGTCACCCTCCTAGGTAGTCACCCATCTTCTCCTACTTGTGGAAGTATGCTTGGAGAAGACCTGCTCTGATACCACTTGTTGGATCCTAGATGGGTGATTAGACGCTCTAGAGGGGGGGGTGAATAGATCTGAAAGCACTTAAACAAAACTCATTAAACCTTCAAAATATATGACAAGATAAGGTTGCTAAATAGGCAATTTGAGTGTAACTAAATCATGCATAGCAAGGATAAGAGAGATTGAACATGCACCAATTAGACAAGCTATTTAGAGTGGTTCCACACTTCAAACTAGAGGTGTGTCAGTCCACTTGCCTAGAGAGGTCTACCTCTAGGACTTCAAACAATTGCACTCTTACATTCATTAATAAGACATACAATACATGACCAACAAAGGACTTACCTATCCAATACAAAGAGTCTTCAACCTTACCAAGGACTTACCCACTTTGCAAGAGTCTTCGGCCTTCTCCAAGGACTTACCCACTCTTGCACAAGTCTTCGGCCTTGTAGGAATTACCCACTCTTCTTGGATCTTCCGCCTTTGACTTCACCTTCACTCGGAGAAGCTTTCCACCAAGGTCTTACCTACTTGAGCTTGAGTCTTTTGCCTTCTCCAAGGGCTTACCCACTCTAGCTCCAAGTCTTCTGCCTTGATCTTCACCAAGGGACTCCTTCCTTTGTTCTTCTTCACCTCTCTTGGACAAGAGAGAGAACCTTCATCTTTAAGATAGCAAAAGAGAGATGGGGAGGTGGTGGAAGTGAGAGCCTCACAAGATATATAAGTAGAAACTAGCTCTCTTACAAATCTCCTACTCACTCTAATGGATGTAGCAAGTGATTAAGCTTAGAGAGAGAGAGGAGGGTGTAGGAAGCGCTCAACTATAGAATAGGAACCTCACAAAGAGTTTGTAATGAATGCTCTACCTTGGAATGAAGCCCAAGGGGTCCTATTTATAGTTGGGGATGCCTCTTAACCTTTGGGAACACTTGTGAACGAAAACTAGCCGTTTTGTGGCTTGTAACAGATCTATTTTCACTTGTTGCAACTCCACAACGGCTAGAAACACTTTTTTGCACTTTTCCGTACAGTGCATTCGGTCGAGTTTCTATATGTGTAACTCGACCGATGCAATCTTCAGAAAACCAGCCTAGGTGGATCGGTCGAGTTTCAGGGTGGGAAACTGGACCGATGCAATCTTCAGAAAACCAGCCTAGGTGGATCGGTCGAGTTTCAGGGTGGGAAACTGGACCGATTCAATCTTCAGAAAATCAGCCCAGGTGGATCGGTCGAGTTTCAGGGAGGAAAACTGGACCGATCAAGTGCATGTAATGGATTTTCAAAGTTGCATTAAAAGTGCTCTAATATTCGATCTAAGTGTTCTTGATATTTTTCTAAGCTTAATTACAAGTCATACAATCATTACAAGTGATTTACAACATGATTCTAATGGATATACATCATATTACAAAAACATGCACTTATATGACTTTGACTTGTCTTTTCTCCAATTTGAGATGCGCAAGTTAGGGCAATTGGAGTGTGTCTATACCTAATCTGAAATTACTCAAGTAGAAGCATTAGACACCAATATGTGGAATGGTTAGTCATCATCAAAACACAGGTTTAGTCAATTTAGACGTGAGTCAACATTGACCTAATTGACCTTGAGTCAACAATATTCTGTGCCTACAGATTCCTCTTTTGTTACGGTAGATGAAGCCATCTGTAAGAACTTGTCATCCTTTTGTTGGTCGTAATTATCGCATACACCTTCTACTACTCCAAGGACCTAGTGTATTTTGGAAGACGCTTACTACAAAACTATTGTCTAGCAATTCATTACATGTGGCCTCTCTTAGCGTCAACTAGCTATCCTCATTTCTCTCCAAGCCGGTCATGCACATGACTTCCTACTTGTTATTCCATTGACGGTTATGGTTTATCTGTGTCACCTATTGAGTATCGAGCTATCCTACGTTATAGACTTAAAATTTCGTTGTATCCAGGAGATTAACGTTGCACACTTTGTAATACTGTAGATCTTAACACCTTCGGTGATCATGTTGTTCATTGCACCACAAGACCTAGATATAAGTTTCGACATAACTTAGTTCATGATACTCTTTTTTACCATGCCTCTCGAGCTGGGATAAAGGTCCTAAAAGAGGTTCATGTGGCCTTTCTTGGACCATGACCGGATAGTATCCACTCTCAACATCCTGGTGACATCTTGTTATTTGATTGGAGAGACGGGGAGCACACATGTGTTGACCTCACTAGAGTCTCTCATCTGTCAGGTGTTCTTTCATGTAACTTTAAAACATGCCAGACAACAAGTGATAATGCTGCTCAAAAGGTACAAAAGAATGGTGCAACTTGTATGACAAACCATCATCATTTTCTGTCTTTTGCTTGAGATACCTTTGGAGATGTTGCGTCTTCTCGTCCGCGACACCTTCAACACCTCATCAATAAGAACCTCATGCTACCATCTTGTTTTTCTATTATTATTTTAATTTTATATCTATAGAATTTACTGTCTAGAAAGGATTTACTGCTCAATTTGTTGCTCGTACTTTGTGAAGACATTTTTGTAAATTAGATATTTGACAAGAGCATAGTTAGTAATCAATTCCGGACGGCGGGTTTGAAGCCGCTGAGAAGACGGGACGACAAGTACAATTCAGATTCAACAGATGACGACGCACAAGGATGGTCTAGATGCTCTAATTTGAATTGGCTCTCTTTCCTTGACAGCAGACGATGACCATCAAGTAAATTAATATGACCGGGCCACCAAGGACCGAGCAAAGCTCGCCACCAATTTATTTTCCTGTTTTATAAAAAAACTAAAAATACTAGAACAACAGGGTTTGTCTATAAACCCGGCGCCCGAACTGACGGACCGTTGAACCGTCATGATCTACGCTACACGTCACCCTACCAAACAAGCGCCAGACGGCACACGTTGATCCGGTGCTTTCGTTTTTTTTCCACATGCTTAGTCCATGCCGTTGTTTTTTTCTTTATTCTTATAGAAGTCCGTTGTTTAATTCCACGGGTAGTCAGAGTACTGACGGTCGTATAGTCGCAAATGCCAGCAGCCGGCGTCTACCACGACAGTGCCGGAATGGAACCAACGCGAGCTGCGTAAGCAGCGGCAAGTTTCTCACCATTGCTCTCTTGCTTAGGGCCCGTCTGGTAGGGCTGAAAGTGAACTGGTTCAGTTGCAAGTACACGTGATTTCGAACTAACCGAGTTTGGTTGAAGATAGTTGCAGTTCCTGCTGCGAAAATAAACTACACGGTGATGTTTTGATTGTATAGTAATCGGTGGAAACGAACTGCGCTCTATTTAGGCGCAGTTCCGTCCCACACTTGCCAGCTGGCAAAACATGTACTTTATATCTGTTTAAAAACGCGATTCGTACGTAGAGCAACAAATGGGAACCGAGAACTGCATAAAACCAAATGAAAACAAGCCGACGAGCATACTTCAAAGCACACACAACCAAACCATAGCTGTGTGGTTTATTTTCCTGTTTTGCAACTCCTGTTTTTAAATCCATACCTGGAATCCAAACCACGTAAAACCAAATAAGCCCTTATATTACAGCCCACACGGCCCTGTGATTCCCCAACACCCAGCCAAAAGAAATTGATGGCTCCATTTCCTCTTCTCTATCTACTGGCGGCGCCTCCGTCGCTCCTTCTTCTGGCACTCTCCGTGATCACCCGTCCGAGGAAAGTCCGTGTACCTATCAAAGGCCGCCATGTTTTCGTCACCGGTGGATCGAGCGGCATCGGCCTGGCGATCGCACAGCAGGCTGCTGCAGCGGGGGCTCGGGTTTCCATCCTTGCTCGCAGTAAATCCAAGCTGGTAGAAGCCCGTGAAACCATCAAGCGTGCTACAGGTGTAGAAGTCGCCATATACAGCGCGGACGTCAGGGACATGGACGCCGTGAAGGCCGCCGTCGACGAGGCCGGGACGGTCGACGTGCTGGTGTGCAACCAGGGTGTTTTCATACCCAAGGAGCTCCATGACCAGAGCCTGGACGACATCAAGTTCACCCTGGACGTCAACCTCATGGGCAACTTCCACCTCCTCAAGGCGGCGCTCCCGGCGATGAGGAAACGGGACGGGAAGCCCCGTTCCGTCGCGCTCGTATCCAGCCAGGCTGGACAGGTCGGGTTCTATGGCTACACCGCCTACTGCTCCAGCAAGTTCGCCCTGCGTGGCCTCGCCGAAGCGCTGCAGCACGAGCTCATCACCGACGATATCCACGTGTCCATCGTGTACCCACCAGATACCGATACCCCTGGGCTGCGTGAGGAAGTCAAGTCGAGGCCGGAGATCAGCAATCTCATCTCCGAATCGTCGACATCCATGAGTGCAGACGAGGTTGCCAAGAAAACCCTCGACGGTATAGTAGCCGGAGACTTCCATGTCACCTGCAACCTTGAAGGAAAGATCCTCTCCATCGCAACAGCCGGGTTCTCACCCCAGAGGTCTGCCCTTGCGGCCTTCTTGGAGATAACCCTCGCTCCTCTCATGCGATTCGCAGGGTTGTGCTTCCAGTACAATTGGTTCGGGATCATTTACAGATGCAAAGCGAAAGAGGCCAAGGCGAAGAGTACGTACAGTCAACTCTTTTAGCTTCAATCAAACTTGATCAATCGCCTTTCTGTTAAAATTATTTCCTTATTTTTCTCAACAGTATTCTAATTACATAGACAACAAACAAATATTAGCTAGGTTTAGATCTAAACTTTATTATCTCACCCCCAACTAATTTCATTTTGATCTCACTTTGCAGTGGCCTGAGCTTGATCTCGTTGGGACAATCTCTTATAAATCAAATTAGTATAGTCTACTACTTGCAGATGCGGATTGCTAGCGTTGGTTTTCTATCAATCTCCCACATATATAGAGAACCTCCGAGTTCACTTTCCCAGCAATTGTAATCATTTTACAAAGCAAATAGATGACGTTTTTCTCATGTATGTGTTACTGAAAAACTACTTACACTACAAGAATTTAGATGAATGAGCAATCCAACATATTCACTAAATGGTTTTATTGATGCCGTTAACACCAAGGAAATCTGATGTCTCTCATGAATGCAAATAACTTGTAGTGCACCAGTTGGATGTAGTAAAACTTACTTTTGATGGAAATCCAAAACGCAACCGTTTGACTAGTTTCAGATTCTGTTCTTGATCAACCTTGACCACAACAAACAGACTATCGCTATGGATGTGTAGCAAACTATGCATAGCTACAAAAATAACACCGGCTACATTGGTAAATCCCTATATGTGAGGTTAGTAAGACCAAGCATAATAGGTTTTCACTATCAACAAATAATTCTTCATATCAAAATTTTTACAAAAGTTTACTCATGATTACCCCTGGGCTGCGTGAGGAAGTCAAGTCAAGGTCAGAGATCAGCAATCTCATCTCCGAATCGTCGACATCCATGAGTGCAGACGAAGTTGCCAAGAAAACCCTCGACGGTATAGTAGCCGGAGACTTCCATGTCACCTGCAACCTTGAAGGCAATATCCTATCCATCGCAACAGCCGGGTTCTCGCCTCAGAGGTCTGCCCTCGCTGCCTTCTTGGAGATCACTCTCGCTCCTCTCATGAGATTCGCAGGGCTATGCTTCCAGTATAGTTGGTTTGGAATCATTTACAGATGCAAAGCCAAAGAGGCCAAGGCGAAGAGTACGTACAATCAACTCTTTTAGCTTAACTGAATCGGTCAATCGCCTTTCTCTTTAAATTGTTTCATTATTTTTCTTAACAGTATTCTAATTACATAGCAAAACCAATTTAGCACATTTTTGTAAAAATATTTAACAAAATAGCACACTTTGCAAAATATTTCTCCAAAGTAGCATATTTTGTTTTGAAAACGTCACTTTGTGTAGAGCTTTTTGTAACCAGAACTGAAAATCACCATAATGATTGGCATGTCTACTTTTAAATAATTTTTTTTGACAAAAAAATGAAAAACGCCACATGAAGTGGCGTTTTCCATTTGCATTCAATATTGAGTGCAAATGGAAATCGCCACTTCATGTGATATTTTTCATTTTTTTAATTTTTTTTTAATTTTTATTATTTAAAAGTAGATACGCCAATTATTGTGACGCTTTTCAATCTCGAATATAAAAACGTCTCAAAAAGTGATGGGTTCCACACAAAGTGTGCTATTTTGGAAAATATTTTACAAAGTGTGCTATCTTGTAAATATTTTTATTAAAGAATGTTAAATTGGTTTTCTTTCCAAACAAATATTAGCTAGATCTAGATCTAAACTTCATTATCTCACCCCTACTAATTTCATTTTGCAGTGGCTTGAGCTTGATCTCGTTCGGACAATCTCTTATAAATCAAATCAAAGTAGTAGTCTACTACTCGCCGGTGCGGATTGCAAGCGATGATTTTCTATCTATCTCCCGCATATATGGGCAACCTCTGAGTTCACTCTCCCAACGATTGTAGCTAATAATTGACGTGTTAATGGAAAACTACTTACAGTACATAAATGTTATGGTGATTGATCAATCCATGTTTACTTAATGGTTTCTTGATGCCATTCACTTCAAATCTAACTTTTCTCACGAAAGCAAATAACTTGTAGTGCACAAGTTGCATGTAGTAAAACTTATCCTTGGTGGAAATTCAAAACGCAATTGTTTGTCTATCTTCGGACATTGTTCTTGACCAACCTCGACCACAACAAAAAGACAATCTATATGGATGTGTGTCACACTTTGCATAGCTACCAAAAAAAACACCGCCTACAGTGGTACATCTCGAAATGTGAGGTGAGTAAGACTAATCACTATCAACAAATAATTCTTAATATCAAAATTGCTACAAAAATTTACTCTTGATTGTTATCATGATTGGAAATTAGTGAAAATCTGAATTGTCATAAAAAGAGAAGGGTTAGGATTTATATTCTACATGAAAGAATCACATAGTATCTAACATTGCATAATCACCGATGAACAACATAAGAAGTGTGCACGTCCACTTATAGTGGTAAATGGAAAACCAATGTTTGTGCTTGTTTCTCTAGGGCGTGAGGACAATGAGTGAAATGGAATGCAAGGTAAGGTAATGGAACAAGGCCTTGCAAAAATGTTGCAACAAGCTATTAGTGAGCCATGTAAGGTAGAAGTGACGGCTATATAAGACTACATAACAACATATTAGAAAAAAAATCTTGAATTTTGAATATAATAAACATACAATCCAATATTAGATTTCTCATTTTACTTCTACTAAAAAAGAAACCCTTAAAGAGTTTGTGTTCCCTTAGATTGTTCTATGTGTTGACACTAAATTGTAGAGTGGATTATCTTAACTAGCGAGTAGAAACATCATAAATGTCAAATTGAAGAGTTCAACAAAATAAATACATATATGCGATCAAACTTCAAAGTCAAAATAAATCTAATAGTGAATTATGGGCATAACCATAAGTATGAAACATGATTTAAAGGCACTAAAGATCGTCGTAAAATTAGAGAAAACAATGTGATTGTCTAAAATCTGCTAGTAATAGCATGGCTGTTGTCAGAATGCAAAAAGACATTTCAAAAGCAAAATCTTAACGTATCCGACAAGGCTGTAGGACTTTCTACTGGGTTAGTGATTAAATGTCGCAAAGTAATTCAACGACCTACTCAGATAATGTAGTCACCAAGTGAATTAATAAAATATAATATTATATCTCTCATAATTAGTGGTCTATCTCGTATGTTTGAACATCAAATTCCCTTAATTTCTACACCACCAACTCGGATGAATGTCCATGAACGCTTCATCTTTGATTACCTTGCCTGATGTTGTCACTAAGGTCCCAACTTGACACAATCCAATATTTTGATTGTTGGATGTAAGAGTGCAGCTCTAAACATGCTCCTCTAGTTGAATCCTTCCTGAAACTATCATTGGTTTGAGTCAAATCGAGTTAAACCAAACCTTGAAAGAAGGGGAGACTATTTGGCCCTTTCCCCCTCTTTATCTAACTACCTCAGGTGCACCAGAGTGTTGAGAAGTCAGTCGAGAAGACTCTGGAAGGGGGCACATGTCAGACACGTCCCCCTTCTCTCATCCTCCCATGTTGACTAGTCAACTTCACATCACCTGCAAAATTCCTGAAGAATCATAAGGTGAAGAATGCATCCGGCTCACACCCACTTTTCTCAGACTCCCTTGTTGACCAATAAACTCTACATTGTCCACAAAAGAACATGTAAGACTTCAGAAGGAGATGCCTATCTGACATGAACCTCACATTTATTGTCTTGTTTGGTTTGACCATAACCATTTCCTAGAGACACTTGAAGGATCCAAGCCACATATCTTATGTACAGACACTTTCCAAACTTGAGAAACACTCCAAACTAGACCAAAATCCTAGAAACCCACCAATCCACCATAAATATGGCACCACCCTTTATAGAGGCTTCAAGATTGCATGCCTATAGTCTAGAAATTTAAGGCTAGAGATTTGGACTAGTATCTTATGGTCTCTTCTAAGAGGCTACAACAAAGATATCCTAGACCCCATATGTAGGCCAACTGAGGAGATCCACCTCTCAAGAGAAAATAACCACCTTTTCCCAAAAATAATCAAACAAGGTAAGCATGTCGACCATCCATAGTGTAATATCTTCTTGATCTTCCCCCCTTTACCAACCCCTAGTAGTGTGAGGGTATGAGCACGCAAGATTGATGATCACCAATATTATTTTGATGTTACTAACATCTTGTCTAAATGTTATTATTTGTTCTTATCTATAATGACCCCTGATTTTGAGTGTCCCCTGGTAAAGAAAGGACCTTACAGTCAAGTGTCACTGACTAAAATTCCAAGATCCAGATTTAGCTAATAATTTTCCATTAATTTCACAAATATTATTTATAAGATGTATAATGAGACTCCTCTAAAGGGTTACATGGATTTCTCAAAAGAAACCTAACTTATAAATGAGAAACTAATGCATATGTAAAGAAGTATATACCTAACTAATTAATCGGCCTAAGTCAAATGCCCAAAAAAGGAGCGAATCTAGAGTAGTCTGACTCTTAAATTTGTAATCCAACACTCAGCCCCCCAGAACTATTATATGAGGTCTGATGTAGTAAATCGGGGTGGAACCACATGGTCAAGGAGTGGTAAGTGCTAAGAACATAGAATCTTTGCTCAGTTAAACCAACCAAGAGGGTAGATTAAGTTTGGTGTTCCTTATGGAATAACGTTACTTCAACAAACAAATAAAGTAAAAGAAGTAAAATAGGTAAGAAAACAAAACCAGGAAGAAAGAAGAAAAAAAAGAGTGATATAATAAGTATGCGTGAGAACTTGGATTGAGTTTCACCATCTAAGGTCTCTCTCCAACATGTAATACTCACACCCATAGTATACCCCTTAGCAAGATTACAAGCATCATCATATATGTCTATTCATTCTCTCTCGAGCTTAGGTTAGATCTATATTATGAGTCTGTCTTTCTTTGGAAATGGAAAGCAAACAATCACAAAGATAACCATATGACCATTTATCTTAACCATTCCAACATTTTCTTGCATTCATTGATGCACCAGATAATTGTTGTTTTCACAATCTATTTATTATGGATTTTTATGCACTTATTGTTCATTTTCATATTAATTTGTGTATTATTTATTATCATTATCATGTAACACTTAATTGCCTCAAATATTTGTATTTTTAATATTTCAGATAGCTCATTATTATTTGATAGGTTATGTTCATTTTTGTGGAATTCCAGGTGGATCTACAAGAAACTACACATCTTGGTACTACTAACCTACCTATCAGTGGTGCCACCACATGATTAGAAAAGGAACAAGTGAAATCGAGACAGCTCGATAGTACCAACCAATGAAGTCGATATTGTTGGTATGTATGCCCAGAGAGCCAATCACATGATCATTGCAATGGCATTACCTGTAAATGATTTGATTAATAATAAGGGCAAGCTTTCAATTTATTTTGTATATTCAGTTATGACATAATGAATAATATAACAAATGTCTAAAGAATGATATTACTCAATGACGTATGTCTTCAGGTTGAGGACCTAGACAATGAGATCATACGGATGTTAAGAGTATATACATTCTCATTATGTCCCTGATCGGTTGTTATTGTGGAAGGTAGATAGACAACAATAACACATAAGATCAGAGTGTGAGTTGGTTGATGACAAAGTCACATTAGTTATGATATGTCAATATCAAACCAAGCACACAAATACATTTTAGAGAACACTGTATCAGACAGACCCACTATGAGACTAACACATGGAAGCCATCATCATGGAAGTCATATTCATCTCTTATAGTGATGGTGGTGGTTGTGGTTCTTAGACCTAAAATCACTACTACACTCGTCACATATCATTGGGTACACTTTGACATCATCAAAAACAGTCCTAAAACATGGGTTGTTATGACGATGATGATTGGGTGACTTTGGCACATGGGGACTGACTATTAGTGATAGAGATGGAATTTGTTCCTCCTATAGGAGTACGATATCCATGGCTCTTCATTGGTGAGACTGAGAAAAGTATGGTTATATGTAAGTGGGTCAATATGTGATATTGAGCTTACATATATCTCACGCAGTCTGCTCTAGTTTAAGAAAACAAACATTATAAAACCATACATAGATTGTAGGTTGATGTTTCTCCCCAACTTTCCATTCACTTGGGTAGCAATGATGTGTGATTAGGCACTACTCATTGCTTGATGTCATAACCTAGTTATGGACATTCATTGCCAATGTGATATGGGACCTATAGGGTTAAACACATAGGAACTCATCCAGAAGAGAAGTTTTGATCTTTAATGGTAAATTAATTTATTACTAAGTGTTTAAGTATTTCAATTCATGCAGCGGATCAGCTAACTACATTACCAAATGATTGGTTCAAGTGTTGAGACAACTGTTTGGATTGTCAGGTTGATTGTATTGTGCATTAGGTGGAATTCAGTCTGTAACATCCTATGAGACGCCCATATGTCTTGGCCAAACAATCTTGTCAGATGATGTGAGACGCCCATCTCACATGCACCAAACACCCATCTCAGGGGTGCAGTTCGATTGCATCAATGATTGGTGCTGACGTCAAGTACTAATTGGAATTGAGTTGTTGACATATGTGCAAAGCTAGAAAGTGTGAAACGACCACCTCACATGTGAGATGACTGTCTCGTTGGATGAGATGACCATTTCAGTGCACCCGGGTTGTGAAACTTCTAGAATTGTTGTGAAAATTCAAGATCTTCCAGTCCAATCCACTCCCACTTTAGTCCTATATTTGTTGGAGACTGGGAACCCTGACCCTAACCCCTCCTATATAGAGGGGTACCGTGGGCTTCCCAAAATACAACTACAACATAGACAATTGATAATTAGTTACTATGACAATTGTTGTCCTCTTTGGTTGTGCTAACTATGAGAGCCCAGACAAGTCCTACCCAACTAGGGAGAGATAGACAAGGGATAGAAACAACTGAGGATCATTATGGTGGGAGATCATGTTGGTGACTAGTACACCAACGGGAGGGATAACTCCTTCTTGTCCGTTCTAGCAGGACAACATGAGTTCTAGTTAGTTCGTGTTAACTAATCTAGAGGTATGAGTCCTTTGGCTGCTTCTAGGAGGGAAACGTCAACTTGTAGTCAGTGGCAACATCTGAGAAACCATTATAGTAGTTGTCTAAGTCTTCTATCCATGGAGGAGAAGTCAGATGAGTCCAAGTGCACCCAGGAGATGCACAAACATCGTCTAAGACAGAGTACACATCTACATCGATGAGGATTGTCTCCAGACTTGCTCGAGGACCAGGTATATCTTCATAAAACCATTCTTCTCATTGCATAGTTATTAACACGATCTACTGGTTAATAGGAAGTATGTCAGTAAAATTTAATTTCTACTACCTACCTGATGTTGTATTTCCCTACATATACTACCGAAAACCTCACAGCAAGGACTCAGAAAATCTTGAGAAATCTTGGTACTACCAACATCAATTCGGTAGTACTGACAACTACACAAATGACCATAATTATCGAAGGCGTCAGTAGTACCGATGCCTGATTGGTAGTACCAACTTAGCGGGACAAAGTAGATATAAAAATTGTGTTTAAATCGGCAGTTGGCAATTAATGAATCTCTAAGTCACTTTTATTATTTAGGGGGATTTTAGTCAAACCTAGGTACCTCATTCAATTTGATTGTATGCTAGCCGAGAGCAAGGAGAGGAGAAAGAGGAGAAGAAAGCCACGTATCATAAGATTTAGGCACCTCCTATGGACGGATTTGTAGCCTGGGGTTAGTGAATCAGCACGTTCATGTGAGAGAGTCATCCAGACCATCTTCTTCTGGGGTTCTTTTAGTTCTTTAATGTTGTTCACATTTTTATTATTTTCTCTTTTGTACTTGACAATGGAAATCATGTAGGGATAATCCCCTTATTCCATAGGACCTAGGAGTAGCCCACTTATGCATTGTAATTGACTTTTATGCATTAACATATCTTTTCTTTTAATTTTTGGACATAAATCTATGTGAACATCATGAATTATCTGTGCTTGATCACCATAGGTAGTTGTTTAGACCATTAATTGCATTGAGAGAGGGATTAAGGGTTGGAAAACTCATAGATTTCCACCTTTTATATCACACCTTGAGAAAGGGCTAAGGAATGTGAGAAGAATAACCAAAAGATTATGGTAAAGCAGCTAACGAATAACACAATTGCTATGAGAGTGCGATTGATATTATGATAGGTAGTGAATTATGCCAGAGAGTGGGTAATTCTTACTACATGTCTCTTTGTCTAGGGCTAGGAGAGATTAATATTAATGATATGATGCTAATTGCAATGTTAACTAAGGTGAAACTGTAATCATAAGGAATTCACTCCACTTTAGATCAAAAACCAGTAATCTTAGATTTATTTTCTACATCTTAGATAATTAAAGCTTCACTCAAAGTTTTTATCGACTTAGTTGATCGCATCACAATTAGTAGTCTCCAGAGAGTGCTTCCCTATGTTTGACATCTCAGCCTCTTTGGGCCTATATTACATTGGTATGTGTACTTGCATTTAACATGTGGTTTGCACGTATCAAGTTTTTGGCGTTGTTGTCGGGGAGACGACAACTCCAGTGCTACGAGTGTTGTGATCGACCACTCTAGGCCACAACCTTTATTTTCTTTTTATTCTTTCTAATTTGAATATCAAATATCATTTATTCAATCATTAGTATCCATTCTCACATTATATTCAACAATTTCAGGTACTAGTCTATGGTGTAAACAAGAACACCAATTATGGAGCCTTATCACCACAAAGTGTATTTCAGGAGGATTTCTTATGCATAGCATATGAGTATAGTGATTATGGACCAAGACTAATACAAACTCCACCACCTGGTATGAAATACCAAAGACTTTGATACCCCAATAGAACGATTGGAGAAAGAAAATATGGTGGACGCAATAGAAGAACATACTATTTGGGATAAGATCAAGGGGTCTTCCTTAACAACTCAGCTAGGGCCAATAAATAGACAAGCTATAAGATAGATCCTGGGTTTGTGGCATTGGTCAAGTCACATTCTTTCCATGTCCACAACACTGAGGACCCAATGACACTCATCAACAATTTTGTTGAAAGTTGTGATATGGTACAGATTGACCGAGTCCTGACGACAGTGATTTATCTGAAGCTTTTCCCATCATCATTGACAAACAATGCTAAGTCTTGGTTCTACAACCTACCACCTGAGTTGTCACACCCCGATCTCACACTAACCACTAATCATGAGATTAGGGCGCGACGGAGGGATTATCACATAAACAAATCACTGAGAACTTTTTCTTTTTAAAACCTCGTAATAATATCCGGATTATTGTTGTAAACTAAAACATAAATAACTATTGCGGAAGCATTTCACTTAAACTGGCTAGAGAACATAAACAAAGTTTACAACATGTAACATTGTTTAATAGAAAGTAAACATAACAGTTAATTTACATCTTTTACACATTCGCCATACATACTCTCTCTCACCCACACCATGTCCCAAGATCGAGGGGAAAGGACTAAGAGACCTGTAACTACTAACTACATAAACCTTCTACAGACCGAGCGTTAAGATGAAAGGATCCTCCAGATTCCTGTGATGTTGATGACCTGAAAATGTTTTGAGTAGAGGTATGAGCCTACTCGCTCAGTGAATAGCATTTCACTTAGCTATCACTAAACAACTCATCAGGTTTATAAATTGAAATAAAACATAAGTACAGTACTAAGCAGGGCAGTTGACCGGCCTAAATCGCGCGTCCTGAAATTGGAGGCGTGTTTGAGGTAGTCGAGCTTTCGAATTTATAACCCGAATCCTTCTAGGCCCCCGCAACTTTGTTTACGGGGTCGAAGTAGTCATACGGGGTCGAACACAGGGACAAGGTGGGTTGTGTTGACGACTCTGAATCGACACTCTACACTCCGGTGGATATAAAGAGATAATGAAGTTCCCCGAAGGGAACAACCAGATGTCACTATTAAATCAAAGAAAACTATCTCCAACTGGAGTTACGAGAAAGATTAAGATTTTGTCAATTAGCAATTTTTAGGAATTTTCATGCAATAGAAAATAGAAAGGTAACCTGCAGTTTAAGGCGTAATGCAAGGGATAAGACTTTTAGAAAGATATGTTGGATAAATTGGATATTATGATAAATCCCATTGTTTCGATGATGACAAACATTTCATTCTTATTAATCTAACGAGCTACTTAAGTGTGCAGGAACAAGGTGATGACAAAGTTCTAGGGAATCCTTACGCTTGAATGTTTATAAATGTCATACAATGTAATCATTTGTAAACTTGTACAAATATATAATGTACAAGTACTTAGACTTCATGTAAATCAAGTGTTAGATCTCCCTAGCTAAACACCACACTTAGTTAGGTCATCTCCTTCTAATAGATCACATAATGCACACTCATGCACATACTTAGTATCTTAATTAAAAGATTGAAAACAGAGTCAATTTCGGTCGACCACACTCCTCGACCGAGACACTCTCGGTCGACAAACTTCTCGACCGAGATTGACCAAAAGTAGCCGTTAGACACAGCAGTTGACAGTTGCAAATCAACGTTAATCCAGAGAGCCTGTCGGTCGACAAATCCTCGACCGACTGGGCATCTCGGTCGACAAGTCCTCGACCGAGATGGTCTCTGACAGCAACTGCAGAATTAATTAACTAGCCGTTGCTAATGCGCCTAACTTATTCCTAACGGCTAGTTAAGCACTAGGAACCCCCTAGAAGTTGTCTAGAACGTCCTTAAGCATACTTAGGCCATTCCTATAAATAGGACAAGCCATAGGACACTAGAACACACTTGTTACACTTGAGAATACACTTGAGCATACTTGAGCAATCTTTTGCAAGCAAAATTTGAGCACTGTGATCATTGGCCTACATTCTCCTTAGCTCAATCTCGTGTCCTATAGGCTAGATTCTCCTACCTACAGCAATCACAAGTTCACATACTTGGCTAGGAGATCTTACGCTTGATCTAGGCATATCAAGCCTTGGGCTTAAAGGATAAGTTGTAATTTCTGTTTTCCTTTCTTGTTCCTGTTTATCTTGTGTACTCTCCTTGCTACTCCTAGGGTTGGAGGCTGCGGATTGGAGAGGGTTGACTTCTCAGGTGGAGAAGGGGACTTCAAGCTACTTCAAGAAGGCTATCGCAGGGGAAGCTACTTCAGAAGGCTGGTGCAACGGGAGTTGGTGCATCTACTTCAAGGGAAGGCTGCTTCAAGGTTGGCGATTACTTCTAGGTGAAGGCTGCTTGAAGGGTTTAGGAAAAGAGATTGTATTTTATGTAAATTCCTTGAAGAGGTAATAAAATAAATTTCTTTTCAAATCCCGGTTGGGTAAGCAACCGGGTAGTGGACTGACGGCTATAGTATTTGCTATAGTTGGAACCACTCTAAACCTTGTGTCTCCTTGTCCAATATTTTCTTTGTGGTTGTTGAAGTGAAATAATTGTTAAATTATCTATAAAACTCTATTCACCCCCCCCTCTAGAGGTTTTCAATTGGTATCAGAGCAGGCTTCAAGGAGCCCTAACAAGGTCTTGAAGAGATAAAGGGAGGAGGTGACTACAACCATAAGAAAAGGAGCATGGACCAAAGTTCGACAAGTTGCAATTGGTGCTTAGGAACAAAGCACTCTACGTCTAAATGTCCATGGAGGTCAAAGAAAGGAGATGCACATAAAGAGTGTTTCGTTGCTACAATAAGTGAGGAAGAAGAAGAAGAGGTAAGCTTGCTTGATTTACCCAAGGAGGAGTTAGTCGCTATTATTGAAGAAACACATAATAAATATGTTGAATGCAAAAAGAAGTTAAAGAAATCCAGTAAAGAAAATGATGATCTAAATGCTAGACTTCTTGCTCTTACATCCGAAAATGACGATTTATATGCTAAATTGAATACTCTTGGTTTTGAAAAAGACAGCATTATGTCTGATAATCGTACCTTGAAATCATCTCTAAGTAACAGTGAAGTAAAGATCTTTACTCTAGAAACAAACTATGATCTTCTATGTCAAGAAAAAGCTGAATTGCTTACAAAATTAAATGATTTTCAAAAACAACCTATATTGTGCACCCATGTAGATTATGACAATATAGTGAAAGAAAGAAATATGTTATCATCCAATCTAGACCAAGCAAAATTAGATATCAAGAAAAGAATGGATGAGATCGTTAAGTTGCAACAAGAAGTTAGTAAGTTAAGCAACAATGGAATCCTTGATAGAATATTAGAAAATTCCTATCATCAAATAGGGAGAAGAGGACTAGGTTATAAGCCTAATGAGAAATCCCATCAACAACCTAGAAGAACACAAGCGAGTCAATCTGCTTATATACCTAGAGGCACAAAAATGTATATACCCAAGAATAACCTAGATCAAAACCATAGAAAAAGGCTTGAGGTTGATTCAATTTGTTGTCATTATTGCTCACGCCTTGGACATTATTCTTTTTCATGCCCATACAAGAAAAAGCATGTCGAGATGGTATGGGTTCCAAAAACCCCAAATTAAATAGGTTCGACTAAGTTGAGATATGACCAAAGACCTTAATTTGTATATCCTTATGTCTATCTCAACTTAACATTTAGGGATAACAAAATCAAAAATTAAAAGATTTAATAGCACCTTGATACACATATGTTTATCTCAAACTGATCTTTGAAATAATTGAATAAGATACAGCCTATATTGCACTTGAAATATATTTCTGAAACAGTTTCCAGAAACTTGATCGGTCGAGAAGTTGTTGACCGAATAATCCTCGGTCGAGCAACTGTCGACCGAGCATATCACTGTTCTCAGACTGCTGTAAATCTTTACATTGTATGTGAAAATTATTCTTGAAAGATTATATGGAATAAATATTAACTGATCATGCTTACATTTCTATTTAATCATTCTTTTATTGCACATTTCTTTTTCAGAAATACTTGCAATGAATAAAATGTTTCAAATAAATTTTTGTGTGCTTTTATATTAAGCATCACTTATTTTGGTCTATCCAAAGTAATCTTAAATTCATGAATGGATATTATTCTTGAATATGCTTCATCATATTTGATGTCCTTATTAAGCTCTCATAATTAGTACACTTTAATGAGTCTCAATTTGATATTTGCAAGCTATCTGCAGAACTCATACTTCGCATATGAATGATTCATACTGGAAACCTGCAGAATATGCCTCTTGGTTAAAATAAAATTTGACCAAGGGGCGCCATGGTCGTAATCAAGGGCGACCTAAAATAAACTTTGATAAAAAAATTACTTATTTGAACATTATTTTATTGAACTTAATCTTAGCATATTTTTAAATCAAAACATCAAATCATTTGTGGAAATTAGAAGCCTTAAATATTATTACTCCCTTAGAATATACATATACATATGCTCTACAAAAATGTTCTAAAATTCAGTCAAAAATTGAACTCAGTAAGTCTGTCGGTCGACAACTTCGTCGACCGAGAACCACTCGGTCAGCCCATCTCACTCGACCGACAAATTCTAAACAGATTCAGTATCGGACAAACGGTCGGTCGACGAGTGCTCGACCGAGACAATATCGGTCGATAAGCGCTCGACCGAGAAATAGCCGTTGGATATGACCGTTGCGACCCGACCGTTATGACCGTTTTCTTTACCGTTGGAGGACCAAGTGGCGCGTCTGCAACTCGACCGTTGCGGACGCTCGGTCGACGAGTCGTCGACCGACCGGGTCGCTGGAATTCTATAAATAAGTGCAAAAACGAGCCACTTACTCACACTTGCATTTCCTTACTTTCATAGTCCATCTCTAGTGCAATTTCGTGCAATCCTTCAGCACTCTTACCCTCAAATCTTCCTTGCTTCTTCTCCACTCTCAAGAAACACAATGGCCTCATCATCAACTGTCCGTGGGAAGAAGAAAGTTGCTGGAAGAAAAAGAAGAGAAGATCGGGAAGCCACTCCGCCACTGACGATCATCAATGACATCGCCTTCTTCGACGGAGATGCTGGAGATAGATACTTTCGGCTTTCCTCTAAAGCTCCTCTTCCCCGACGTCCGGTCGAAGTGATGGACTTCATCAACATAGTCGACCTGGAGCATCTCTTTGGAGTACAAAAGCTGAAGGACTTCATCAATCCATCCTTTCCTTCCTATTCTATTAAGGTAGTCAACGAATTCTATGCCAATCTTCTATCCCACACCGAAAATGACACCACATTCTTCTACACCATGGTCAATGGGCATAGTTTTAAATTTTCCGAAGGGGATATTCTTGACATGCTTGAAATTGATATAGATGAATATCAAGATTTCCTTGACCTTACCACCGGCAATCCAATAAATTTATTTTCCCATGATGACCACACCACTAGTCTTAGTGATATAAAAAGAGCCATATTTCAAGCCAATACCACTTGTCATGAAGATAGGGGAACCTATTATGCAATAAACCTAAAACCGGCATGTAGAATAGTAAACCTCATTGTTTCCACCAACATACATCCACGAGCCAATAAATCCGAGGTTCCTATCTTCCGTATGTGTCTAATTTATGCTATCATAAAAGAAATTCCCATCAACTTCATTCGCATAATACTTAAAAATATGCTTGAGTTTTCTGGCAATCCACCATATGCCGATTTTGTATGCCAGATTACTCAACATTTTCTTAAGTCAAACATTGAAGATATGGGATACATATGGGAGCGTAGACCACCAAAGATAAGTAAGAACACCGTAGAGAAGATGGGAATTGACTTTGGCCATAAAAGGGCAAGAGTAGAAGGAGAGTCATCACATCAGGATATACCACCCCCTCCTCCTACTAACCTTTCCATTGATCCCATCCAAAATACCCTTACTTATATTGCTGGCTCCCAATATCATCTTAGTAGACTATTAAACTACAATCACCATGCCATGACATACTTAAATCAAAGAATGCAAAACCTTTCTCCTGGCCAAACCGATGAATATCCGCATTCTTTAAACCCTGGCATGCTCAACCCATTTAACCCCTCATACAACTACTACCAACCTCTATCTTCACCATCAATGGATCTTGCACATACTCAATTTTCTTCCATACAATTGCAAGACATAGCTGCTCACTTCCGATTTGACCGAGTTCCCACTTTCCTGGAAGCATATGCGTTGACTACAACTGGTGCTTTGGATTGGCAAACTCTGGTCCAATACTATGGAGCCGAGCCATTCCTTGGGAAAGATCCGGACATCGATGTAATTCTTAAATCTTTCCTGTGAAGTTTTGGAGTTGTAATAGTTGTAATGAAAATGATTAGTCAAATTCTATATGATTGTAATCTTCTTCATGCTCTTGAATGAAATTTGCCATTTTTTTTATTCACATGGTTATTTGTTTGGCATATGAGACATCTTCAAAACATGGATTATAAGTTCATTATTGTAGAGAATAGCAAATAAGGGAATAATAATTCAAACAGGCAACTATTACAATCAAAATTAAATTTTCAAATAACAAAACAGTTCTCCAGAAACATTCTCGGTCGAGCAACTAGTCGACCGAGAACATTGTCGGTCGAACAACTGTCGACCGACTGGGTTTCTGTTTTTCCAGATTAACATAAATTGCATACATCTTTGTTAAATCTTGGACATCTTATATATTTGCTTAGTATTCAAACTTTCATCTATCTAAGGGGGAGCAAAGCATAAGAAAAAAGGGGAGATTATCAAAACTTTGACCATTTGATTAAAGAAGCTTACAAAAATATTATGTGTAGCTGAAAATTTTCAAGAAATTTATGAATTTATTGAAAATGGTATCTTGTATTTACAGGAATTCTCTACCCAAAATAGGTCTTTTAGATGGAGACATTTTTATGTAATCTAAGCTTAGAGGATTCTCATTTAATCTAGGGCTTAACATCCTTTGATTCATGAGAAATCAATATACATTCATCATATGCTTAAAGGACTCTCATATCATTTCAAGGCTTAACATCCTTTGCGAATGATTAAGAAACAAATTGTGGATAAATTAGATAAAAATCCATGTTCCTAATAGATATCTAATTAAGGGGGAGCATTATATTAAGGGGGAAAAGAAAAATAAAACATTCAACTTGGATATCTTTTTGAAATGACAAAGGGGGAGAAAGAATATAAAAGAGTTTCATCACATCTTGGCCAGCACTCACTTGAAAAACATAAATAGCTACAAAAGGTAAATTTTCAGGTATGAAACTCACATGCTTTATATTTCCTTATTTCATATTTAGGAAATGTTTGTCATCTTCAAAAAGGGGGAGATTGTTGGATAAATTGGATATTATGATAAATCCCTTTGTTTCGATGATGACAAACATTTCATTCTTATTAATCTAACGAGCTACTTAAGTGTGCAGGAACAAGGTGATGACAAAGTTCTAGGGAATCCTTACGCTTGAATGTTTATAAATGTCATACAATGTAATCATTTGTAAACTTGTACAAATATATAATGTACAAGTACTTAGACTTCATGTAAATCAAGCGTTAGATCTCCCTAGCTAAACACCACACTTAGTTAGGTCATCTCCTTCTAATAGATCACATAATGCACACTCATGCACATACTTAGTATCTTAATTAAAAGATTGAAAACAGAGTCAATCTCGGTCGACCACACTCCTCGACCGAGACACTCTCGGTCGACAAACTTCTCGACCGAGATTGACCAAAAGTAGCCGTTAGACACAGCAGTTGACAGTTGCAAATCAACGTTAATCCAGAGAGCCTGTCGGTTGACAAATCCTCGACTGACTGGGCATCTCGGTCGACAAGTCCTCGACCGAGATGGTCTCTGACAGCAACTGCAGAATTAATTAACTAGCCGTTGCTAATGCGCCTAACTTATTCCTAACGGCTAGTTAAGCACTAGGAACCCCCTAGAAGTTGTCTAGAACGTCCTTAAGCATACTTAGGCCATTCCTATAAATAGGACAAGCCATAGGACACTAGAACACACTTGTTACACTTGAGAATACACTTGAGCATACTTGAGCAATCTTTTGCAAGCAAAATTTGAGCACTGTGATCATTGGCCTACATTCTCCTTAGCTCAATCTCGTGTCCTATAGGCTAGATTCTCCTACCTACAGCAATCACAAGTTCACATACTTGGCTAGGAGATCTTACGCTTGATCTAGGCATATCAAGCCTTGGGCTTAAAGGATAAGTTGTAATTTCTGTTTTCCTTTCTTGTTCCTGTTTATCTTGTGTACTCTCCTTGCTACTCCTAGGGTTGGAGGCTGCGGATTGGAGAGGGTTGACTTCTCAGGTGGAGAAGGGGACTTCAAGCTACTTCAAGAAGGCTATCGCAGGGGAAGCTACTTCAGAAGGCTGGTGCAACGGGAGTTGGTGCATCTACTTCAAGGGAAGGCTGCTTCAAGGTTGGCGATTACTTCTAGGTGAAGGCTGCTTGAAGGGTTTAGGAAAAGAGATTGTATTTTATGTAAATTCCTTGAAGAGGTAATAAAATAAATTTCTTTTCAAATCCCGGTTGGGTAAGCAACCGGGTAGTGGACTGACGGCTATAGTATTTGCTATAGTTGGAACCACTCTAAACCTTGTGTCTCCTTGTCCAATATTTTCTTTGTGGTTGTTGAAGTGAAATAATTGTTAAATTATCTATAAAACTCTATTCACCCCCCCTCTAGAGGTTTTCAAGATAAGCGGTAGCAGTAACACCCTGCACCCCTCCTCTCAGAGCGGGTTCCTCTAACCAAGCTTCAACGCCCCTCTCGGGGTCGCTGGACTCAAGTTAGAGTGGAATGATACTTAAAACAACTCCGTTCCGGGCACTCTCGTACTCCAGAATCGGACCGAACACTAGAGCCACAACCCAACTCTCGAAGTAGTTGCGACGGGAAAGACGATTCGGTAGCTAAGCGAAACGCGATCCAAAACATGCAAGCTAGAGTTCAGATATCCAACACAGTAGTTACCCAATCATAAGGCACTAAGCATTAAACAAAGAGCAATTTAGCATTTCTATTTCTATCAGCAATAAGGGTCTAATACAATGCATAAGCTAAGAATTTAAATAACAGAATTAAAGATAGATGTCGCCTTCTTGATGTAGAAGGGCGAAATACTACTACTACTCCCAGCCCGATACCGTCCAGGAACCTATCCCGGTACAGCCGTGTCGGGCGGCACACCCTCTCAGGTGGCACGACTGACGGACGACTATATCGTTCGATAGACCCTGGCCGATACGCTCATGTCGGGCGGCACACCCTCTCAGGCGGCACGACTGACGGGGAGAGCGTATCGGTTTCGGTATCGTGTCGGCCAAGGATTACATATACTACTGTCGGGCATTGCTATCAGGCACTCGTGTCGCGTGTCTGCATCGGCCGATATCGGCCCTCAGTGTCGTCCGGTACAGTCCTAGGTGAACCGATCCCCTCCCTCTCGGGATGAGGAAGAGCTCACCTAGTGTCGCCCAGTACGAGCACTGGGGCACGATACGGTTGCTCTCGCACTTCTTTCGCAGATCGCTCAAGTCCCCAACTATCCGAACGGTGAACTGGCTAGCCGTCCCGACCTATCCAACCTCCGACGTTTTCGACTTGTCTTTTCGGCTTCCTGTAGCTGCTATTTATACCGGCGGTTGAAGGAGTTATGGTGCTGGAAACGCCACGTAGCTCCCTTATACGCCGGTCGATGGATGTGGACGGCCGATATAGGTATGCCTTCGGCGCGAGGCACTGGCTATCGGTCACGTGGCTGGTGGCACGCCTGCCGGTGGGTGGTCGTGTCGCTCGACGAGCTGGGTCGTCGGGCGGCTTCGGCTCCCTGTCGGGTAGAAGGTGTGTCGGCCGGTACGTCCCTTTCGCAAGGCGCCCTTCTCCGACGATGATTCTTGTGTCGCCCAGCCCCTGTCGGGCGGGGTTGTATCGGGCGCCAGGAAGGTCGAGACGGGCTTAGACTTATTGTGGGTCGGAATCGGCCTTATTGTGCAAAAACGAGGAAAACCCTGTAAAAGATAGGAAAAACTGGAATAAGAGCGTTGCTTGGCCAATTATAGCGAAAATGCTAATAAAATAGAGGAAAATAATAGAAAAGGGTAGTTTTGATAACATAATAAAGGGCAAAAACGTCACAAAATTCGATGTTATCAACTCCTCCAAACTTAGCTTTTTGATTGTCCTCAATCAATATTTAAGCTAAACTTCGTGTTGCTTCTTCTTGCACAACAAAACTTTAAGGCTAAAGGGTAGCACAAGATTTGTGATGTCTTGGAGGTAATGCTGTCTTAAAGCGAGCAAAAGACCTTGCCCTACTTGCCTTATTATTTAAGTAAAATTTTTCTTCTCCACAGCTTCAGCGAGACTTTGGTGTATGATTCCGAAGTTAGCTTCCACACCAAACAACTTTATTTTAAGGGTAGAAAGTTGTGTATAGGGTAGGCTAAGGCTTTTTGGGTTTTTCTTCTTGTTTCCCATCAGTCCATCCAGGTAAGGGTCCGTTAACGGGCAAGTGGTCCCTGCAGTCCAAGCCAGTTGGCTTTAGAGCAGTGATTTCACATCCTACGTACCACTGCCCCGGATCTACCATGCTTAAAGACGGGTACTTTTTGGAAAACAAGTGTGTATATATTTTTTTTCTTTTCTTTTATTGGGCACAACTCTCATGCTTTTATTCACGCTCATAAGGCTTCTTTCTCTTTTTGGGATTTTTGCTGGGTAAGGGAAAACAAAAGAGATATCTGCTGTTTGGGCAGCTTTTTCCTTCTCCATACTCGTCTCTTAGCTATTTGCGAGATTATTATTTTTCAAAAATTTTTGGATGGCAAGGCACAATCTTTTGTTTGTTTGAGACAACATTATCAGAAAGATATGACAGAACTTGTAACTCGTTGAAATATACAGAAAGTAAACTTTGCAAGAAGTCACAACAGGTTTTTATTATTATTACAGCAACTTTGTACACATGCATAGGGGCAGGAAATTTGCAAAATTTTTCAAAATTTTCAAAAATTTTGGTATAAACATATATATGTACACATGATATAGGAAAGAACAGAAGGATAAAGAACAAAAGAATAAGGAATTTAAGATAAAGAACAAAATATATGTACACATGATATAGGAAAGAAAAGAAGGATAAAGAACAAAAGAATAAGGAATTTAAGTCAGAGAGATCAGAGGATTTTTGTACCTCCCTCACTGGTACATGGTACCCCCCAAACTTACTCCACACTCTGTCCCAGAGTTGTGAAGTAGATGAGGTAAGGAAATGTTAATCAGTGAGGGTTAGATGATCAGCGCGCCTGGGCTAGATAAGAGCTCCCACACATATTCTCCTCTTTTGCTGTGATAGTCGATGTGGAGGAGCTGATCAGGCGTTGCCTCGTTTGCCATCCATTCCAAGACGAAGACGCCGCAGTCGTTGGATAGTTGAATTTGTTGCGGGCTGCGGTGGCAGAACTGGAGTTCATGCCAGCCTCTTGCTTGCCTTCCCAGGAATGGTTGTATCAGCGCTGCTATATCGATATAGTACTTTCGTACTAATCGTTCAAGAGATATCAGCGCTGTCGATGTACAAGGCACTGGATGGTCTTTATTGCTGTCCGAGCTGTTGTAGAAAATCCCTGCTCGTTGTTGGGTGTACACCGTTAAGAGCGTCCAGTGGTTGTCATGCAGGATTGGAAGGAGAATGGTATCCGGGACTCTGCATTCCAATTCTGCTAGGAAGGCTTCCCTTGCCCCTTGTTCATCGGCTAAGCAAATGTCGTTGAACAGCATTGGATCTGCTATGTATGCGTGTTCAAACTTGTTTCGCAGTATCTGGATGTAGGCGACCGCCACAGATAACGCCAAACACCCTCCCTCTTTTACCATGTCCCTTAAGTCGTCAATCGGGACTATGACGTCGCCTTCCGAGTAAGCTATGTCTTCAGGGTTGGAGTCAACCAACTTCATGTGGATTTCGTTGACCTATTCTTGCGTGAGGGTAGCGCATGAGAAACGGTCGAAGTTGTGGATTGACTCCTCCAGGTTCTGGGGCGAGGCATGTTTGTCGTGTCTGAAAACTTGCCGCAAGATGTTTATTTGTTTGCCTACCCCACAGACGTTCGTCTCTGCTTCCGCTTCCTTTTCAGGAGGGCTGCTGTGCTGAGATGACTCTTCTTCTTGTTCACTGTCTAGCAGCTCTTCTGGTATCCCCGCATCTCGGAAGTAGCGCTTATCCTTTATCAGCAGCAATGCATATTTCCTTCTGAGATTGTAGAAGTTAGAATCCTGGAGTTGCTTGAAGTATCCAAAGATATGTATCATCTCCATGGCTCTAAGGACTACGAATGCGCTATTTCCACTTCCCTCATCTTCTTGGACTGGGAAGTCCTTTAGTGAGTAGAAATTCCAGACGCCGCTGTGGCGTTGGACTCCGTACTTGATGACCCGGTGGAGACGTAGCGGCAGCAGTCTTAGCTTTACGTTCTTTGGGAGTAAGAACATACTTCTTGTGTGCGGGACCTCCTTGCTGCAGCAGCAATGCAGTTGGACATGATGATTTCGGAGGTCGGCCATGCACAGGAACCAGTTGTTTCTGTGTTTGTAAGGGGCCAGCACCAGTTTTGGATTGTGCACTTCAATGTAATCCAACATACTTTTTACCTGCGTAGCATTGTACAACCCCATCATTAGTCTTCTTGCTAGGGTTGGGGTGGCAGCGTAAACTGTATGTTGGTTCTTGTTGTCGGCATTTTCTACAATGGCCCCTTGTAGCACTCTGAATAAACTCTTCCCTACGACGGCCTTGGCGCGGAAGATGTTTCTCAGAGTTCCCCGCCGCACCGAGAAATATCCGTCGCTCCAGAGTACCTCTTCCTCGTCAGCTTGCGATCTTAGGACCATGTTGAGCAGTTTCTGGTCTCTGATCATTAGATATCCTATGACCCTTCTGTCAAAGTCAGCCATTTCGAAAGACGGTATCTCTGTCAGTGCGGAGAAATCGGTGATGTCGGCCCTTGAACTCCTTCCTCTGGGGAGGTGCCTTTCGTTTGCGGTGCGGATGTCCCCCCCTTCTCCCTCGAATTCGTCAGAAGAGCCTTCCCCGACGCTGATATCTTTGTTGTTATCCTCAGCTTCGTCAAAGGGGGCTGAGGGAGCGGCCTCATTCAGGTCAAAAGGGCTTTCTTGTCTGGAAGGAGCTTCATAGCCTTGCCCTTGTGAAGAAATTCCTCCGGTTGCTGATGACGATCTGCCGGAGGAGGAGGTGGATGAGGATGATCCTGACGATGCTCTTGACGACGAGGATTGAGAGCCCGGACCGGGAGGCGACGGCGATCTTCTCGGCTGCCTTGGGCATGGATGGTCGTCCTCCCTGTTCAGCCTTCTCTCGATCTCGCTAAGGCGCTGCAGAACTTGTTGAAGCGTGGCATTCACTGCCTCTAGCCGTCCAGGTAGGCTGGCTAGAGTCAGCAGCTCTCGTTCCTGCCTATCCAGCCTCTATTTGAAAATCGAAAACTTGCGGGTTAGGGAAAGAAATGTAGTAGAATTGTTTTCCGTTACCTCCCGCAAGAAATCGAGTTATTGTCCTAGCATCATTCCGAGCAAAGGAGGGTTTTCCGCTTGTCTCCCCCTTGATCTCGAAATGCTCCTCCCGCGCGAAGGTCTGCCCGACGAGGCGGAACCTACTTCTATTGTTCGCGCGACTGATGCTTCTGGGCGAGGTGTCGGTGTTGCCCCGCCCTCTTGTTGTATCAGAGGAGACCGTGTTGTGGGGGACGGATGCTGCCCCATATCGACGCTGTCGACGATCTCCTCAACAACTGCAACAGGTGACTTTGGCGGTGGTGTCGGTGTCACCTGTGCTCTTTCGATCTCCATTTGCAGGATATCGGCGAATACCTCATCGCTGACATCCGGTTGTAATTCATCAGTTGCCCTTAGGGGCGCAGTAGAAACTACGGGGACTGCAACCGACTCTCTTGCTGCAGTTCCAGCCCTTGTCTCGGCGACCTCCACGATCGCCGGTTCTTCTCTCGCCACCGCCGGCCTTGTTGTCGTGGCTGTCGTTCGTGGCTCCGAGGTAGTGGGCTGCTCGGCAGGAGCTGTTAAAATACGTCCTGCCGAGTACCCTGCGGGATAGCCCCCCTGATGATCCCCCACTCTTGGCTTCTTGGGGGCGGAGCGCAGCTTGCGCCTGCTGCCACAGCCTCGATCTCAGCTGTGGTGAAGACTAGCTTTTCTGCGTCGTAGGCGGCGCAACGAGGAAGCGGAAGAAGGATCTTTGTCCGTGCGAACTTGTAGAAGTAACTCCGCCCCTCCTTCTTTATTATACCCGACCTCATGAGGTACTTGAGTTCGATCAACTCGTCCCCTCTCATTCTTGAGAGGCTGCGCGGCTCACGCGGGTATCCTAACCCTACCGCGATTAGGTTCACGATGCCACCCATGCAATATTCCTTGGTGGCATCCTTTATTGGGTGCAGCCTGTTCAGCAAGAAGCGCCCCAGGTTGATAGTTCGGCCCTCCATCATGTGCCACATGACGTGGAGTTCCTCAGAGTAAATGTTGCTGGACTCGTTCTTGCTGAAGAGGAGGCACGCCACCAGCTTGTGTATTATCCTCCAGAAGCACGAGTGCACTGCCGCCACCTTGCTTCCGGGTTTGAAAGATGAGTCCCCGGTTAGCTTTTCCCAGATATCTATGGGGTTGAATCTGTCTTCTTCGGTGATCCTTGCACCGTTATCTAGCCTCCTTCTCTCCTCTTCGCTGGAGGAGAAAATCTGGTTGAGCAGCCTTTCCGAAATGACGTGCTCTGCATTGTAAAGTCGCCCCTGGAGTCTGTCTGCTCCGCCGTACTGTCTGGCTTCAGCAGGTGTATTCTTTACTCGGTGAAGGGACACCATGAACTCTCTTGTGAGCTCGGTGTAGGTGGCGGATAGGCTGAAGCAGATTTTCCTGAGACCGGCTACAACAAGTACGTCCTCCAGTCTCCCGAAGATGCCCAACTGCATGAAGGATGACTGGTGGCCGAACCTGCTAGGCCTGTAGAGTTTGGCTCCTAGCTCAGCATATCGGCGTCCGTGCTCTTCATCTCTTGGCACGAACCTTCCTGGCGTGTACTCCAGGGGTTCTGTTGTTGGAGCTCGTGCTGCAGCTGGAGTGGCCGCTTCTTCTGTCCTCACCCTCTTCCCAGATGTTGAGGGTCCAACTGCTTCAGGGTTCGAGCGCTTCTTCCCGACTGTTGCCACCTCTGCCTCTGGTTCGGTGACGACTCTCCTGCCTTGCTCGCCAACGAGTCTAACGGTTATCTTTGTGCGTGCCATCCCTATCATTAATCAAATAAATACTATTTTGTTATCAATAGAAAAATTAATAGGGGGAAGGCACCCCGGCACGACTGTATCGGGCCTTGAGACAAGATCAGGTAAAGCCTGCCCGATACAACCGTGTCGGGCGATACGACTAAAAGGAACTGAGTGCCCGGCAGGGTCTTGAAAGAGCGCTGCCCAGTACAAGAACAAATAGATGATACTGTCACTGCCCGACACAGATGTATCGGGCAGGTGCGAGAGAAGCGTGTCGCGCGATAACAGTACCGGGCGACAAGAAAAATCAACGTAAAATCCTTGCCCGATACATCGTACGCGATAAAGATCCGTATCGGGTATGCTCGGGAGATAGGGCTGTCGCGCGATACCTTTGTTTTCCTTAAAGTGTTGCGCGTCATGGGATCGAAAGAGGTCTCTGCGCGACATGGGAGCGGAGGGCAAGAAAAGTACTGCGCGATACGGTAGCTGAAAAAGGTAAAATCCGGGAGCGCGACACGGTAAAGTTTTCGCCGTATATATAGCGGCAGGATGTCATGGTAAAACCATTCTCTCCCGAGACGGGCGCAATCTGTAAGTCGGTTGGTGTGCCGCCCGATCTGATCTGGGAAAAAGATTTGCTAGACCAGACTTCGCCCGACCGATACAAGATTTTTCGGGACGAAACTCCGAAGAAAAACCCATTTAGAGCAAGAGGCGACAGGCGGGTAAAACATCATTGGCCTATGGCTAAACCCGGCCTCAGATGGTATTACCCATCCTGGCAAAACTAAAGCGGTGGCCCTTAAAACAAAAAAGAGTCATCACACGTGCGCATGCACTGACTCGGGCCTTATTACAGTCCGTAATGTTTGTAATGTCTTCCTTGCAAGAAAGTAAATAACATCCTATTCTAGGAAAATAAAAGCACGGGCTGCCTCCCGAGGAGCACTGCATTTCCTGTCTACAGCTAGACATCTTTTAGCTTCTTCATCTTGATCTATCTTTTAGCTGGTTCGGTGTTAGACGGGATCTTCCCTACAAGATTCTTCATAATTTCGGCAAGCTGCGCTAGCTGCTGGTCAATTTGGCACTGATGTGTCTGCATATCTGCCAACTGGACCTGCAACGAGCTCAAAACCCCCGAGTTGGACAGTGCACTTTGTGCTAACTGGTGATTAACGGTGTCCTGTTTCTTGACAAAATCGAACAACTGGCCGATCACTTCGGATTGGTTCACCCCTTTCTCCTGTTCATGGGGCGGGCCTTGGTACTTTCCTGGTGCTTGGAAATTACCTTTTGCTGGCTGGAACTGGCTGTTCTTGGTGTATTGGCCTGATCCCCCTCTCTTTTCAAAAGGTTGCACGGGCCTGGCCAGGGTGTTTAGCTGATGCGAGTTCTCGTCCACGTCTTTGTTGCCGTAACTGAATCCAGGGTGGTCTGGTCTTTTGAAGCCCATGTAGGATACATTCTCGATCCTTTCTTCTTCCGAGTCGGAGTCGCTGTCGGTGCCGGGTTTGGTGTAAACGCAGTTGTCTACCCCATGTCCTCCTTCACCGCAGGTAACACATTTCATGACTCTCTCAACTTGCTTCTTCCCCTTTCCTCCATTATCCTTCAGTTGTTTCACATCTGTTGCTATCCTTTGAATCTGAGAAGTTATGTTTTCCAGAGCCTTAGACTCAAGAGAGATTCCTTCCCCTGCCTTCTTAGCCTGCCCTCTATCGGATCTATCATAGTCAACATCGGCCTTCAACTCAGCCATGTTCCTAATGATCTTTTCGGACTTGCTTGGCTTCTTCCCTAAGAAATCACTTCCTACTGCCGCATTCAGCGATACCCTTTCATCGGGAGTGAGCCCATTGTAGAAGGTGGAGACCAGGAAACCCTTCTTAAAATTGTGGTGAGGGCACTCCCTCTGATATTCCAGATATCGTTCCCAGGCGTCGTGGAGGTTTTCATTTGGCTTTTGCGTGAAAGACGTGATTTTTAACTTGTTTCTCATCGTCTTCTCCGTGGGGTAGAACTTGTTTACAAATGCGTCAGCCAGTTCTCCCCATCCATTCAACGCTTGGTGGGGTAGCCCAAGGTACCATGATAGAGCCTTATCCTCCAAAGAGAAGATGAAACCCTTGCAGTAGATGACCTCTTGGGGAACCCCTCGCATCTTTATGGTGTCGCAGATATTTTTGAAAGCATCAAGGTGATGGTAAGGGTTGTCACTCTTAGAACTCCCCCTGAAGCTTTTATTTTGAATCATGGAGATCACAGATGGCTTGAGCTCAAAGTTTGTAGCATTGAACCTTGGGATGATAACGGGGCACCTCGATCTATTGGCCTTGGTAGAAGACAATTCTCTCAGAGTTTTCTCTTCTTCCTCCGAGTCGTCACTGTTGCTGGCGTATCGGTGTCGCTCCCGGTTATCATGATTCCTCCTGTGTCTCCGACGACGTCTATGCTAATGATGCTCTTCCTCATGCCCTGGTGATTCTAGATCTTCTTGCCGCTCATGATCACTATACCGGTCATTGTCTTCCGGTGGACGCGAAGCTGGCCTCCCTCCTGGGCCTTCGTTTCCTGAAGATGGCTCTACGCGAGGAGGCATGGTTGACAGTCTCGGTGTTTAGTAGATCAGAGTACCTGAAATCCGCATAAAAATTATGTTTAGAAAATCATAATTCGGGTAAAGAATAATGCTTAAAAGTAAAAGAAAAAGAAAAAGAAAAAGAAGTGCTGTCAAGCCTATTTCTAAGCTTGAGGCACGGGAGTGTAGTTAGTGGATTCAGATTCGTCAACAGTGCCAATTGCCTTATCCCCGGCAACGGCGCCAGAAAGTTGACCGGCCTAAATCGCGCGTCCTGAAATTGGAGGCGTGTTTGAGGTAGTCGAGCCTTCGCATTTATAACCCAAATCCTTCTAGGCCCCCACAACTTTGTTTACGGGGTCGAAGTAGTCATACGGGGTCGAGCACAGGGACAAGGTGGGTTGTGTTGACGACTCTGAATCGACACTCTACACTCCGGTGGATATAAAGAGATAATGAAGTTCCCCGAAGGGAACAACCAGATGTCACTATTAAATCAAAGAAAACTATCTCCAACTGGAGTTACGAGAAAGATTAAGATTTTGTCAATTAGCAATTTTTAGGAATTTTCATGCAACAGAAAATAGAAAGGTAACCTGCAGTTTAAGGCGTAATGCAAGGGATAAGACTTTTAGAAATATAAGCGGTGGCAGTAACACCCTGCACCCCTCCTCTCAGAGCGGGTGCCTCTAACCAAGCTTCAACGCCCCTCTCGGGGTTGCTGGACTCAAGTTAGAGTGGAATGATACTTAAAACAACTCCGTTCCGGGCACTCTCGTACTCCAGAATCGGACCGAACACTAGAGCCACAACCCAACTCTCAAAGTAGTTGCGACGGGAAAGACGATTCGGTAGCTAAGCGAAACGCGATCCAAAACATGCAAGCTAGAGTTCAGATATCCAACACAGTAGTTACCCAATCATAAGGCACTAAGCATTAAACAAAGAGCAATTTAGCATTTCTATTTCTATCAGCAATAAGGGTCTAATACAATGCATAAGCTAAGAATTTAAATAACAGAATTAAAGATAGATGTCGCCTTCTTGATGTAGAAGGGCGAAAGACTACTACTACTCCCAGCCCGATACCGTCCAGGAACCTATCCCGGTACAGCCGTGTCGGGCGGCACACCCTCTCAGGTGGCACGACTGACGGACGACTATATCGTTCGAAGACCCTGGCCGATACGCTCATGTCGGGCGGCACACCCTCTCAGGCGGCATGACTGACGGGGAGAGCGTATCGGTTTCGGTATCGTGTCGGCCAAGGATTACATATACTACTGTCGGGCATTGCTGTCAGGCATTCGTGTCGCGTGTCTACGTCGGCCGATATCGGCCCTCAGTGTCGTCCAGTACAGTCCTAGGTGAACCAATCCCCTCCCTCTCGGGATGAGGAAGAGCTCACCTAGTGTCGCCCGGTACGAGCACTGGGGCACGATACGGTTGCTCTCGCACTTCTTTCGCAGATCGCTCAAGTCCCCAACTGTCCGAACGGTGAACTGGCTAGCCGTCCCGACCTATCCAACCTCCGACATTTTCGACTTGTCTTTTCGGCTTCCTGTAGCTGCTATTTATACCGGCGGTTGAAGGAGTTATGGTGCTGGAAATGCCACATAGCTCCCTTATACGCCGGTCGATGGATGTGGACGGCCGATACAGGTATGCCTTCGGCGCGAGGTGCTGGCTATCGGTCACGTGGCTGGCGGCATGCCTGCCGGTGGGTGGTTGTGTCGCTCGACGAGCTGGGTCATCGGGCGGCTTCGGCTCCCTGTCGGGTAGAAGGTGTGTCGGCCGGTATGTCCCTTTTGCAAGGCGCCCTTCTCCGACGATGATTCTTGTGTCGCCCAGCCCCTGTCGGGCGGGGTTGTATCGGGCGCCAGGAAGGTCGAGACGGGCTTAGACTTATTGTGGGCCGGAATCGGCCTTATTGCGCAAAAATGAGGAAAACCCTGTAAAAGATAGGAAAAACTGGAATAAGAGCGTTGCTTGGCCAATTATTGCGAAAATGCTAATAAAATAGAGGAAAATAGCAGAAAAGGGTAGTTTTGATAACAGAATAAAGGGCAAAAACGTCACAAAATTCGATGTTATCAGCAGTTCTAATAACATAACAGATTTGCAGAATATAATCACATTTCCATGCAATAACAGATAATTTGAACAGATAAACAGATATAAAGAAATAGCACAAAAGTTCGAATACTTTAATTTACTGTGACCTATATGAGTACCAATTTATATTGTTATTATTATGCCCTAATCATATGCAGTGTACCCTGCATATAAAGATTCGTAGCGAACTACGATCCCACCGTACAAGACTTAGCGACACACCCGGGAAATGCTAAGTCTGACGCCAGCCCTACTCTGCCACAGGGCCCCAGGCTCTCCGGCCTGACACATAGGCTCTACGGCCTCAAGGCACTACTCTGAGTGCTCTAGACTCCTCCTCTAACCTGAGTACACAGGCGGAGAGTCTCACCGGGTTACCTCTGTGACACAAGCACGGATGATGTTGGATAACCCCCATTTTTCCTCCAGTGCCATCGTGACACAAGCACGATTGTTGTTGGACACTGCCTCTCTTTCCTCGTGTGTCCATGACACAAGCACGGATGATGTTGCAACACGAGTTTCACCCCTAACAAGCAGATCTGTCAAAGGGGTTCTACGGTGTTAGGGCACCTAAGTCTATTAACTGATTTAACATATAACCATTTAAACAGGAATATCACATTTACTGATTTTAGATCAATTCACAATACACTGTCATTCTAAAACTGTCAGAGCAATATATTTCAAATCATTGTAATTTCTGAGAAATTCTCATACCATGCATTCAGACAAATTAGAAATGCAAAAATAATCCAACTTATTTCAATCTGGCACATACATAGCGAATTTAAGCAATTGAACATCTTATTGCACGAATTAAATAAATTTACTTCACATACGAGAATCATACTCAACATTTGTCAATTCTCTAAAATTCTCAAAAAACGTGCACATTAACCCTAATCTTGGTTTGTGCATCACTTAACTCAATTAAAAGTTAATTACCTATCACAACACAATTTAATAACAATACTTGAGAATTTCTGGTAATAATTCAGAGAAATGTGCCATTTCATGTAAATATAAATTTACACATATTAACGTCAAAAGATATATGCAATTAGGGTTTTATTGCATATTTTTATTTATTCATATCAACTTTGAAATCATACATCTGATAATTTATCAGAAATCCCTATTGTCTGGGTTCATACCCAAACCATACCATTTTCAGATATGAATCTCTAAATTCAACATTCAAATAAGCAATTTAGGTTCCAATGAACCATATAAACCAACCGATTCAATCCACACTGATCAAATGTTAAATTTAATCATATAACAGCGTCTAGAAGCATTTTATGAACTAAAAAGGTCGGGCGACACCAAACGCTTCCCGACGCCTGATAACGTCTGTTATCAGCGTAATTCGCGCACAAAACAGAAAGTATTCAAACGCCTGAGTTTATTAATGATAAATAAATGAAATCCTACTCACCTTGATTTGGACTGTCCGGATTCGTCCGGAGATGCGTCCAAGGTCTAAATTCGGGTGGATTTATATTGTCTTCTACCTTGGAATTAAATGAATTTGGACCTGCTACACGCAATAGCTTTACACGCTTGCACAGGTGGAGAGGGCTCAGCTGATTCGGCACTACTCGTGGCTAGTTGGCTACGGATTCACGTTCTGGACCCTTGGTCGAACTTATTGGAACCGTTTTCGTGATGTTTTCCTGGGCATAACTGCCCCTGGCCGGTTCTACTGCTAGCAAGCAGCAACTTTACATGTACAGATGGAAGGAGAAGCTCGGTTGGTTGCTGGTCGTGGCGAGGAGTTGCGAAATCATGATAGGGCCTCAAGGCCGAGCTCAAAGGCATCAAATTTTGGGTACTGGCCGCGCCCAATCATGCTCCTAGCCGCAGCTCCTACTGCTGTACGGCCGCTGCTGGCCGCAGCTACAAGGGGGCACCGCTAGGGTGCGACTGGAAGAAGAAGGTGAGGAGGGAAACGAAGAAGAAGGGCGGAGGCAAAGTGCTGTAAAAATAAAGCTAAGGGCTAAAGATCGGCCGCCCTAGCTCTCCCTCTGCTGCTCGGTCGAGCATAGCCTATGCGCCGCTTGAAGCGGTTGCTGCTCTATCGGGTGAAGATGACCGAGAAAAAGAAAAGAAAGGGAAAAGGGTTTATAAGCCGATAATGGGTAAATTGCAGGCAAGGTCCAAAGAACTAGAAAATGGGATAACTTTTGCCTCAAACGTCTGATTTGAATGATTTCTTTTGCGAAACTTCAAGAATGAGGCCCACTACAACCTCACGACATATAAACGCGGTAATTAGATCATCCTAATTAGGTTAATTATCTTAGGTAATTATCTTAACAAGTAACACTACAATTATCATTAATTACATTAGATGAATCAATCTCAACTATTGATTCACATATTAACTTATCTTGATTAGCCATGTTGTTTAACAGGGTGATTAGCACTAATCAAGGTGTTTCATGCTAATCGAGGTATTTATTGACTAACCCTGATATGGGTTGTAACATGAGTCCTTTGATACTTTGGAAGAGATGATAGACACTTTCTTTGAGCATTATTTTCCACCTCAAATGACAAATGAGTTGGTCAGAAAGATCTTTAATTTCAAGAAGAAGGCAGAAGAATCATACTCTGAAGCATGGAAGAGATTTCAGAGCATGCTGAGGAAGGTCCCTTATCGTGGGATCGATCTATAGGGCCATGCAAAGATTTTTTATTATGCGTTGCATTAGGGAGAAAGGACCACACTTGACAGTATAGGAACATGCTTCTTCCTCAACAATAAGCCCTCCATGTGTCATGAAATTTTGAAGAACAAGGCTAAGAAGAAGTCATGGGGAGATGAAAGAGAACATTTAGCAACCATTAAAAGTGTTGGAGAGTCCAGGGTGATTGCAACATTGAATGAGAAATTCTACTTGATTGCAAAAAAATATGCCAGAAGGATGGAATCTCTTCTAGAGGAGAAGTAGAGGATTGTATGTACCTTCATTAGCAATATCAGCAAGACATGGCCCCCAATAAGATAGACAAAATTGAAGACATTCTAGGCAAGCTAGTGAGTCAGACTGGGACCTATTGTAATGACCCTACTTCCCGGTAACCCCCAATCAAAGAAGACCAAGAAGTCAGAGGCGTTATCCCAAAAATAGGATAAATGGTTTTGCAAATAATCAAAAATAATTAATAAACTCTACTAGAAACTAAACTTAAAATAGCTATAAATTTTGTACTTATCACATACCTTTCAAAAGTAGGAATTTGGAACTTCTACCCACTGTACAGTTTTATCTAACTAAATCCTCCTTTATGAATTAACTTATTCTTCACAAGTTCCACTTTACTATTTGTCCAATTCTAGATATTCCTAAAACACTGACAAACAAAATGTTAGTCAGTATAAATGAATATATCAGTATGAGGTGACAACCAAAACATTGCACATATGTTCTAACAACTTAATCACATCAAATAGTTGTTAACATTGCAAGATTACATTTTTCAATATGAATTCACAACCAATTTTACTCATACTCTGAGATACCCTCTGTTAGGGTTTAGTCCTTGGAAGGGACTTTGAGGCTACCTTCTCCATCCTGAGCTTGGTACCTGCGGTCACTTCTCTGGGTGCCCTGTGGTCTACTCTCTGGGGCTTGACCACCTTAACCTTCCCTCTAGGGCTTGGTCCGTTATTTTACATCTAGAGATGGTATGTAGGTTCAGGCATGTCATATATATACTTAAATTGTGATAATCATATTCACTTGAAGATTGCAGAAATAAAAGCATCCAAAAAGTTTATTTCCATGCAATCAATAAAATGTCGGGAAAAATTGAGAAACTAAAATGAATACTCATAATTAACCACATACTTGAATAGGAGATTTCACAAGAAAAAAACATAGTCCTACCCAATCAGGCAATCCAAGCAGGCAATCATGCCAATCACACAAAAGAACCAAATCCTAAAAAGCATGTACAACCGATTTACTAAATACTCATCAAGAACTTACTTTATTGACTTGGGATTACTTTCTAGGGTTTCTAATCCAAATTAGGGTTTCATTAGGGTTCCTTTCGATCTATTTACAACTTTCCTCTTGTATGTCCACAAAACCCTAAAATAGCAATCCTAGGTTCAAAATCCTAATTATCCACTTATTCATATTAAAGCCTTATTTGTTGGGTTTTAGGGGAGATAGAGAAGGCAGCGAAAACAAAACAATTCCTCCCCAAACCTAGAACAAGGAAACGCGTCAACGTCTATACAACAGGAAAGAATGGTTTGTGGAATCATACCTTGTCCCGAGGCTTGCTCGGCGACAATACCTCGCGCCTTGTGCGGTCTTCACCTCCGGTCTTGGACGGTGTTTGTGCCGCTCCTGGTCACATCGGGACTGACAACTCCTGGTCTCACCAGGACTGTCGGGATTGACAGTTGTCCTCCGAGCGGCAGAAACCTCCCGCCTCTGAAGTAGTCCACACGGACCACCTAGAACTCCAATCTGCTTGTCCCACAAGGAATTGGAAGAAGTCGCACCCTCCAGTCAGCGTACTAGTCGCCAACACACTCTCCTGCCACCAGTTGCTTTCTACCATTGTCTTTCCCTTGTTGTGCCTCCCTTATCGGGTAGCACTTTCTCGGGCTCTCTCTTGGTTACCAAAACCAGAGAGAACGACAACTTCACAGAGAAATTGGTTGCACTGAGTTGTTCTTTGAGAAGCCCCCAATACCCCTATATATAGGAGGGTCATGGGACAGGGTTCTCCATCCCGGGCAATGCAGGACTAAAAAGTAGGAGTAGAAGGGTTCGAGATTTTCCACAAAACAACCAACTCGCAACCTGAACCGATCATTTCACAACTAAAACGGTCGGTTGGGGACCTGAACCGGTCGGTTGACACCTCAACCGATCGGTTGGGACACCTTAACCGGTCGGTTCACTTCTGAATCTGTCGTTTTGTGGTCCTGGTCAGTTCTCGATTGACTTTCCATCTTTTGTTTCTAATTGGTATCAAATACCAATCCTTGTTCCAATCAAATTGGGCAAGTGAAACGAAAGGAAAATTCTCACCAATCCTACTTTCCCAACTTGCTTGGTTGCATCAGTTGAACCAATCGTTTCAACACTTGAAGCAATCATTTCACCCTGACCATGAGCCGATCGACTCACAACCTGAACCGATCAGTTCACCAAGCTAAGCCGATCGGTTCATCACATGAGCCGATCAGTTGGGAGTGCAGATTATGCAGAATCAGTCAATTGCAGTTTCAATAAATCCGATACTCCAATCAATCTGTCCAACACCTTGAACACTATGATTTTGAGCTATCAATTAATTGAGTGTTTAATTGAACTACTAAACTCCTTTAGTAATCAATCTAAACATTGTTTGTGGACAAAACTCCTCTTCCAGGTTAAATCCTATGTGTGTGACCCTGCAGGTCCTTTTCACGTTGGCAGTGAAAGTCCATAACACTTATGACTTCACAAGAAAAGAGTGGTTCCTAGTCACACATCAGTGCTACCCAAGTGAAATAGAAAGTTGGAGAACAACTTTCAATCCTACAATCCGTGATTGGTGTTACAATGAATGTATAATTCCTTTGTCACTGATATCTCGAATGAACTCAAGGCATGGAACAGTCATCTTGTCAACATTCATTCACTTTCTTGATCTCAGAGTAGATTGAAAGAGATATGTATGGCATCAATATCACATACTGATTCACACATGTGTGCGCACACCTATTTCAATCCTACTCATCAAGTGGCCTTGGATATAAAACTCCCTCAGGAGGGACAAATCCCATATCTATCACTCACCCCTCAAAAGCCCCATGTGTCAAAGACACCCAATCATCACCTTTATTACAACCCATGTTTCAGGACTGTGTTTGATGATGTCAAAGTGTGCTCAACGACATGTGTTGAGTGTAGTGATTTCAGGTCAAAGAATCACACTCACCACCATCACTATGAGTACTGACTGTGACTACCATGTCATGGTTCCATGTGTCAAACTCACGGTGGGTCTGTCAGGTACACTTGTTCTCTAACAAGTACCTATGTGTTTGGTTTGATATCCCTATATCATGACTAATGAGATTCTGTCATCAACCAACACCACAATCTACCCTTGTGTGTCATTGTTTCTATCTACCTACCACAATGACATCTGACTAGGGACATAACAAGAATGTACAAACTCTTAGCATCCGTATGATCTCATCGTTCAGGTCCTTAACCTGAAAGCATACGTCATTGAGTAATATCATTCTCTAGACATTCAATCTGTTCTATCACTATCTCATATGACTGAACTAGAAAGAATTGGAAGCTTGCCTTTGATGTTTATCAAATCAATCTTAATGTATCCCATCAATCATCCCATGATTGGCTCTCAGGGCATACATACCAACATTCTTTCCATCAAAATGACTTAGGATTAACTTAATCTAATTTTATACAAAGGATTTCAAAATATATCTCATTAGAAACCATTAACACCTAGATTAGGGTTTCTAAGCCCATTAAAGCACATTAACATATCAAACCCTAAATTAGGCTATTAATAACATGGATCATCTATTTAGACATCAACACATCTTTTTATTAACAATAGGTTAATATACTCATATCATCCATATTAATCTTCTCAATTTCATAGAACATCAAAATTAGGGTTTTCCATTAATAATACCATTAAAGGTGATAAGTTTAAGTACTCTTCGAATTGAAAGTAGAATTAGGCTTTCAAATATATTTTTAGTGGATTCCCTACATTTTTCTGATCAACTTTCATCTATAAATTATCTCCATCCGATATTCCAATAATTAGTTACGATTTTTATAAGAAAAACCATTTTTAACCAATTAGGAATCGCTGCATATGTTTTTTGGGTTTATTAAGCCGCGCCAGCGGGCCATGCTCGAGCCAACTGGCTCACACTACCTAGGCACATAGACCTGTGAGGCTACTCACTCACAAAAAAAAAGAAAAAACATGGATTTATTAAAAATCCCTTACGTGCACAACGTGGACTCGAGGGAAAGAGGGTAATTTCATCTAAGGTCGTCTTCAACCTTCGTTCTCCTCTTCATGTGAGCAGTCAATCACTAGTTGACTTTTCTTGTTGCTACATCTACACTTGAACCAAGACCACCCAAAGCTCTACCTAGATCCTCTGAACTCATTTGCCACTTCAATTCTTCACTCTCTTCTTTATACCACCGGGACGACAGTGTGCAAGCTTTGATGGAAGCTGCTCCTAGACAAAGGTATAGGTCAGGTTGAAAGCCTCAATGAAGGCATCAACTCATTCTTCGATTCATTTTGGTATCACGAGTGTTGCTTGTGGGTTTACGAGTGTTGCACAACACTCTCTTTATATAGGGCATGTTCTCGAGTTCTACTGGATTTGGGGGAATCCAGATTTGACTACAAAAGGTCATGAATCCTACTAAGAATAGGATCCTTGGAACCTCCCAAAGGTGTTGGGACCAATCCAAACTCCTCCCTTCCTTCTGTCCATGAAGAAAATGATTAGAAAGTAACCTAGATAGTTTCCCTATTTTTCGTCTCCAAATAAGACCGAGATTAAGCCAGTGTCGTTGGATCTTAACACCCTCTTTATATAGGGCATGTTATCGAGTTCTACTAGATTTGGGAGAATCCAAGTTTGACTAAAAAAAGGTCATGAATCCTACTAAGAATAGGATCCTTGGAACCTCCCGAAGGTGCTGGGACCAATCCCAACTCCTACCTTCCTTCCGTCCACAAAGAAAATGATTAGAAAGTAACCTGGATAGTTTCCATGTTCCATGTCTCCAAATAAGATCGGGATTAAGCCAGTGCCAATGGATCTAAGATCCAACGGTCCACGTTTCCAGTGTTCTTGATAAAAAAATTTTTAATCCAATTAATATTGTGACATTTAATACAATAGAGGGATTATTTCATCACTTTAGGAAAACATGAAAAATTCATAACTCCCTCCTCATTTATCCATTTTCATCCAAATTTTATAGGAAACCTTATTTTAAAATTATCCACTCGTGTACCAAGTTTGAGTGAAAAACTTAGAAGGATAAAGGGGTTTTCTTCACATGCAAGTTATTACTCATTAAATATATTTTATTCATATTTTCTCTCTCTTTCACTTTTATCTTCTTTATTCAGATTCCTTGTATCACAAGAAATAATGTGGATTCAAAATCTCATCCATGATGATTATTCAAACATCTTACCACATATTTCTCATATTTTCATCATTATCTCAAATTTCCCTCTTAAAGATGCATTATTTGATTTCTTCTTTTTCTTTTAATCATATTGGACTCATTAACATATTATTATCCACTGAGTCACATGCACACATGAAATATTGCAAAGGAAATCCATTCAATACACATAAATCATACAATTACTATAACCATACATTTATTGGGGAAATTACATTTCCAACCATATGAACCCAAATGTTGGGGTTGGAACATCCTTCCCCTCTTATAGGAATTTTGCCCTCAAAATTCCACCAAACATACAAAAAAATTAGGATAAGACTTTCCCATGTCCATCATTGGTTCCCATGTGGCTTCATCCCCTCCATGGTGTTTCCAAAGACCTTTTATCACCTAATTTTCTTACATATGAGTTCATTCACCTTGGTATCTAGAATCCTTACAAGTGACTCAGGATATTTTAGCCTCCCTTGAAGCTCAATAGGTTCATGGCTCAACACATGGGTCAGGTACATCACATAGTGCTCTAGATCAAACTCATTGAATACATCATGTATCATATTATCCTGAGGGGTAAGGCTAAACATAAGCAACTCCACTAGTCCATCTCAAATGGACTCAAATATCGGGGACTCACCTTTCTCAACTATAACTCAGAGGGGTAGGGTTTCATAGCACATATTCACTCACAGTGATCTACATGCTAGTCTGCCTCACATCAGTACAGGAGTCCTGTCAACCCTGGGCTTTCTCACCCATTTCTCGATCAAAGTGACTTCATCTGCATACACTATGGTTTCTCTGACCTTCACAAGGTCCTTTCACCGACACCATCCTAATGAAGCGTTGACCGACACGGTCTCCCTTATAGGGCTTCTTACATCTTGATACTGTGTATGGTGGCTATCATGGCAAGCAAACTCTGCTAGGGGAATGAACTTCTCCCATGTATCACCCCCAATGAGCATATCATCTCTCCTCAAACCTTCTAAAGTCTGGATCAAACTCTCTTGACTATCCATCAGTAAACATTGATATGATGTACTAAAATTTCCATCTAACATCGATTTCTTCATATATCTACTTCATCAACATGGAAGTGAACTTGAGGTCAAGCTCAAGATATTGAACTCAGATCACTGTATAGTTGAGCTATCTCTCTCTCATACATATAGTTCAACCAGACCTATCACACTAACAGTGCACTCTCTTAGACAAGGGATTAGGTCACCTTGGTAAGGCGATGTACTATAAACCATATTGCATCATGACCTCTCTTGGTCCAGGCGAGTCCCACCACAATGTCCATGGTGATCTGCTCCTATTTCCTCTTGAGGACTTCTCATTAACTATAGCAACTCACCGGGTTACTGGTGTTCAGCCTTCACCCTCAAGCATGTATGGCAATTGGCCACATTCAGCTCTATATCCTTATTCCAGGTACCACTCCAAACCTTAACCATCTCGATAGTACCACGATGTACTTGAAATAATGTGCTTCTTGCATGACATGATTCCTCAAGGTTGACTCCTGAGAAACCCTAAAACACTCTAATAGTGGGTTTCGCCACCTTCTTCTCCTATGAGGTGTATCTTAGGTTCTTAAAACAACCATTTTATCTCATTAAGCTCTGGGATGGCTAATTGGGTAACCACCAACTTGACCAATGGGTCTGGTTGTATGTGAATGTTAGCCACATTGGTCTAGTCTTCTAATGATCATAGGGTTCACCTAGAAACCTCTTTCAACTATCTCTATCAGCTAGACAAGGCAACTATACACCTGAGCTATGTCTCGACTAAGAGTATCTATTACGACATTAATTTCTTTATGTGCTAGGTGATGGTGAAAACATAAACCTTCATATATGCCACTCATCATCCATGTCTTAGGTTTATGTCTATCTAAGTCAAGAAAACTTTGAGCTCTTACATCCATCATATCGGTCATCAAACCCAAACCTATGACTCATAGATTTCAAACTACTTCCAAAGAGGTACGTACTCATATTACCTTGTTCTCTGAGGTACGTCCTCATATTACCTTGTGCTCTTTGTGCTTTCAAACCATCTATCCAACATACTGTCTTTCCTCCAACATCATAGCAATGTTTCAACTCATAACACCTTAATCCATAGCATATGGCATGTGTTTTGTCCTATCTCTCACACATATAACAAGATGAAATAAACATTTGGCTGTAGTCGAAATGCATAGTTCATCCCATTCAAGGATTAGAGATGGTGCATCACACCTCACCATTACTCTTTCCAGTCTATGTTTAAACGTACTTCACATGTATCCACACCATGAATATCTCAAATTTATACTTACATCAATGGAAAGGCTTTTCCCCAAACACTCTTGGGTCTCATCATCACTCCTATGTTAGATCCTTCATCATCTTCTCAAGGTCTCTAAGGTGACAATACTTTTAGAGTGATTCCTCCCTCATTTACCCCTTGGGCCCATGAACTCATGAAGGTGGACAACCTCCTAACCCATGGCCCTTGACAAAGATAGATGTTACCTCCCAACCCTATGGTCTTGTGCATCTAGGGAATAGACAACTCCTACTCACATTGGTATTATCCCTACCTGACCTCGGTATTGACTTGGGATCCTTTCATGGTACATATCAATCTTGAATCCTTACCCAAATCTCCATCATCTCTTTGGGCATTCATGGTTAGACTTACATCCTTACATAGGGATCATGGCGACCTACCTAACTTGGTCTGGCCCCATATAGGTTGCCTTCGTAGCAACATATCCTCATGCCCCTTAGTGATGATCACACATGGGTCCATAAATTCATGCTCATACTATGTGATATTTACTTATCTCCTCAAGCTCTTATAAGTGACCTCTTTAGGTTACCTCAAACCTAAACAAAATCTGGTACTCACCCTACATGAAGGGTCCCTTACCAGGATAGGAGAAAACTATCTCTTGATAGTAACAAAGGTCACAAACGTCCTTACTTACAAGATTTACATTATCATGCATATGCTTAGCCCTATCATGCTACTTAGGTAAGTAGCTAGCAAGAAGACAACCTACTAAGCCATGCTAAGTTCCTTGGTATGTCATACTTGTTTCTTATTCCTTGAAGTTGGATCAACATCATACATGCATATGTCTCCATCAAGCATATATCTCAGATCCAGTGGGGTTTCCTTTTGCACTAAAAAATGGGGAGGGTGCCATGCTCATATCCTATGAACTTAATCAGCCTCATGTACACTAGGTATTGTTACTTCCCCTCTATAGTCTAGGAACCCCAAGTTCATCTTTTAAGCTTCAACTGCCGAACTGCATGCTCAGTTGTTCAACCATGAACCGAGTCTATACTAGGTAGAGCATACAGATCCTAACACTCTTCCACATGAACAACCTTTAGAGTCCTACACCAGGACAATCAATTGGGTGTGAGGCCTCACAACTTGTTATCATGCCATACCTCTTTAGGGTCTTTGGAACTCTCCTTCCTACACCAAAAAGGTAGGCTCTCATATCATCCATATGTTTGTTTATCAAGCCTCTTTCTCTTTCTAGGGTTTGGTTCCTCTAAGGCAACCAAGGTACGACAATCCTATAAGGATCAGGTATGAGGAAACCACATACATCTACTTAGGGTCATCCATTCTAGGTCATATCATACCCAACTTCTCATGATTCCTCATGTCTCATAGTCCAAGTCTCCAACCTTCTTCATTGGGTCTTTCCCTCTCTCTAGATCTAACCCTACAACTGGTCATACCACTCGAGGTTCTCTCTTAGAAGATGGGTCAAGATCTTAAGGATACATGTCTACACCTACCTAAGTGAAACGTACTATCAAGACCTCTGTCCGGCTAAGATCATCCAAAGCTATGTATGCTCATGTCATGAACTATGAGGCAGAACTCTTCTGGCCTAGGTCTCAACCTACTTCCAGCCTTGTTGCCACTCTCTTCTTACTCATATATATCTGTTAGAGTTCCTATAAGGTCACCTCTAACATTCTCAATGAGGGAGCTATCCCTCACTCCTAATAGGTACGAACCACCCAAGGTTGGGTCACATTAAAGGCACTAGGGTCAAACAACCACACATAGATCATGCTTCTCATGCATACTCAAAACATTTATGTAAAGAATGTATGTCTAACCAACATACTTGAAGGTATAGAAGACTAAGTTATCCAACTCATCTTGTCATCTCTTCCTCTATCCACTTCTTACGGTTTTGGGTTGAGCATCATCCTCAAGGAATGAATCATGTCTCTTCCTCTTCCTGGAGGCTTCCTCCTCCAAGGAAAACTCTCTCCTCATCCTATGGGGACGTCAAACATCAGAGATCTCCTAAGGGAACGACAACATAGTCCATGCAACCTAAGCATGTAACTAAACTTAGTCTGAGTTTCTAATTATCAAAACTTATATCCATGACATCTTCCTTACATGCTTTTTATTATTTGGTGGAACATTCCTTAATCCTTATTAATCATATCCCAAACACAGGAGGGGTGTGGAGAGAGAGAAACCCTAAGCAGTTAGAGTTATACACGAATTAGGGTTGAGAAGGGAAGAATAAAAATGAGAGAGTCATAGAGGTATCTTATTTCGAGTCAAATCCTATGATTTTGGCCAGGCAGACACACAAAATTTGGCAGTCCTCGTAGACCGACTAGCGTGATAGAGGAAAATCTTGCCAGTCCCCGAATTATATAAGGCCTTGTGCACCATGTGATATACTTGTACAACAAGTATGATTTATATATGGGTCTGATGACCTAGAGTTGGTTATTTCCTAATGAGAGGTGATACTATTCAATAATGAACTGAGGGTTTTATACCCAATCATATGATCATGATAATGATAATGGTGAAGGGATGAGATTCCCAATAAAGTATTCAGGGGACTAAGATCCTAGGATAAGTGTAACAAGATATGTACAGATTGATATAAGATCTCTTGAAAATATGTTATACTTTTTAAATAGAATTTATCTATAATTCATGCTTGTAACTTGATTGATGCTAAAAGATGTTGTAATGCACTTAATCTATCAAGTGAAATAAAAATGTAGTTTCCTTGACCATAGAACCATTATGTTCCAGGATATGCTAAATGATGAAATAAGTTTTACTCAGAGAACATCTTTTTGAATATGTGAGGGTGCAAGATGAGTATTACCTTGCTTCCTTTAAATCTAAGATTTTTCCTTGAGACATTTTTCTAAAAAGAGTGTGCCTATAGGCCATAGCTCTATTGCAACATTGGGACTGGCGGTAAAGCCATACCCCTAGAAGAGTATGGTTGTAGGCCATGACTCAATATCTACAAGCAGGATTGATTGTAGGTTATACCCTAGACAGAGAACATGCTACATGATGTATCGCTATAGTGAAGAGCCTCTATATGCTAGGCTACCTAAAATGAAGGATGTCTCATATTGTCACTGCCACTCTCATACTGATCGACAAAGGAGAGGTCATGGATTCTAGTTCTTCCATAGACCTATATGGTACTGATGCTAACTTCTCAATGGTCAGTTGGAGATGGAAGGTATATTCCCATCTCCATAGGGCATAATAAGATGGAATGTTTAAAGATGTAATCAGCCGCGAAGTGTATTTGTTTAAGGACCAAATATAGATATATCAGTTGTTTCCTTTCTTTGGTTTGATACTGTTTAGTTTATAACAAGAATACATGTTTTTAATATTCATTTTAAAAGTGAATAAATAATCTATTGCTCAGTTGTAGATATCTAAACTAATAAGATGATGAGACTGCTCTACATGACATATAATGAGTAGTTATACTTATTTAATTTAGTATAGGTTTCTTCTACTCTCATTCATAAAAGTTTAATTGTGATAATAATACTGTTGGAAGAGAGTTATATATCTTGCTGGGACAAGTTGTCTCACCCCGTGGGTTCCAGAACTTTTTTGGTGGATGTGTACAAAAGGGTAAAGATCGTGCAGTAGAGAGAGGCCAATAGTTAGAATAATAGGTTGAGTTTGTTGCTATGTGTCTTGTAGATATAAAGTCCTATGTGTTGTCCTTGTACTCTCAGGTCTTTTGGGAGATAGTGCGTAAAGAGTTTTATAATCGATCTGGGATTTTGGGCTTGTACACTTTGACACATAATGTTGCTTTTGTGTATGTTTTGATTAAGCAATTGTTATCTCAAATCCTTACAAGGTGATGAAACAATGTATGTAGAAGTAAACCATGATGTATATATATGGTTTGGTTCTTTCTGAAAAGAGTTTCCTTGTAGTAGATCTCTTGGAAAAAAGGTTTTACGTTGTAGTGATTTTTGTTAATCCACTATTACTAATTCATTCTACATAGTTTTGTGCAATTAAGTTGTCAGTTTGATAGCAATCATCACACTAACCACACCTGACCCCTGACCCCATGGGTTTAGGGTTATGCCTCCCCAATAGACCTTTTTGATATTGGGTTGAACCACCCCAGGTCGAGACACCAACCCTAAAAGTAAATTGTGGGTCCTATATTTACATAATGTCTTCATTGATTTCATATGATTCATTTATATTAAAAACCCTTTATGGGAATCATGCATACATTACTCCACGTACTTCCATGAATGAAAAACTAGGGTATCTAAACCAAATTTCCCAAACCAATTTGGGTTTTCCTCTATCCTTCACTCCTACTTAGGGTTTGGCTGGGTAGGGTTATTAATTCACCCGTACTACTCCCAGTACCCAAGATTAGGGTTTAGGGTTAGACTTAGGGACCAGACCCTACCTCTTAGGGTTTTATGATCCCCATAACCTATTGATGTTTTCATACCCTACTAGAACACCCTGCCCAAGTCTTTTACAGACAATTGGGTTTTCTTACCCTTACGTAGGTAGTTCAATGGTTTAATCTGACTATAGAAAACAAAAAACACAACCAATTTTCATAACCATTCCATTGTTTTTACATTATGTGTGCATTAATTCACAGACGATGCCTTAATCCTAATTCTTCTCAAAATCTTAACTTGAGATGAGGATTGAAGTGTATTTTTTACTATTTGTTAAGAAAAGAGATGAGAAACATACAAAATTTAGAGATAAGAAATCTATAGCAAACAAAATTTTAAGCAAATTTGGGTTCATGCCAAATAATTTTCCTTATATTTCTGAAGATTCTTTGAAATTATAAACTATTAAATGTGAATTACTAAATTTGGGCTCTAATACCAAATGTAACGACCCACACTTTTTCATGTCTAGAGGACCTTAAAGTTGTGGATTACTACTCAAAATTTCCCAGATCAGATTTTAAAAATAATAAATAATAGTAAATAATTCCCATTAATTTGAAATTGTTTGAATACATATATAGAATTATACACCTCAAAGGTGTTTGATGAAAACTTGCAGGACTAATTTGTACATAAATGAGAAAAATACTAAACTATCTAATTCTCCTTTCCTTATCTTGTATATCTTGAAAGGCTTTCAATCTTTATCTTTATGTCTTTTATCATGTGTATCAACTACCTAAAATGTCAGAAAAGAAAATGTGGTCTGCAAATTTCTATATTGGTGTGTAGGTACATCAAAAACATCACATGTGTATAGTCAACAATCATTTAATGACACATATAAACTTATATTTTCATTAGGTATTCTAACCAATGCTCGATCTACTATCTTGGGTGTATTCACTGTCCATCATTGGACTTATGTCCATTACCCCTTGATCAATATATCTCGGGGTCTAGAATATCATAGTTTACTTATAAGATACCCATAGTGGTGTTATGGTTTTTTATGAAATAAATAAGCATCCAACGATTAACATTCATTCAATATTTGAGAAACCTCGACAAACTTTGAAAGTTGATACATGTATTCATAAGCATAACGACATATCATTTCCATGCATAAGGCATGCAATTATACTTCAAGTGTACTTTAAGAATGAAATCCAATCATCTAAATTAGATGTATCTAGATTAGTAATCACTTTAGAAACTTCTAGAATCTCTAACTCACAATATTATTGGATTCATAGTTATGTATGAAATTGAAATTTTCTTAATATTTATGCTATGGACTCATATGGAAACCCTAGTTGGTCAAAATGTGCTTGAATTTAGTTCTAGGGCCCATGGCCCATAACTAGGCCCCCCAAGGATCCCCAAACCTTATTATCTTCTTAAATATAAAATTAACACTTGACTCATTATAATATCCCTAAAATTAACATATTTTCTCAACTTTGCATTATTTACTTAAATTAATGGATTATTTACTTAACATTATTTAATTAACATAAACTATTACCATATTTTCTCAACATTACATTATTTACTTAAACTTGTTTATGTAAAGCATCATTCCTGACATTACTATTTCTTGCATATTCTGTATCATTCAAAATAGATCAATAGAGATATGTGTATTTCTTAGATCCATATGTATTACTAATTAACATCAAATATACTATATGTGTATTGGGGAGGCGTTGATTCCCATAGTGATATTTTGGATTGTCAATGTATTTATTAATAATCACATAAACAACTTATATTATATTTAGACATTAATACTCCATGCATAACCTACTATCATAATTATTAGGTTAATCAAACAAAAGAGATAGCTCATCACCATAAATACATGTTATATCTTTAATCCCTATGATTATCATCTCGTGTATACTCTAGTATATTACTATGTAATCAACCTTATAATATTAGAATTACATGAACCAATTTTATTGATATGCATATTTTGTTACCTACAAACCAACATATTTATGCACACAGACAATACACACACACACACACATATATATATATATACATATACATATATATATACATATATTTATGTATATATATGTGTATATATATATATGTGTGTGTGTGTGCACCTTCGTGTTATCCTTCCAATATATTATCTAACCTAATGTAGTGACAACCTAATGTTGCAACTTAAGATGTGATGAATTGGGAAGTTGGCTAGTAAAGTATGTGGAGAATATATCAATGACATATTAGCATGAGGTAGGTGGTTTATGTTTTGTCTTTCCACAAAAAGTGATATTAATCATGAGTGATGAATCCAGAGTGTTTTTGAAGATTGTAGTCAAGAAGTTGAATCATGCAAATAGTCTCAAAGATGTTGCATATTAAATATCCCTTTGTCCATTTATGATTATTTATGCCAGTGTTCTTAATCCAACTAAGATACCAAGCACAAAATCATCAAACATTTTTATTTCTAAACTGAGTTGAGGTTTAATAGGAGAAACTAGCTCAACTCAATGGTCATGGTTGACCAAATCTATCATTTAAAACTTTATGTTATTTTAAAAGCAATGTAAATAATATAGGTTACTACTTAAAACAAGCATCTCAATAAAAACAATACTCATAATACTTATATGATAACTATATTGTAGAGAAACAATTATTCAACCAAGAAAGACACATAATATTGATAAACCCATTGTCATGTTAAACTCAAATGCTATTGTCAGCATGCATCAAAAGGAGGAAAATAAAACCCATTTTTAAGTGGACCACGAAAGTTCAATGGATATCATTCAGATAAATTAATTGATTCACATCAAACTCATTTTTATACTGTTGTCTTCTCTCAGACATGACATTTTCTATGACAAAATTAACATTTTTGACAAGTCATCCTAGTGATTGGATCTTTTCACTATCTAATGGATTCTTTTGAGTGGTTTTTGAGATATATTCCTACAACTAAGAAAATAAGTTTTATGATTTCCAGGTTCTTTCAGATTGCAATAAAAATTCCAAGAAGTCATTAACCTACGAGCTAGAATAGGAGACATGAAATTTAGTCGACAAGTAGACACAAGGGAGATCTAACCTCCTAATATAATGAAACAAGACTAATATATGAAATGAATATACATAAACATATGACAATAATCAATGAAGATAGAGGTATATTACAAAAAGTGGAAAGTAAAGAACAACATCATCAACATTGTATGTTTATACAAATGCATAACTAGATAAAAAGTTGTAAGGTTGAAGTTCTAGTAAAAGATAATATAGAGATATAGAATTTATATCTTTACGATGATTCATAATTTGAGAGAACTATAAACATATTTATATGAACACAAATAAATGGTTGTGTGAAAGTTGAAGAAAAGGTTTTTATGGATTCTTCATTTTGGGTGTAGAGTAGGTAGATGTATGGTCCTTGAAATCTTTTCTTCTGTATATTTTGATGACTAGGAATTTATCATGCCAAATAATCCAAATAAGAAGTTTAAGTGTCTGTGGGTAGGTAATTTTTCAATATAATAATTGGGAAAAGATGGGCACGATATTTGTAGAAGAGGTGAGATATTTTGTGTGACTATGAAGTTCGCATATCCAAGTGATACATTTGCTGGTGTTAGTTTCTAGATTTTAAAGGATTTCTAATTGTTCTTCATATGGGAATAGGCCCACGAGGGTTCTCTTTAGAAGGATGTTACAGTTGCTTCCTCTCAGCTGTAATTCTATACTAGTTGTTATGTCTAATAAAGAGTACGGGGATATGTCTGAATGCTCTGTTGTTGGATGGCCTGTCCATTTTAATAGGGATATGTATAAAATTTTGTGTTATTTTCAATGCTTGTTGGAGTGTTGATGCAATTTTGTATGATGTAAAGGTGACAATTGATGTATTTCCAAAAAAGGGATGCATGTCGGTTTTCTTTTTTCACCATGCATTTTTATATCAGTAGTATTTATCTAACACTAGTTCTTTCTGAATACACTTTATGCCTGAGAAAAGTGTTACATTAATCTTGTTAATCAAACATAAAGCATGGGTTGTAATGTTTGTAATTCCCCAACCTCCATAGATTTTCGAGGCACACATATTGTCCTATTCGGCTATGCAAATATTATGCCCATTAAGTTTTTAGAAATAATACCTTCTAATATGGTCAATGTATTCATGTATGTGTGACGGTAGGTGATGTAAGTGAGTTTTTGAGGAGAGTAAGATAGCCAACAAGATCGGGGAAATCTAATTTCCAAGAGGAAAGGTGATTATTGACTTTGGTAATGATATGATTCCATGTGGTTTTTGGTAAGAAGTATGGTAAAAGTTGGAGGCCCATGTAGGTGAAGGAGAAATTTTCAACCTTACAGTTGAGAAGTGATTGGTCACATTTAATATCATCTATGTTGATGTGTGTTCCAATAATTATTGATCTATGGGTATCTATTTTGATTCCTAAAATGTGTGAGAATAGCCCCATGATGTGAATAGTGTTGATTACATTTTTGTCACCTGGGTCTATGAATGTGATAGTGTCATCAGAATTTTGAAATATATTTTCATTACACTTGATGGGGATGAAACGAGTCCATGATGTATCCCTAATTTGATCATCCTAGTGAGGATAGAAGTGACTAGGATGAAAAGATAAGGAGCTAGTGTGTCCCCGTGATGGAGACAATTTAAACTCTTAAAATAGATAAAAGGAACCACATTAATGATGATTGAGAAGTGGTAGGTGTTGTTACGAGATTGATCTCATGTATGCATCTATTTATAAATCCATAGCCTTTCATATAGATGTATTGATAGCTCATGTTAATATTTTTAAAAGCTTTCTCAAAATTAAGTTTGATGCCTAGTAGAATTTTCTTTTTAATGCGACTAGTGTGCAATGATTCAGTGACCATTATGCATGCGTCCTATGTGTTTTGGTGTTTGAGGAAAACACATTTTTGTTGACTAATAACATCAATTCAAGTGTATTTTCTTCCTTGATATAAGGGTTTGCGCAATAATTTGATAGGATTCGTTGATGAGGCTGATAGGCTTGAATTGGTGAACTGAAAAAGGAAGGTTGACTTTGTTAACAATAGCATAATGGGGTTGATTGAGGATGTAGATTTTTGAAGTGATATCATCATGTAGGTGCATGTACTAAAAAAGGTTAGTGATATCTAATCGTAGGTGTTCCCACATGTGTTGATATATTTCTATGTTGAGTCCATTAGGCTCATGAGTTTTATCTGCCCTCAAGTAGTTAACAACCAATTTTATTTCAGAATCCATGACAACGTCAAAGAGGATATATGGATGGTTAATAACATATGGATGGTTAATAATAGTTGGACAAACGATATTTATTGAATATGAAAATGTGGGGAAATATTGTATTTGTTGCTGAAAGTTTTCAACAATATTCTATAATATGTGATGTGATATTTTTTTATTCATTGTGACTTGGCCTTGGATATTTAGACTATGGATGGATTTGTTTTTGATATTTTTATTACACATTTGTGAAAGAAAATGGTGTTTTCCTGCCTCTTTCATTTATTTGATTTTTTTGTCTTTGTATCCACATGATCTCGTCTTGAAGCAAAATGTGTTCTATTTTCATTTTAACTATAAGGATGCATGGTTGATTTACAAAGAGTACTAATATAGAGCACACTTCTTCCACCTAGTCTCACATTCTGACCTTGATTTACATAAACACAGAATACAAAAAGACTTTACAACACTATACAGAAGAATTTTTCATATAGTTCAAGAAGTTGAAGTGTTTCTAGAAATTCACAAGTGCTTTCATTTTGTGATAATAATCATTCACAACAATTCAGATTTAAAATTAAAACTATAAAAGTGTTAAACAATGTTCAATATACACAATTTTTTTACATATTATTGTCATGTATAAATTATATACATTTTTCTAAATAATATTTATGTATCATATATTTATATATAGTGTGAATATTTTAATTAAATTGTTCTTATTAACAAGTACTAAAAATATGATACGTCTTTTTAAGATAATCAATGCTCAATCATAAATATCACATTACCTATTTCAGACTTGAATAATGCTAATAGAACATGTACAATTTTTTGTATAATGTTCTCTCTCCATCCACTACACATCTTTTTATATTTAATGCACATTCTCTCTCCCTCCACTATCTCATTCTTCCTATTCATTACACCTTCTCTCTCCTTTTACTATCATATTCTTCTATTTATTGCAACATCCCTCTAGATCCACTAACTTCTCCTTTATATTAATAATAGATTCTCTCTCAATCCACTAACGAGGGGCACTGTATTAATAGTGTTCCATTCATATTCTCGAGGTAAGGGTGTAAATTTTGGTAGACATGGGGTTGGTTTAATAATTTTACTTTATAAAGAGTCACCGTCTAGTTAGAGATGCATTGATTCTTTATTTTTGAGAACTTGACAAATATTACCAAAAGTGATGGAGGTCTAATATTTGAGGTACTACCTAATTTTTTTCTTTAATTTTCCATCATGGTCTATTATTGGAAGCCACAATTCTTTATTTTTGAGAGCTTGGCAGATATTACTAAAAGTTGTCAAGCTCTAATATTTGAGGCACTATCTATTTTCTTTTTAAATTTCCATCATGGTCTGTGAAGATTTTGTGATAAGGGTCATTCTGAAAGGATTAATGTTTTAAAATTATGGTGTCTAATCCAAAAATGTTCACAATAAAAAGGTATTTATCTTCAAGGATGGTAAATCATATTGGGGAAGATAGGAAAGTAGCTGAAAATTGGTCTAGAAGAGGATGATGAAAATGTAAGTGGGTAGAATTTGTCCCATAGTTGAGAATAAAGAAAGCAGTTCAGTTTGTCCCAAATGTGTCTTTGGTTCCATGTGAAGTCTAATTTTGTGGAAGAAAGATCAAAAGTTGATGAAACAATTGAAGAACATATTAAACCTTAAGTGGTTCTTATTTAAAAATTCCAACTCATATGTCAGCCATTTAAAAATTCCAACTCATATCATACAATCACAGAAGAATGTTAAGTCAAATAGGAATTTCTGAGGTTACAAATCCAGTTATATTTTAGGTACATGAAAAGGATCAAATTACACAAGCCCTAGCTTGTTCAAGTTCAAGTCAAATGCAATGTAAGTGTGAATTTTGCCAAATCTCTCCAAACGACCTTAGAAGATTTTTGTAATCACTTGTATTAATGATATGACTTGTAACTAAGATGAGAAAAATATGAGGGACACAAAATACCAAGGTTTAATCACCCAAAAGTTAACTTAGAAAATTTGTCACAGGTTGTTCATCGGTCGAGTTGGAAACTTGACCGATCCTAGGATGAATTTTCTAAAGATGACCCATTAGTCGAGTTGTACACTCAAAGAACTCGACCAACTGACTCATTGAGCAAACTCAATTTTAGCTCATTGGTCGAGTTCCCAAGAACAAACTCGATCGACAGTTTGAAAATTAGCTTTGTCTTTTAGTTGATCAGTTGAGTTAACATTATTGAAACTCGACCAAATGTACTGTATGAAAAATGAAGAAAAAGTGATTATAACCATTGGTGACTTATTTTGGGTGAAAATAGATCTGTTGCCTTCAGGAAAATGGCTATATTCAGTCCTAAGTGTTCTCGAACTCAAGGGAGAACCCCCATCTATAAATAGGACCCCTTGGAGTTCATTCCAAGTTTTCTCATTCAAGATTTTCAAGGTCCTTGCAATAGTTGAGTGTGCTACTACTCCTTGATCCCCTTTCCCTCTCTAGTTTACACTTCATTTCATGATTGTGAGTGAGTTAGGCATACTATAAGAGAGCTCCACTGTTACACCCCGATATCACAATTACCACTAATCATGAGATGAGGGCATAAATTGAGGATTTAACGTAATACAAAGATCACCCTTAATTATTTTTCTCTCTCTTCATTTTGTTTCTCACATGCAATCACATAAACTAACTTTACAAGAGAATCTAAGCATTTATTTCTCTAATCTAATTTCAACAACAAAAATGTATTTATAAACATTCATTATGTTTATCATACTTTTAAACACATAAGACTTGCTGATTTGCATATATTGCTAAAAGAGGAATAATGTTATACATCATCATTTACAACTCTGTCTTATTTCTTTACAAGGACCTAGAGTGGCAAGGACCGACTGAACTTAACTATACTCAGACTTAACTCTTGTGACAGATCTACTCTGATTCAATGATATCTTCAATACCCAAGGTTTCCCTAATTATTTTGAGTAGAGGGGTGAGCCTACTCGCTCAGTGAATGAGTAAAATAATAATGCAATCTAAAGTACTGAATCAAACATTTATCATTCTTGGATAATTAAAATAGAACAAGATAGTAATTTCAAATTTAAAAGACTAGATATTCAAACACTTACTAATAATATTGAAGCCTACATCATTAGAAATAAACAAGTATGGAAATAAATCCTCACTATATTCAATATTACATTTAAAGAACAATTACTGTGAAACTAAAATCAAATCTTTCTTAACTCTTCTTACTTATAAGAAACTCTTTAAACCTATATGAACATATTTTAGCATATGCCCTGATCATATGCATTGCACTCTACATATGAAGACTCGTAGCGGACTACGATCTCACTGTACAAGACTTAGATGACACCCCGAGATTGCTAAGCCTAACACGTCATTGGTCTGCAAGAGGAAAAATAGCACTCTGCCCTCGGCACACCTGTGGGCTATAAAATTAGACTCCTCCTTTAACCTGAGAACACAGGAGGAGAGTCAAGCCACCTATTTGCTTTTCTATACTCTAGTGCCACCAGGATCTCTAGTTGATGTTTGACACTACATTCTGTATTTTAAGGAGACTTCCACCAGAGCTTCATCCTCTGTATCGCCTATTAGTACATTACGACCCCTGTATACTGGACAGTACCAGGGTTAGGTCATTTCATCCCTACGATGTAGACCTCTCATAGGGAATCTACAGTGTTCAGGGCTCCTAAGTCTATTAATACTATAACTTTTATTATATCTATCTCTTAGACTGATCACTTTTAACTTTGTATATTAATGACTACTCAGACTATTGATTTGGAATCACTGATGATACTGAACTGAATGCTTAACATATGGTTCACCCCTTTCTTAGGGTTTCTCCTTACTCATGCACATATATTACTTCTCATGTATTCAAACATATATCATGTCTACTACTATAAATATTCTCATTCAATATTTCTCACATTTATGCATGGCATCGATAACATACCTATCTCGGGCATGTTATATCTCTCCAATTGCAATAGCATAACAACATATGCATTTCATGAAAATTATTGAAGTTAGAAAATTTGAATCTCATAAACAAAGCATATATGCATATAAGATAATATTCATCTAAAATCCCACAATATCACATGAATCATTTCCATCAGCCATTTAGTAGTAAATTAGATATGTATACTTGTAAAAGCATATTAGATTGGGTTTCCATCCTTGATTACTTTCTATTCACAAGATATGTATTGTGAAAATCAGAAACTCCATTTGTCCATATATCAAATCAAAGAGATCAAACATGTAGAATTATATGCACTAGGAACATAAGTAAGATCATATAAGCATAAATCCAAATTTAAGCTATAATGTTCTTCAAGCACCCGAATAACTTGAAAATTCAGATCTTCAGAAGGTTCTCAATAAACTTATTAATTCTGTAGTATTCAAGATTCATGTATATCTTTATCCATGTCATCATATAAATGTTTTCAGATCATAGTTGGAACATGAATTGATGTATTCTATAAATTGAATTCAAGAACAGTTCTTTTCATTTATTGTCATCTAGGGAGAAATCGTGAATATAAATTAAAATCATCTAATTGAGTATAATTGACTAAAATATTCTTTTACCCACTCACCCTAAGCAGTAAAACATCTTAAAAATGTATCCCATATCTAAAAATCTCAATCTCATATCAAATCCCTAGCAATTCGCCTGATTCTTCTTCCTTTCAACTCGGAAACCCTAGAATTGAAGATTAGGAGAGAAAGATTGAGAAAAGGACTTGATTTGATATGATTTCGAATCCAATCAGGGGAGGGATGGAATCTTGACATCTGAGAGAAGATTCACCATGAAACTATATCAAAGAAGCTAAACATACATGATTTCATCATTCCTCGGACCGCAAAACCCTAGATCAACAATTCCACCACTTTCTCCTCTCAAACCCTAACTCTCCCTCTCTCTCAAGGATTTCATTTCTTTGGAATCAGTCACAAATTATGAGAGCTACTAGTGTGTTATGTTGACCATATAGAGACATTGAGCTTCTTGGGTGAATTGCACATTGACCCCTCACTAAACGTTTTTTTATTTCAACAAATTTTTTTGTCATAAAAAAGTTACTGTAATTCGTATATTTTAGAGATCAAACCTTATCAAAAAAATATAAAAATATATCATGTTGTGGATAATTGATTTATAAAGCTTCAGTTAACATTTTAGATTGTAATGGGTTACCATTAAATAAATAAAAATATAATAGTTCACTTCTATCCAGAAATCTACAGAAATGTCAGTTGAAGAGTAAATGCCCCAGAATGTCCTGCAAGATGCCACGGCCGTGCCAAGATGGATACTGTGGGACCCCACCTCTGAGATCCCACAATGATATCCTATCTTACCACGCTAAATCTCAAATTAGCAATTAAAACTTGTAATCAAGAAATTCTATTATATGGAAAACACAAATAACTTTTTCCATTTAATTCCAGATCTGGCACAAGCAATGAAGTACTATTCATTTTCAATAGATCATATATAAGCAAGCCCGAGATGTAAGCATTATTCAAGATAAAACTCTAATACAATATGAAGTAGAAAGTTACACTATTACATTCACATAAGCATCCTAGATCAAGATAAAGTACATCACTACAAGCACACACACCCTCCCAAAACTCCCTAGTATAGGGTAACCTATACATATAACCTACAACAAGAAGACAATTCTCCGCCTCAGATGGTGAAGAAAAGATGACTACGAATGAGAAGCTCCTGGATGAATTGAAGCTGAATCAATAACTGTAAAAAAAATTTAAACCACCACTTATGAGCACACTGAGTGAGTGGAACAGGTTCAAGACAAAATTAGCATTGAACTAATCTTTTTTTATCAGAGACAAGTATATTTCATATTTAAGCAAACAATTGTAAATATCATGCATATAATGACAGATATAAACTACATAAGATGAACATGAAATAATAAATAGAACTAACATGTAATCAAATATTGATAATCAAATCTTGTTCTCGACTTGTCAAGATTCATTATTAGGTTTGCCCTGAAATTACTTGATCTGTACCTAATCAAGTAAAAGTCACCACACTAGGTTCTCATGTCAACGACTCACTGTCCACATCTTAGGGTTAACTGGAGACCCTAAGATAAACAATAGACTCTGGTCTGCCTCAGAGTTGCCAAACACTGGCTAGGTAAGAGCATAAAGCCTCTCTACCTTACATACCTTATCTCAGGTACATGAGATAGGTTTAATGACATAAAGGTCAAAGCTAGGGAATCACGTATGAGATACTAAACAAAGATATCCCTATTGATCCCTTTCACATCAAGATCACAATTTCCATAACAGTGTTTCAAATACAATACATTTCATTCACTCATCTTGAAGGTCTTGAATTTTGGTTAGCATCTCATCTTGAAATCTTTCCTAAATTCTGGTGACCTAGCCTTCAAGGTCTTGAATCACACTTAGACACACCTTTTCATAACCCAAGGACTATTAGAAGGAATCTGTTTCATTTCCCCAACGCAGACCTTGGGGAAAAATCATAGTGTTTAGGGCTCCTATCTAGATGATTAGGTTATGATGGATATTAAGTGCATTTACTCACTTTAAAGAAAATAGGGGTTTATTATATGGCACATATGTGACTTCAAATTCTAATCCTAGGATATTTGGATTAGGGTTTCAGATATACATATGTTCAATTCAAATTACAGATACCCTACATATCCTTTTTCCATCATATAAATTTGCATGAAACAATCACAACTCAAAAATTCACACATCATAGACATCACTCCATATTTAAACAATATGTGGTATTTGCAATGTATATGGAATAAGAATATGCAATCTAAATTCAATTAAATTTACATTACTCATGATCAAGATAATATAACATCCACTTAATTTATTTACAAGGATCAATACAAAATCATATCCAAGGTCAAATAAGCAAACAATCCTATGCATTATTAGAGTTCTCAATTTCCACCAATTGTAGTTTAATGAGGAGATTTAGGATTATAGTTCACTAATAGTTTTCAAATGAACCTACACCACACACCTCAGGTGTGAAACACCTAAAATTCGTAGCCCAACTACTACTGCTAATTCTTGAATCAAGTCCTTGCTTCAAGAAAATAGAATCTTCCTACTACTCTTCACTCAAGAACCTAGAAGAAGAAGAATTGAAGAAGAAATAATGAAAGAAGAGATTAATTTTTAACCTTTTGATCCAAATCAGGGAGGTGACGAGTTCTATACATAGGAGAGAATAAAAGCAAATAAACCTAGTAAAGATAAATGATCTATACAGAATTTACCAACCTTGGAAAGAGAAAACCCAGAAATCTGAAATTTCCACTTCAGATTCTCCAAACCTTAAAATCCCCTCCTCTCTCAAGAATTACAAAGCTCTAAAGTGTGGGATGGAAATGAGAGGTGCTTGGGCCGTAATAGAGTCCTATATACTCATTAAGGTGCTTGGAATAATTAATTATAAACATTTTTCAGCCTTTTTTATTTTTCTAGAAATAACTGGTCGATCGAGTTTGTCTCTCTCAGAACTTCACTGATCAAGGTTTTGTTGTGATACAAAACTTTGTCCAATTTTTTTAAAATTTAACATGTTGTCGAAAACTGAGTATTAAACCTTTATTTAAAATTTGCACTTTATTAGATGATCCAATAAATTATAAAATATAAAATACTACAGTGCTATACTTGAGCTTGTATAGCATGATCGGCTGAGTTTTTCCTGGGGAAACTCGATCGATCAATAGGTCCAAGAAACTCTAAAAATTCTGAATTTTTTCACTAGCATGCATAATTAAGTTGTAAAATACATATACAAAATGTAAAGTAATATTAATTACACACAAAATAATAAAAATATTTTACTAGAGTATTATACTTAACACCAAATTCATCATCACGTTCTCTATTGATGATTTCTTACAACTAGGGTTTTAAATTTATAACCCTACTAATCTAATCTATCACAACATTAATCAAACAAACAAGGTTTATGTTTTTTTATTAATATTTGACCTGATTAGTAGAAAATTAAATCAATAACTATATATGCTTAGTAAGATCTAACTAGGAATCAAAGTAATTTAGGAACAGGTTCTTACAAATCTCCTCTCCTTTCAGAGTTTCATCTCAAAACTCTAAATAAGGTTGGGATGGCATATTTGCCTCTCATCTTCAAGTTCCCATGTTTCTTCTTCAACTCCATGATGTCTCCATAAGACTTCAATGCTAAGACTACTGCAACAAGTTCGAGGTCATGCGTAGGGTAGTTTTCTTCATGCTTCTTCAACTGTCTAGAAGCATATGCCACCACCTTGCCATCTTGCATAAGAACACAACCTAAACCCTTCTAAGAAGCATCACAATACACAACATAACCTTTCCCTGTCTCAAGAAGAGTTAGGACTGGTGCATATGTCAATAGCTTCTTCAATTATTGAAAGCTATGCTCACACTGATTTGTCCATATGAAGTGGACTTCTTTCCTCGTCAAACGAGTCAAAGGAATGGCAATAATGCTGAAGTCTTGTATAAACCTTCTATAATATCCTACTAAACCAAGAAAACTCTTCACTTTAGTGGGTGTCTTGGGCTGCTCCCACTGGATTACAGATTCTACCTTCTTAGGATCTACACAAATCCCTTTAGAGGAAATCACATGGCCTAGAAATGCCACCTCAGATAGCCATAACTCACATTTACTAAACTTATCATATAGCTTATTTTGTCTTAGTAAATGCAAAGCCAACCATAAATGCTCCTCATTCTTCTCCCTATTTATAGAATATATCAAGATATCATCAATGAAAACAACAATGAACTGATCAAGGTACTGACGAAATACTCTATTCATCAAATCCATAAAAGATGTTGGTGCATTGGTTAGTCAAAATGACATAACCAAAAACTCATAGTGCCCATATCTAGTCCTAAAAGCTATCTTAGGGACATATTCAACCTTGATCCTGAGTTGATGATAACTTGATCGCAAATCAATCTTAGAAAACACCGTAGTCCCTCTTAATTGATCAAATAGATCATCGATCCTAGGAAAAGGATATTTATCCTTGATGATGAATTTGTTGATTTTCCTATAATGAATAGACAAACACATTGTGACATCCTTCTTCTTTACAAAAAGTACTGGTGCTCCCTATGGTGATATGTTAGGTCGAATAAAACCCTTATCAAGCAATTCTTGCAATTGCTTCTTTAGCTCTCTTAATTCAGCTGGAGCCATGCGATATGGTTCTTGTGCAATAGGTTGAGTGCCTGGAGTTAGATTGATCTCAAAATCAATCTCTCTAACTAGAGGTAATCCTGGAAGTTCATTAGGAAAACATCACTGTACTCTTTCATAATGGGTACATCGGATAAGATAGGGTTCTCAATCCTAGTATCCATTACATGTGCAAGATAACATGTACATCCCTTCCTCATCATTTTCTCAGCAGCTATAGAAGATATCAAACATGTAGATAGTACTTTCCTGTCGCCTTGAAAGATCCAACAAATATCTCCATTATAGAAGATAGCTTCCTTAGTAAAGCAATCTAGCTTCACTCGATACTTCTCTAAGCAATTCATGCCTAGAATAATGTCAAAGCTTTGCACTTCCAGTGGTAATAAGTCCACTTATATGCATTGTCCATTAAATGTTAGAACACATCTTGGACAAACCTCTGTAACAACTTTAGGTTGTACAATAGGCATCTCCAACCAGAAATCATAAGGTAGCTCCTCAACAAAAAGTTGACCTCTAGCTATGACATCCCGAGTCACAAGAATGTGTAGCACCAGGGTCAATCAACACTATAATAGGTATAAGAATGTATGTAACTAAACAAATCTAACTTGTCACAACATGTGGGGAAACAACTCCCTCCTGTTGAGTCGAAGCATAGGCACGGGCTGTCACTTGCTTCCTACCTCGACCTCATCCTCTACCCTGATGTACTGTGGCTCCCTGAGTATTAGACCTGCCTATGATGCATACCCTCTTCCTGAACTTTTTGGTGACACTAGTCTCTGTACTCTAGTCATTGATTATTGTTGAGTTCTCTGCGGACAATCCCTAAGAGATTGTCCTTGCTGACCAAATACAAAACAACCCTTGAAATCAGGGCCCCAACATGGACCTTTGTGAAACCTGTTGCAGTATGTACATTGTGGTGGTGTCGAGTGAAAACTCAATCTATGAGGCCCTGTCACAATTCTTGTACTATGTGTCCTCTGTGGTACTGGTCCCCTAGATGTAAAAGTAGTAGTACCCCTACCATATGGAATCTGTGGTGGTGTACTAGCTGACGTGTCTGGCTTCCTAGAAGGATATGTAGGAAACCTAGTCATCCTCAAATGTGCAGTAGGTCCTGGCCTACTCAATTCACCGCCTGTCCGCTTGCAGGTCTCAAACTCCCATCGCTATTGAATGACATGCTCCATACGCCTGACTGCATCAACAAAGGCATTAAAATATGTCCTGGATTCTATCACAGCTATCCTCTCCTGCAGATCATAGTTCAAACCTTGTTCAAAGTGCCTGATCTTATCCTCATCTGTGACACATAGTTTCAGACAAAACCTAAGCAAATCAAGAAATAGAAATTCATATTCAGTCACTGTCATCTGTCTCTTCCTCAGAGTCTCAAACTAACGAATCTTGTCATGTATGTATGTGGCGGGATAATAGAGGGACTCAAACCTCTTTCTAAATTTAGCCCATGTCAGACTCTGTTCATCCAGGTGTGTCTCTTTCATGCTCCACCAGTGACTTACCCTACCTTTTAGGAGATAAGTAGTATGGTTCACCTTCTATACATCAGATACATGAGCTATTTTAAACACCTTTTCAGTTTCATATAGCCAAGCATCTATTTTTGCAGGATCAACTGTTCCATAGAAGTCATAGGCACCCATCTTTCTCAACCTCTCATAAGACATGATAATATCACACAATGGATTAGGAACACTTGGAGGTGATGGAGGGACTACCCCTATTGCTGCATGAGCCGTCACTGACACTAGTCTTTGTGCCATAGCATAGAGAGGATCCGTAGTAGAGAAGGTTGTCATTGCATGGTGTTGATCCATTACTTCAATAGGAGGATCTTCGTGCCCTGGTTCATCCCTAGCACCACCTAATGGAGGTGCCACATAGAGACTCTCTGCCTATTCTTCACCTCTACCAGCCATGATCTGAAAGAAAAGAGAGCATGCCATATATCATTAGATAATTTGAAGGATCCAATAAGACTCATTGACTCATCTAATGTCCCTGTATATAGGCACTAACAAAAAAAAACCTAGGCTCTGATACCACAATTTTGTGGGACCCCACCTCAGAGACCCCACAATGATATCCAATCTAACCATGCTAAATCCCAAATTAGCAATTAAAATTTGGAATAAAAAAATTCTGTTATATGGAAAACATAAATAAGTTTTTTTCATTTAATTCCAGATCTGGCACAAGCAACGAAGTACTATTCATTTTCAACAGATCATATATAAGCAAGCCCAGGATGTAAGCATTATTCAAGATAAAACTCTAATACAACATGAAGTAGAAAGTTATACTATTACATTCACATAAGCATCCTAGATTAAGATGAAGTACATCACTACAAGCGCACACACCCTCCCAAAACTCCCTAGTATAGGGACAACCTATAAATATAACCTACACCAAGAAGACAATTCTCCACCTTAGATGGTGAAGAAAAGATGATTAAGGATGAGAATCTTCTGGATGAATTGAAGTTGAATCAGTACATGTAAAAAAAATTTGAACCACCACTTATCAGCTCACTGAGTGAGTGGAACAGGTTCAAGACAAAACTAGCATTGAACTAATCTTTTTTTATCAGAGACAAGTATATTTCAGATTTAATCAAACAATTTTAAATATCTTGCAGATAATGATAGATATAAACTACATAATATGAACATGAAATAACAAATAAAACTATAATGTAATCAGATATTGATAATCAAATCTTGTTCTCGGCTTGTCAAGATTCATTATTAGGTTTGCCTTGAAATTACTTGATCTGTACCTAATCAAGTAAAAGTCGCCACACCTGGTTCTCGTGTCAATGACTCACTATCCACATCTTAGGGTTAACCGAAAACCCTAAGATAAACAACAGACTCTAGTCTGCCTCAGAGTTGCCAAACACTGGCTAGGTAATAACATAAAGCCTCTCTACCTTACAGACCTTATCTCAAAGACATGAGATAGGTTTAATGACATAAATGTCAAAGCTAGTGCATCACATATGAGATACTAAACAAAGCTATCCCTACTGATCCCTTTCACAAGATCACAATTTCCATAACAGTGTTTCGAATACTATACATTTCATTCACTCAGCAACATAGAATTTAGGTTAGCATCACATCTTGAAATCTTTCCTAAATTCTGGTGACCTAGCCTTCAAGGTCTAGAATCAAACTCCGACATCCCTTTTCATAATCCAAGGACTATTAGAAGGAATCTATTTCATTTCCCCAATGCATACCTCGAGGGAAAATCACAGTGTTCAGGGCTCCTATCTAGATGATTAGGTTATGATGGATATTAAGTGCATTTACTCACTTTAAAGAAAATAGGGGTTTATTATATGGCACATATGTGACTTCACATTCTAATCCTAGGATATGTGGATTAGGGTTTCAGATATACATATGTTCAATTCATATTACAGATACCCTACATATCCTTTTTCCATCATATAAATTTGCATGAAACAATCACAACTCAAAAATTCACATATCATAAACAACACTCCATATTTAAACAATATGTGGTATTTGCAATGTATATGGAATAAGAATATGCAATCTGAATTCAATTAAATTTACATTACTCATGATCAAGATAATATAAGATCCACTTGATTCATTTGCGAGGATCAATACAAAAATCATATCCAAGGTCAAATAAGTAAACAGTCCTATGCAATATTAGAGTTCTCAATTTCCACCAATTGTAGTTTAATGAGGAGATTTAGGATTATAGTACACTAATAGTTTTCAAATGAACCTACACCACTCACCTCAGGTGTGAAACACCTAGAATTAATAGGCTAGCTACTACTGCTAATTATTGAATCAAGTCCTTGCTTCAAGAAAACATAATCTTCCTACTCCTCTTCACTCAAGAACCTAGAAAAAGAAGAATTGAAGAAGAAAGAATGAAAGAAGAGATTAATTTGGAACCTTTTGATCCAAATCTTGGAGGTGCCGAATTCTATACATATGAGAGAATAAAATCAAATAAACCTAGTAAATATTAATGATCTATACAGAATTTACCAACCTTGGAAAGAGAAAACCCAGAAATCTGAAATTTCCACTTCAGATTCTCCAAGCCCTAAAATCCCCTCCTCTCTCAAGAATTACAAAGCTCTGAAGTGTGGGACGGAAATGATAGGTTCTTGGGTCTTAATAGAGTCTGATATACTCATTAAGGTGCTTGGAATAATTAATTATAAACATTTTTCAGTCTTTTTTATTTTTCTAGAAAAATTTGGTTGATCAAGTTTGTCTCTCTCAGAACTTGACAGATCAAGGTTATGTTGTGATACAAAACTTCTTCTAAAAATTCTTAAAATTTAATATATTGTTTAAAACTAAGTATTAAATCATCAGTTAAAATTTGAGATTAATTGGATAATAAGATAAATTAAGAAAAATAAAATACTACATTATTATACTTAAGCATGTATAGCATGATCGGGTGAGTTTTTCCTTGGGAAACTTGACCGATCAGAAGGTCCAGGAAACTCTAAAAATTCTAAAATTTTTCACTAGCATTCATAATTGAGTTTTACAATACATATACAAGATTTAAAGTAATATGAATTACACACAAAATAATAAAAATATTTTACTAGACTATTATACTTAACACCAAATTCATCATCACATTCTCTATTGAGGATTTCATGCAACTAGGGTTTGAAATTTATAACCCTACTAACCTAATCATTCAAAACATTAATCTAAAAAACAAGGTTTATGTATTTGATTTATATTTGACCTGATTAGGGGAAAATTAAATCAATAACTATTTATGCTTAGTAAGATCTTACTAGGAATTAAAGTAATTTAGGAACAAGTCCTTACAGACACAACACGGCCGTGCTTCCTCCCCATGACCATGGTGCATTGGTTTCATCAGATTTGGATACAAAATTTGGTTAATAGTTCAATTCTTTAAAAATGGTCGTGTGTCCTAGAATGCCCATGCCACCAAGGACCCACCACAGCCGTGCTACCTACCACGGCCGTCCTATCCTATCCTTTGACTACCATTTTCATTCTCCTTTACATACCTCTCTCATTCCTCCCCAACATGAGCCTATTTGGTGAAAACCCTAATTTCAGCTGACTAGGGTTTATATTTTCTCAAACCCTAATTATACAAAGAGATAACATACTTTGGGTTCTCATTAGGTTTAACATATCATGATTGAGATATCATCATTAATCATGTTTAAGTAATTATCAATCTAGTAAAGCATGTAATGATCCACACAAACTCTAACTTACTGATTAAGCTCAGATATGGTCGTAACAATTCTCCCCCCTAAAAATGGTTTTCCCCCCAAAACATAGATATGAAAGAAAAGTACTTTCAAGGTTTATTTTAAGCTTCCGATATCTTACATGTCATTATATTCTTATATTTCATAATTGAATGTATCTTTCAACATTAAGCCCTTTATTTCTTTTCTAATCACATGTTTAAATCATGACTGCTCAATGATAACAAATGAATTCTCTATGCCACAATCAATCATAGGAAAAAAAATAGAAACAACCATTTCAATATTTTCATATTCTTGAGGTGTTACCTCAACATTGGTAATCTGATACAACTATCTCAATTCATACGACTCAATATGTAACACCCCTCCCTAGGGTTACATACATATCCAGCAGAAGCACAACCTAATCCCCAACATTATCCATAACGTGGGGTACTTGGCATTTCAGGGATGGATTATAACAACCATGATATTCATTGCACAAAATAGAGTTTAAATCAACCATCACAAGATTAAGATTACAATTTCTCATTCCCAAACCTTAACAAAGGTTACATGTACATAATCATGGTAAAATAAAAAAGGTCTATAAACTAGGTATGGTTGGCACCCCACCAAATCTCTTCTCCTTGCAGGTCCTTGAGCTAGGGTTTCCTCCTTAGATGGACTTCCCTCCTTAGATAGCATCCAACCTGTAGGAATCACACCCCCAACCATGCATAAAACCAATGGTAAGTGGATTGAACATGTTATAATATAAGAAAACTTGAAAACTAAAAATAAGCATTAACATTAAACATTGAACATTGAAAAGACATGCATTTTCTTTTAGATCAATTTCTTTTATCTTAACCTATATAATTGTCCTCGGGTTTGCACAATTGTGCCTCTTCTCTTATGCACCGAAGTGCCTATTCTCTTTGAGGAACTTATATAAGTTTCATTTTTATCATTCTCTTTCTCTTAATACTCTTATCTCTACTTTGAACTTTATTGGTAACAATTATCATTATGGTTCATGAAAGTGATATCATACATCATAAGCAACTCAAAATATATTAATCTCATTGAATTTAACAATTAGGAACAATAAATAACATAAACATGACATTCATTGCAAACTTCATTAATGCATAACTAAATCAAGCAATTTAACTATGTTCAATTGCATGGACCACTTACTTTTTCACTTGGAGAGTGAATTCTATCTCTTCCTAGGTTGGGTAAAACCCTAATCACGTCCTGGGTCAGAGAAACCCTAATTATCCTATTTGCAACAAATCTCATATTATTATACATTTTATTCACCAAATAAAACCCTAAATTCCATTTCCTATAAAACCAACATTTGGAAATTCAAAATTAGGCTCTGAAAACCACATATTTGGATTTCTCTTGAAAAACCATTTTCAAAACATATTTTTTCTCATTTTTCTGAGCATCGCGCGATTTATTATGAATTAATGAAAATAGACCAATCAGAAATTAGAAATATGCCACATGGGCCAATGAGAGCCCACCATTTAGGTGCGGGTCTCGCCCAGGTGGATTAGTGGTCAAAATACACAGTTAGACGGTAAAAGACTCATATGCCCTTAGGGGCATTTACTGACTGTAGCGTGACACGGGGATACCTCGGTCATTTCAGGGTCCAGATTGTCCCTGCTCGAGGTCCTGCGTTGCCAGCAACAACCGTAGACAATTCCTACAGGTGATCTCATGGGGCAAGCCACCTCTGGCCAAAAGAAGAGGAGGATTAACTCTGTTAGGTTGTCATGAAACCAATGATCCTTACTGAGGGTCAAACCATGGCCGGAGCGACAATATCGACTCACCGGAAAAGCTACAGACCTTGGCATGGTGAGGGAAAACAAAGTGAGGGGGAAGGAGGGAAACTCAAGGTCTCAAAACTCGACAGAAGGGCTCACGAGGCCTGCAGGAAGGCAGGGTCTAGTCACGTAGGGGGGAGAGCCTTCGGAGGCACTGCTTCACTTCCACCGCTGAAAACAGGGGAAAGGGGATCCAAAATCGAAAATGTAGATGCCGTCGACGAGGCGAGGAAAAACATTCCATAGCATATTATGAAGTCGGGCGATGCAGAACTGAGGCGATGGAGGCCCTGAAGGCCAATGGAGACATGCACCGATGAGGGAGGGTGGTCGGTCCTACAGGGTACAACAACCAAGGGCAGGGCGGGCCATAACAAGGGTACTGGGGGGAAGGAAGGAGGTTGAGGGTGCTCACCACTCTCCTGATTGAGCCGCGGTGGGTGGAGGAGGCCAGGCAAACTCAAAGTCGCTGGAGATGGGGGAGGGATAGGTCAGTGTGTTCAGGAGTGAGGGGGATCTAATTGATGGTGGAGGAGGGAACTACGGCAGATGGCAGTGCTTGTGGGTCCTATAAAGAGCAATGGAGAGGGCGATGGTGGTGGCTGCAGAAACCAACTAAGGGGGAGAGTCCAGCCCTAATGGGAGTTTTATGTATAAAGCACGATACATCGCGACCAAGGGCTCGTTCGGTGTAGGAGAGAAAAAGGAAACTAGTGGCGAAGAAATTTCTTAAAATGATGGAGAGATGAGCGATAACCGATCAGGGGAAGTTATGGTGGTGTCTGTGTGTGACTTGCCTAAGTTGGCGGAGGTAGGGGATGAGTCGTCTACCGTCAGATTGAGACCGTGCATCCAGAAGTAATGGGCACATAAGGAACATAACGGGTAACGCGTGACAGGGATTTAAATCCTGAGACTTTATGAAATCGAGTGCATTAACTATAAATCTAAACAAATTAAATATAAAACTTTCCTATTTTAATTGGACGGTAAAACAAACTCCAAATGAGTCCAAATTTGGACCATTGACTAATTAAAGGGTCTAGAATATTCCTAGACAATTATATTTAGGTTTTCTCAACATTTGGTCCATGTTTTCTATTTTTGTTCCTTATCTTAATTTTTTTTTATTTTTTTTAATAAATGGGACTAATTATTATTCATTCCGTGCCCAGCAACGGATAAAATAGTACAAATGTCAACTTGGTTTCCAAAGGTAAACTAAGGAGGTACAACCAATGAAAAGGAAAAGGAATCTGACATATGTAGAGAAAATTTCTCTAAACTATCAACCGCTCCATTGTAAGCCCTTGGGACATGGTGGAGGGCGCCCTGCAGCAATTCACCATGAAGCTTTATGGCCTCCCTGACATATGGAGTGTACCTGGGAGTGGGGTTAGGTTTTGTTAAGGTGTTCACAGCTTCAGCAGAGTCTGTGAGGATGTATTAGTCATGCCAATCTTTGATATGGCATAGGTGCAACGCTTGAAGATTGGCCACAATCTCGGCGTTCAGAGGCGAGGAAGAAGAAATAATCTGATAAGAACCAAGGACATGGGTGCCCTGTGAGCTAATCACATGGACCCCAATGGCAGCATGAGGATGCGTGTTCTTGAAGGCCGCATCAGTGAAGATATACAACCCCCTCACCGGGATATGTGAGAAGGGTACCCTACTGGGGTTGGGTCACCTTCCACTAACAGCATAGCTTCTGAGGATAGTGTCCACTCGAGCCTGGACGAACGTGGCCTTAGTTCCAGCAGACATTACAACCCGATGGTGTATTTTCTTATTCCGACAAGTCCAAAGATGCCAACAGGTGACAACACGTACTACACGGACACGACTGCTGCTTAATACTCTGTCGTCGCCGATGCACCAGTGAATCCATTCCTGGTCGCCAAGAGAGAAATGGGTAGCTCCTGGGACAGTGAGCATCCAAACAGCTCGGCTGGCCTGACAGTCCTGAAGAGCATGAACAATAGTATACGGTTGATTTTGGCATATAGGGAAAAGTTCTGAGACATCCATGTGTCGCTGGATTTTCTCCGTGTTAGTCATAAGCGCCTCATGTTGAAGAAGCCAGAGAAAGATTTTAACTCGCTCGGGGAGTTGCAGACCGCAGTTCCTACCCCACAGCCCTGGGGTGTGCACCTCCTTGCCGCCCTGAATCCATCTGTAGCATGATCGTGATGAGAAGGTCCCGTTTGGTTCCAGCGGCCAAATCCAGTCATTGCCGCCCACGTCTGGGACCGACGCCAGAGTAGAGGAGATAGCGAGCCAGGACGACTCCGGCAGGTAGTGGTGGATAAACTCCCAATCCCAACCCCCCTCAGTCAGGCCCATCAAACTGACTTGGAGGTCTAGGAGGTCGGCGGGGATGGGCCAAGATGGGCAGAGGTCCAACACCGAGGACCCAGACAGCCATATGTCTGTCCAGATGTTGGTAGAGAGACCGTTGTTAATCACCTTGTGGCAGATGTTGGTGACGCCGCCCAAGTTATTCTTAATGAAGCTCCAGGCTGAAGAGCAGGGGACATAGGCGAACCGAGTCCCCCTGACATACTTCTCGCGCATCACCCGGGTCCAGATCTTGGAGGTATCATTGAGAAATATCCACACATTCTTCATCATGAGCGCATCGTTTTGGTTACGGGCATCCCAAATTCCTAGCCCTCCAACATCCTTGGAAGAGGAGACCTTCTTCCATGCGACCAATGAGGATTTCTTCTGATTTCCCATGCCGGACCAAATGAACCGACGGACCATTTGGTTGATGTCATCGCAGAGGCGAGGACAAAGCTTGATGGTTTGCATGGTATAAGTGGGAATCGCCTGTAGGGTAGACTTGGCGAGAGTTACCCTTCCAACAAGGGAAAGGTGCCGGAGAGTCCAACTATTAAGTCTCCTTTGGATGACAGCCAGGATATCGCCATGGGTTTCCCTGTTCACTCGGTGGTGCAGCAGCGGCACGCCCAGGTAGCGCCTAAGGTCGTGCGTCCACCCAAAACCCAATCTCCTACTAATCGATCGGGCCAAGGGACACAGAGTGTTCTTGCTGAAATAACATTTAGATTTTGGTTTAGATACTTGTTGCCCCGATGCTACAGAAAAAGCTTCCAGAATGGTGTTGATGGTGCGAGCTTGGCTGACCGAAGCCTCCCCTAAAAGGAGGATGTCGTCCACAAAGAACACGTGTGATAGCTGAGTTCCTCCTTGGGATAGAGTGATGGTCTTCCATTCACCAGCTGCAACAGAAGCAGAGATCGCTTGACTGAGCCGCTCCATACACAGGACGAAGACATAAGGACTAACCGGATCACCCTGCCGGACTCCTTGCGTGGACTTGAAAGGCGAGAGTGGGACACCTTCCCAAAGAATGGATGTCGAACCCTTGATGATGATTTGCATAGTGATGTTCACAAGCTTGTTTGGAATACCAGTCCTTTGAAGGGTGTCTCGGATGAAATCCCTATTCATCCTGTCAAAGGCTCTAGCAAGATCAAGCTTGATGCACATACAAGGTTTCTTCAAGGAGTGGAATCTCATGGAATGAATAATCTCTTGAGTAAGCAGGATGTTATCACTAATGCGTCTCCCTGGAATGAAGTTGGACTGTGTGGGTGCAATCCAGTCATTCATAAAAAGTTTCAATCTCTCAACAATGACCTTGGAAATGATCTTGAAGCAACTATTATTCAGCGAGATAGGCCTGAGGTCTCCGCATCATTGTGGAGATGCTACTTTAGGAATCAGGACCATATGGGAGTCTGCTAGAGCTTCATCAATGTACTCGGTACGGAAGACATCCTGGACAGTGCGAACAATAGACGAGCCCACGCAATCCCAGTTTGTTTGGATGAAACCAGTATGCACACCGTCAGGGCCAGGTGCTTTCAGCGGCGCCATGGAGAAAACCACCCTTTTAATGTCCACCATAGTAGGCTCGGCTTCTAGCTTGGTGTATGCGTCGGTAGCGATATCGGGGAAGGCCCCGGGGAAGTGAACGATGTGGCTCATATCAGTAGGGTGGGTCTGTGTCATCAGGTGTTCGAAGAAATGACGAACAAGCATCCTGATCGTGTCGGGGGACGATTCCCAATCGCCAACAGCATTTTTTAGAAAGCTAGTCTTGTTGTAATGCCTTCGTGCCTTCACATATGATTGGAAGAACTTGGTATTCAAGTCGCCGACCTTGAGCTAGTCTATGTGTGCACGCTACTGCCAATCCAGCTCCTCCCTAAGGAGGATCTCATGCAGGCGTTCCTGGGAGCAGATGGAGTTATCAACAAAAGGAACGTGAGGTAGGGATTGTTGTTGTACCTGGGCCTTAGCGATATGGGTGAGAAGACGCTGCTTCTCCTTGCGCTGTGTGTTAGCACGCTTTGCCTCCCACTTGACAACCTTGTCTTTAAAGAGGCGAAGGCTGTCTTGGAACGTCGAGTCTGCCGGCCATTGGCAGAGGAGCTCGTCGCGGAAGTCTGGGATAGAGTTCCAGCAAGCCTTAGTGCGGAAGAAAGGCCTCCAGGGTGACCTGTCACCGCAGGAAAGCAAGAGGGGGTGGTGGTCAGAGTACAGGCGGGGCAACAATGTGACATACACATTCTCGAACTTTTCCATCCAGTCCGAGTTAGCTAGGACCCGATCCAACTGCTCCATGATCTCTTGACGCTGGAAGGTGAAGAAGGGTCCGTTGGAATTAAGCTCTGCAAGGCCAGTGTTAATGAGAGCTTCATGGAAGTGCCTACTCACCCGAGAGTCGAAGAAAACACTCCCTCGCTTTTCATTCACATTGAGAATGGTATTAAAGTACCCCATTACCGCCCAAGCTGACGAGACAGATTGGGAGATCTCCTCCAGTCATTCCCATAGGAAATTCCTTTTGGAAGGGTTGGGGCTCACGTAGACAATGGTTAGGAACCAGCTTGAGTTGACATTACAATGGATGAATTGGCGATGATTCATCAGAATCTCCACCGAGCAGATATGGTGATCCCAAGCAAGCCAGATGCCGCCGGAGAAGCCAGTCGCCTCTACTCTGTGCAAGGAGTTGAAGCCCAATTTCTTGATTATAGTTTCAGCAATAGCACCGCTACACCGAGGTTCAATGATGGCAACTATTTTGAGACTGTGACTAAGTTTCATTTCTTTGATTATCTGGATCTTCTTATCAAGGCCCGCACCTTGTAAATTCCAGCAAAACACGTTCATTAAGCGATTATTGAAGGGCTGCACACAATCCCACAAACTGTTCTTATTCCTCAGTAGTCATGGCCTCGACTCGTGCTGCAGTAGCCTCCTCAAGGTGCTTCTGGAATTCCAGGATTCGCTTCACATGGGGAGTGGGGTTGGCTGGGCCTTCATCCACTGGCTCTCTGACGCGCCCCTTCTTATGAACTCGATCTGGGCTCTGTGTGGATTGAATAACAATTTTACGGTTCCTCAGCATCACAAACCCACTATCATTCCTGACATGGCAGGCAGTATGCCTGCTGGTGGCCGCTGCACCCTCTAGCTGGGTGGACTGAAACTGAAAGACGGGGTCATCAGCGTTGCTGTGAGCCCTCCCAATCACAATCTCGTTCTCTGACATTCGAACGGAAGTGTTATCTGGGGGGGCCGTCTCTTTGCTTTTATCCTCACTTGCTTGCTGCACCTTTACTCTGGCCTCCTTCTGCCGTAGCCGTTACTTCACCTTCTTGCTCAGGACAGGTTGAAAGCCATCGGCCTCCTCTCCCGGGTTGGTACCACCGGCGTTTGGAATCGTCTTGGTCTGCCGTCCTTCGCCCGCGAGGGTGCGAGAATTGCTCACAGGTTTAGCAGACGTTTGCTTACATCGTTCATGCATCTTTGCATGGATCACAACAGTATAGCTAATCACCGGGACCAGTATCGGGATCGATGTGGATGCCAGGTCTGTGGTAGGGGCGGACGATTGCTTGCACTCATCGCCGATATGGCCAAGGCGACCACACTTTAGGCAGATTTGCGGCATGTTCTCGTACTCCTACCGAAAGTGCTCGCCATTGATGAAGATGGTAGGCAACAGCGGTTTCTGGGTGTCAATCTCAACGACAATTCTAGCAAATTTCCCGCAATTGCCCACGAGAGTATTCTCATCGACTTTGATGGTCTTGCCCACAACGTTTCTGATATGAGTGAGAAGCTGATTCTGGTATAGAAAGACCAGAAGCTCGGCTACCCGCATCCATAGCACCAGTTTGCGAGGGATTCATTCGGATGGCCGGAATGCAGGTGTCCAAGATTGGACTTACAAATAATTACCAAAAATGGTCCACGAGCCGCCTGTCATTGTTTTAACATAGTCGTCTTTGTTGCCAAGTTGCACTATGTAGTACTCGTTCTCCAGGTCGATGACCCTAAACTGCACTGTCGGCAACCACATAAGGTTGATCTTAGTGACAAGATCCTGAAACCCGATCGTGATGCCTATGGCCTTGACGACGACTGCAAACTGCCAGGGCACCAGGAGGGGTTGGAGGGATGAGTTTTGGACAGAAAAGGAAGGCAGGGCGCCTGAAAGGTCGACCCTAATATCCTCCTCCTTAAGGATGTTCGGTGAGGTTGGGTTGATGTAGGATAGAAGGCCAGTATCCTTCCCTACATACGCCTCCTTGTAGGAACATCGCAGAATGACTTCTACGGACGCTGCTTCCTGCATGTTTGTATCCGGAGACTGGGTCGCCGCCACTGGCGTAGTAGTCGCCGCTCCGGAAGGATCGTGCGCTGGTGGTGTCGCACTGTCAGGCTCCGTCGTGTTGGTACTCAAACTGGCGTGGCTTTGACCACGGCCGCCATGGCTCCCACGACCGCCTCCCCGGCCCCCAAACCCTAAGGGCATCACGAGAGCATAATATTATGGACGGAAACGAGTATTGAAAGATTGGATTTCTAAACCTTTATATGCACTGTTCCTTATCTTAATTTAAGTGTACACACTAATTAATTAATTGATATAAGAGTTTCTGTTGTGACTTCTTGTTCCAAATTACGAGATAGACATTATCAATTCCTTAAAAGTCATTCAACACCTCTTTCTTTCCCTTTAATGCACTTTCTTTGGAGGAGAGAGAAAACAAGGGGAATATTACTTCCCTCCTTTGTTTTTATAAAAATAAAAAAAGGGAAAGTGGCTTAATTATTCCAACAGAGTATATTTTCTCATATTTTTGAAATAAATGAATAAAGGGCATAATATTATTTCTTTTTGGAAAATTCCAAGAAGAGGAGAGAGAAAATTAACATTAGGGGTTTCATTTTGAAATATAAAAAGGAAAAGCATACTTATTGCCCAAGTCTCTTATATTTCGAATTTCTTACTTCTTTTCTTCCTCTTTCTCTTTCTCTTTCTCTCCCATTACTTTTAGATTTATTTGATAAAAGAAAAGGGAAAGACATATTATCATTATTGTACCTATTTGCAACACATTAATGTAAGAGAAATTTATTTGGAGCCCTTTCTTATTTCTCTTTGTATTAAAATCCTATAAATAAAACTAATTTGGACAAATTGCATTAAGACCCTTAACAAAATATTATTTGAAGAAAACCACACAAAAGGTTTTATTTTACTCCTGAAAATAGGGATGTTACATTACTACCCACCTTAATTAAATTTCTTCCTCAAAATTTTGTTAGGCTACCCACCATAGAAATTTTCATATCTTTAACATAAAACATTGCTATACCCTCATTACCATGTAAAATCATAGTTTCGTACATTGCATGAAAGATAAAGTTCTGAAACGAAAAGAACTATCCTGCTAGACTCTACTCGGTCTTATCATCCTCACTATCATCTACCATAGCAAAGATTCTAGCATGCCTCTTTTCCTTAGATGCTTGGTTGACATTAGGCTCCTTCTTCTGGAACTTGGGGCAGTTAGGCCTTATGTGGCCCATTTCACCACATGCATAGAAAACACCCGTTCCAAACCTGCATTCACCTAGGTGATATTTGGAACATTTAGCACATTGAGTCTTTACATTTTGGTTTGCATGTTGGTTCAGAATAGCTTCAGTCAGTGCCTTCCTCTTATTCTCATTGTGGTGATTGGAGTTGTGGTTGTTGTGGTGACTCTCCTTCTTCCAAGCTCTTTCAGGATGATCCTCTAACTCTAAGGAAGCATCTAGGGCACTCTGGAGTGTACGGTGCCCACGTCCTGACAAGGCGAAGCTAAGGTATGGCTTGAGACCTCGAATGAACTTCTTGGTTTTACGACTTTCATCATAGTCGTAGCCGTACTTCTGCAGGACCCGAAACTTCATCGCATATTGGGTGACCATCATGTCACCATGTTGACGTAGGTTCTGAAATTCTTCCTCCTTCTTCTCGATCATGGCCTCGGATATGTAGTGGTTTTTGAAGGATTCATAAAATTCCTTCCATGTGAATGGAGGAGCATCAACTTCACGAGAACCTAGTAGGTTCTCCCACCAAGTCCTAGTAGCACCCTTCAGCATATGCATCCCAAAACATACCTTGGAGTGGTTGGGATAGTCTAAGTCACAGAAACAATGTTCCATGTGCTGCATCCAGCCCTCAGCTTTTCCCACCACGTCCACCTCTTCCTCCCCAGCAAAGGAGTCAGGCTTGATCTTCAAAAAGTCGACTAGGGAAAGCTCGAGGTTGACCCTAGGGTTGCCCACTTGACCTTCTCCTCTCCCCATGGAAGTGGCTAGCAGTCTAACAAGGACATCATAGGGAACCATAGGGGTTTCTTGACGTGGAGATCCTCACTGTTCTCCCATGCTAACAGATTCACCTTCATCTCCATCCATGGCTACCTTTCCGTTCTCACCTTTCTTCTTAGGAGCCATCACTCTGAAAAAGACATAAACTACATGAGATCATGAGAAAATCCTGGTGGACAACCATATTTTGGCTCTGATACCATTATTGTAACACCCCTCCCTAGGGTTACATACATATCCAGCAGAAGCATAGCCTAATCCCCAACATTATCCATAATGTGGGGTACTTGGCATTTCATGGAGGGATTATCACAACCATGATATTCATTGCAAAAAATAGAGTTTAAATCAAACATCACAGGATCAACATTTCAATTTCTCATTCTCAAGCCTTAACAAAGGTTACATGTACATAATCATGGTAAAAGGAAAAAGGTCTATAAACTAGGTATGGTTGGCACCCCACCAAAGCTCTTCTCCTTGCAGGTCCTTGAGCTAGGGTTTCCTCCTTAGATGGACTTCCCTCCTTAGCTAGATTCGAACCTATGGGCATCACGCCCCCAGCCATGCATAAAACCAATGGTAAGTAGATTGAACATGTTATAATATAAGAAAACTTGAAAACTAAAAATAAGCATTAACATTAAACATTGAACATTGAAAAGACATGCATTTTCTTTTAGATCAATTTCTTTTATATTAACCTATATAAGTGTCCTCGGGTTTACACAATTGTGCCTCTTCTCTTATGCAGTGAAGTGCCTCTTAGGTTGCACCGAGGTGTCTCTTCTCTTATGCACTAAAGTGCCTCTTCTCTTTGAGGAACTTATATAAGTTTCATTTTTATCATTCTCTTTCTCTTAATGCTCTTATCTCTACTTTAAACTTTATTGGTAACAATTATCATTATGGTTCATGAAAGTGATATCATCCATCATAAGCAACTCAAAATATATTAATCTTACTGAATTTAATAATTAGGAATAGTAAATAACATAAACATGACATTCATTGCAAACTTCATATATGCATAATTAAATCAAGCAATTTAACTATGTTTAATTGCATGGACCACTTACTTTTTCACTTGGAGAGTGAATTCTCTCTCTTCGTAGGTTGGGTAAAACCCTAATCATGTCCTGGGTCAGAGAAACCCTAATTATCCTGTTTGCAACAAATCTCACATTATTATACATTTTATTCACCAAATAAAACCCTAAATTCCATTTCCTATAAAACCAACATTTGGCGATTCAAAATTAGACTCTGAAAACAACATATTCAAATTCCTCTCGAAAAACCATTTTCAAAACATATTTTTGCTCATTTTTCTGAGCATCGAGCGATTTATTACGAATTAATGAAAATAGGCCAATCAGGAATTAGAAATATGCCACATGGGCCATTGAGAGCCTACCATTTAGGCGCGGGTCTCACCCAGGTGGATTAGTGGTCAAAATATGTGGTCAGATGGTAAAAGACTTATATGCCCTTAGGGGCATTTACTGACTTTAGTGTGACACGGGGATACCTCGGTCATTTCGGGGTCCAGATTGTCCCTGCTCGAGGTCTTGTGTTGCGAGCAACAACCGCAGATGATCCAAGTAGATGATCTCGTGGGGCAAGCCGCCTCCAACCAAAAGATGAGGAGGATTAACTCTGTCAGGTTGTCACAAAGCCAATGACCCATACTGAGGGTCAAACCGTGGCCGGAACGACAATCTTGACTCATCGGAAAAGCTACAGACCATGGCATGGCGAGGGAAAACAATGCGAGGGGGAAGGAGGGAAACTCAAGGCCTCAAAACTTGACAGAAGGGCTCACGAGGCCTGCAGGAAGGTAGGGTCCAGTCTCACAGGAGGGAGAGTCGTCGGAGGCACTGCTTCACTTCCATCGCTGAAAATAGGGGAAATGGGATCCAAAATTGAAAATGTAGATGTCGTCGACGAGGCGAGGAACCAGGCAAGGAAAAACATTCCATAGCATCTTATGAAGTCAGGCGATGCAGAACTGAGGCAGTAGAGGAGGCCCTGAAGGCCAATGGAGACATGCACTGCTAGGTAGGGTGGTCAGTCCTACAGGGTACATCAACCAAGGGCACGACGGGCCAAAACAAAGGTACTGAGGTGAAGGAAGGAGGTTGAGGGTGCTCACCACTCTCCTAATTGAGCCGCGGTGGGCAGAGGAGGCTAGGCAAACTCAAAGTCGCCGAAGATGGGGGAGGGATAGGACAGGGTGTTCAGGAGTGAGGGGGATCTAATTGATGGTGGAGGAGGGAACTACGGCGGATGGCAATGCTTGTGGGTCCTATAAAGAGCAATGGAGAGGGCGATGGTGGCAGCTGCAGAAACCACTTGAGGGGGAGAGTCCAGCCCTAATGGGTGTTTTATGTATAGAGCACGATAGAGCATGACCAAGGGCTCATTTAGAGCGGGAGAGAAAATGGAAACCAGTGGCGAAGAAATTTCTTAAAATGATGGAGAGATGAGAGAGAACCGATCAGAGGAAGTTACGGTGGTGTCTGTGTGCGACTTGCCTAAGTTGGCGGAGGTAGGGGATGAGTCATCTACCATCAGATCGAGATCATGCGGCCATAAGTAATGGGCGCATAAGGAACATAACAGGTAACGCGTGACAGGGATTTAAATCTCGAGACTTTAGGAAATCGAGTGCATTAACTATAAATCTAATCAAATTAAATATAAAACTTTCATATTTTAATTGGAGGGTCAACCAAACTCCAAATGAGTCCAAATTTGGACCATTGACTAATTAAAGGGTCTAGAATATTCCTAGCCAATTATATTTAGGTTTTCTCAACATTTGGTCCATGTTTTCTATTTTTGTTCCTTATCTTAATTTAAGTATACACACTAATTAATTAATTGATATAAAAGTTGGATCTCAAATATCTGTTCCAACTAGTTCTTAGCTATTCTAATCTTTCCCATATGTTTCAACATCTTAGTGTATGCACATTCTCAGTATGATGTGGAACTAATTTATCTAGAGTCTACTCTTATTATATTTTCAATAGGAGTCATTAGATCCTAGTAACACACCCTACCAGCCGGACCAGGCCAAAACTGTAGACCTGAAGCCAAGAGCTACTCAAAATTAACTAACTTCTATTAACCTCAAACATCTGAAAAAATATCCACTTAGGAAAGCTCATTCAAAGATCATTTCTTGTAACAACCCCATCTCCCGGTAACCCCCAATTAAGGGAGACTTGATGGTCAGAGTCGTTATCCCAATTTCTGGATCAATGGTTTGACAAATAATCAATAATAATTATCAAATTCTACCAAACTATACTGAAAGTTGGAATTAAATAAAACTTTGCATACCTTTTTCAAGAACTTGGATATCTACTTCTATTTGCATCTAAAGTCTATATTAACTGGTCCTCCTTTGTACTTTAATTCTTAATTACTTCCACATGTGCCACTTTACTATTTGTCCATTTCAATCTTGCACCTAAAACACTGACAAAAAAAATGTCGGTCAGCATATCGGAATATGCCGATATGTGGGGAAAACCAAAATTTCACACATATGACTAACAATCTAAATATCACGATCAAGTAAATTAACAAGCCAATTTATGATTTCAATATGACATTCTCCACCGCTTTTTCCCTAACCCTGGAATACCCCATTTAGGGTTTCTCTTTTGCCATTGACTTAAGGCCACCTTCTCAATCCCGAGCTTGGTGCCTGGGGTCACCCTTCATGGTGCCCTTTAGTCATGCAATATCATAGGCCACCTTCTCAATCCTGATCTTGGTGCCTGGGGTCACCACTCATGGTGCCCATGGGTCTTCCCTCATGGGCTTGACCTTTTTGCATCATCCATCAGGGTGACATGTAGGTGTGAGAATACACATTGGTATTATGATTATGATAATCATAGTGACTTTATTATTTGCAAGTATGAACATCCAAACTGATAAGTTGCATTCAATGTGATGAATCATTCGGGAAACTCTTTGAGAAACTAACGTGATTAACCATAATTAACCACAAACATGTCATGCTGATTTGAGACATAATTAATCCAATCAATGCAAGAATTCCAATAGGCAAGCAAGCACACAAAGAGATCCCAAAATATGTATACAATTTCCTATCATCGATCATGCCATCAAGATCTATTAAACCTAGCTCGCTTCCTAGGGTTTCTAGTTTACTTTTAGGGTTTCTATTGCAATTCGGGATTCACCTCATTTTTACTCTTTTAAACCCTAATTTTAGACAATTACTCACAAACCCTAATTATCTAATATATTCTTCACGAAAGATATTAAGGTTACGTTTTAACAACATATTACCTTAATTTCAGATTAAGGGCACAATTAAATGTCCATTAAGTCTATTATGCCTCCTTTGCATTAAAACTACCATTTTTGTCCTTTTACTTTATGATAAGATCATTAGGCCTAATTATCATCCTTGGTTCCTTTTAGATTAACAACTCATAGTTCATTATGATCTAATTCACATATGCACTCTATTTATCATTAATTCCACCTTTATCCATTAGAAAACCCTAATTACCATATTAAGGGTATTTATCCCCAATTAGAAACTTTTATACTCGAAATAGCTTAGAACCATAATATCTCATCTTTATTCATGAATTTGAACAACTAAAGCCATTAAGAGTCACAATTGCTATCATTATGGTTTCAAGGCCCATTAAAGCTCATTTATGCACATGGAATTCTAAATTAAACCAATGACGTGCAAAGTTTATCATTTTTGTTGTTAATGTACCCTTTTACCATTAACATGTTAATATCAAATTTAATCATCCATTAAACCCTACTAAATACATTAATCATCTCAAAATAGGGTTTCTTAATCATTAATACATTAAAGTTGATAACTTCCATTACTTTTCGAATTGCAAACAGAAAAAGGCTTTAACTATGTTTTTATTGCATTCCTCGTGTTCTTATGAGAAAAATTCATATATTATGCACATCCATCCGAGCTACCATTAATTAGATATGAATTTTTCAAGAATAACTTACTTGGACCAATCAGAAGCTGACATGTGCTCCTTCTCCATGCAACGCATCTCCTTTGGAAAACATAACCGAATTATAGTTTTTCCCTTACTTAAGTGGTCAATCCTTTACACGCTAGAGGGGCATTTTGGTCCAACACAATTCTAGGTTGTCTTCAACCTTGTGATGCCCGACTTGGCTGCCAATTGCAGCCCTAGCCACAACTTGTGTGGCTCCTCCTCCCTTTCCTGGACCCCGATGACCTCCACCACTCCTTACCCTAGCTCTACCGCATCCCTCCACGCCTGGGGTACCGCCTAGCTCATGGATTAGGTGGCTAGGTCAGGAGAACCTGACCTACAACTTGCGGCCGGTTTGCAGCCATCCAGTGGCTGCTGCGTCAGGGCTAGAGCGAAGTGACGACCGTCGAGCTTTCTTCCGGCGGTGTGGGAGCATCGAGCTTCCAGCAAGACCCCTTCATGTCCCTCATTTGCTCCAGGGTGTCTCTACCCATCATGGATAGGGTTTACATGGAAAGAACAAGAAGAAGATATAGGGGTTGCGTGGGATTCTATTAAACTCAAGCCAAAGGTTCTACCCCATATATAGGGGAGGGTATCAATGCCCTAAGATGCTTTCCCACAAATAAACAAAGCCCTTTTCCAATAGGAATCTAATTCCTTCATTAAGAAGCAAGTTTCTCTCTCTCTTAAATATCTTTTTATATTCTTTATTATTTAGATATTAGGATTTCAAAAATCTTGTCTCTTATTCTCTTTATACTTGCCTTTTAATCTATTGGCATGAATTTCTATTTTCTTTTAGTAGAAAATACCTCCTTTTTAACAATGCCACCAAATTCATTAATTATGCATCACATTATACTCTTATTTTGCATTATTGGTATTTTCTCTTTCTTTTTCTTGATTGGGGCTCCTTAGATCCCAAGAAACTCTAATATTTCGAAATCCTTTTTAGTGGATACTCGTTATCCTTCTAGATGCATTTATATCCATAATTTCTCCTTATCTTATTCATTTCTTTATTAAAATATCTCTTTTTAAGGATTTCTCTTTATCTCTATTTTATTTTCCTTATTGGAGTTCCTTTTGACATTATGAACCTTATGGATATGAAAATCCACCAAAAATAACTCAATCATACCTCTATCCACTTAATTCCCATATTTTATCCTTGTTTTCAATTTCTTTCTTAGTAAGGAAATATTTAATTGATCTTTTCTTTTCTTGTTGCATTATCGTTGCAACTTTGGACTCCTTGGGACCCAAGGAACCCAAGAGGCACGAAATCCACCTTTGGATTATATTCTTTTTCCTTCTAGAGGTTTCTACATCTTTCTTTTCTCCATTTCTCAATTATTCATTGAATTTCCTTATTATTGGGCCCAATAGCCAATAAAGCCCACAAAACAACCAACAAGGATATTTTAAACAAAATCCTTTTATTCAAAACAAGTTATATCCTTATATGTTCAAATATCTTTAATAGGAGAAATTACATTTCTCACCAAAAGATCCTTCCCCTCTTATAGGAATTATTCCCCCAAAATGCCACCAGGCACACAAACAAACATGATAAACCTTTCTTATGTCCATCACGGCTCCCATGTGGCCTCACCCTTTCCATGGTCCTTCCCTATAACCTTAATCATCTCATACTCTTTCATCAGAGTTCTCTATCACCTTGGTATATTGTACCCTCATAGGTGAATCAGGACATTTCACCCTCTCATAAATATGAATAGGTTCAGGGCATCAACACATGGTTTGGGTACCTCGCATGGTGCACTAGATCAGACTCATGTAACACATTATACATCATGTTATCCTGAGGGGTAAGGCTAAACACAACCATCTCCACTAATCCATCTCATATGGACCCATGTATCGGGGACTCAACTTTCTCAGCTATAACTTAGAGGGGTCGGATTTCACATCAAACACTCTCCCACAGTGAACTGCATGTCAGTCTGCTTTGCATCAGCTCACGACTCATGTCTCCCCTAGGCTCTCTCTCAGCCATTGCACGATCAAAGTGACTTCATTCTCACACATTGTGGTCCTTTTCTAACCTTTGCGAGGCCCCTTCACAAACATCATCTTAATGAAGTGGCGACTGACACAACCTCCCTTACAGACCTTCTTTACATCCTGATATTGGCTATGGTGGTTATCATCACATCTTACAGAGGACAAGAACCGTCTCCATGTATCACCCTGAACAAGCACACATGCTCTCATCAAACTCTCTTGTCTAGATCACACTAACCATTAGTTAGGGGTGATAAGTTGTACTCACATCGAGTTCTTCATGTATCTACTTCCACCTCATGGAAGTAAATCTTTAGGTTATACTAAAGAATTTTTGAACTCACATCATGGTGTAATCGAACCATCTCTTTTTCATATGTAGTCCCACCAGATTTGTCTTCTGATAGTATTCTTTCTTACTCATGTCATCAAGGTAAGGCGAGCTACCATAACCCATATTGCATCTTGACTTTCCTTGGTCTATGGGAGACTTACCACATCATCCATAGTGATGAACTCCCATTCCCACTTGGGGACTCTTTATCCTCTATGTCAATATGCTGGGTTACTAGTGTTCATCCTTCACCTCCTAGCTTGCATGGCGACAAGCCATGTGCAACATCATCTTAAGCATCCAAAGTACTACTGTTACTTACTATCTTAGTAGTACCACGGTGTATAATGATCTTAAAATCATGATCTCATGTATGTCATGATTCCTCAAGATTGATTCCTCAAAAACCCTAAACCACTCTAGTCGGGGTTTCATCACCTTATTTTCTAGAGAAGTGTATCTGAGGTTCTACAACCATCCTTTTATTGCATCAAGGCCTAGGCTGGCTAACCAAACAACCACTAACTTGATCAACCGTTATCATTACATCAGAGTGTCAGCCAAACATATCTCCTTTTTCAAGCTTAGGGTTAACCTAACAACGTCTTCTAGCCTCTAGCTAAACTAGGCAGCTTCATCTCAACTAGAGCGTCCATTACCACTTAACATCCTTAGGTGTTAGGTAATGTTGAGGACATACACCTCCATATATTCCACCTATCATCTCATCCCAAACTCTATGTCTACATTCATCAAGAAAACTCTGAGCTCATTCTCTTGGTTTTCGAACTCAACCTTTTATAACTCATAGCTCATGATAAAAATATCCTCATAAGTTGACTACCTTATTTCTCTTAGTGTTGGTAAACCATCCATGTATCGTTCACTCCACATGGGTATGTTATCATCTCTGTCCTCATACCTCATAGAAACATTCCAACTCACATCATCTTTATCCTTTGTGTATGGTTTGCATATTGTCCTATCTCTCACCCCCATAACAAGAGGAAATAAACATTTGGCAGTCGTCCAAACACAATGTTCTCCCTGTTCCAAGAGTAGAGATGGTACATCCCACATTTCCAATACACCTTCAAACCTATGTTGAAGCGTGCAACGTATGTCTCTACATCACAATCATCTCGATATCAAAGTTACTTCCATGGAAAACTGGTCTCGAACCTACTTGGGTCACCACAAAATCCTTGGTCATCTCCTCTAGGTCTATAGGGTGCCGACACTTATGGGATCATCCCTCTTCCCTTATGCATCTAGACAGTGCCCTTATCATCTGCCCTTTGGGTCCCATGAGTTCATGAAGGTGATCAATCTCCTAACCCATGGCCCTCAGACAATGACAGTTATTACCTTCTGACCCTATGGTCATGTGCAAATAGAGAATTACACAACTTCTACTTCCATCAGTCTTATCCCGACCTGACCCTAGGATAGACTTAGGATTCTATTATAGTACATGTCCAACTTAGAACCTTACCCAAGTCTCCATCATCTCTCTCTGTATTCAAGGGATGACTTTCATCCTTTCACAGGGGTCATGGAATCCTACCTACCTTGGTCAGGCCCCATACCAGTTATCTCCATGGTAACACATCCACATGCACTTAGAGATGGTTATCTATGGGTCTATAGCTTCATTCTCTTACCATGTACTCTTCACTTAGCTTCTCAAGATCCTATGATACCTCTTTAGGTTACCTTAAAACACACAAAAACTAGTATACACCCTACAAAAGGGTCCCTCTCCAAGGATGGAAGGAAGCTACATCTCTTGATAAAAATGGTCACAAACGTCCTTATGTCTAGCGTTTACATCCACATGAGAATGCTTAACCCTAGGAAGCTACTAAGGCATAAGCAGACCACCTAGTAAACCATGCTTGGTCATACTTGTTCTCATTCCTCACCATTAGACCAAGAACATACCTTCCCATATCACCAACTTAGCTATGAGGGGTTCATCAACCATACCTTAAACTTAAGGGGTTTCCCTTTCCTCTAAACATGAGGAGTACTATGCTCGAATCTATAAAAACTCAAATCTCACCATGAACATTAGGTACACCACTTCCCCTCTTAGGGCTAGGAACCCTAGATTCTCTTTTCTGTTGTCCAAATTCATGCCAACCTTTGAACCACGAACTAAGCATGTACAAGGCATGACATGCACTTCCTATCATCCTTGTACTCAAGTAACACTTTAGAGTGGAGTCCTCCTCAAGGAAAACCAACAAGGTATAAGGCCTCACAACTTGTTACTAAACCTCTTCAGGGTCAAAGGAACTCTTCTTCCCATCTGAGAAGGTGACACCTATACCATAGGCAGATAGGTACCATCAACCTCATCTTCTCTCTAGGGTTTGGTTCCTCTAAAAAAAACTAAGATACCATCAGTCTCCAGGGATCAAGCAATGAGGCAACCACTATCATTCACTTAGATCACATCATTCTCAACTTGCCACTGTTCCTCATATCTCAGAGTCTAAGCTACCAACCCTCTTTCTTGGGTCCTACTCTCTCTTTCTCTAGATCTAACCCTACAAACAACTTCACTACTAGAGGTCCTCTCTCTAGGAAGGTGGATCAAGCTCATAAGTATACCCCTACAAGGGTGAAGCCTATGTTCAAACTTATGTTTACTCAATAATATACAGAGCTCCTTTATGCTATCTCATAAGCTATCCATCGTACTCTCCTGGCCAGGGTTTCAACCTATTTCCCGTACTACTGATGTACTATGGGTGCATGTTATGCCCTAAGTGTATAAGCCCATAGGGTTTCTATAGGTTCTTCTATAACCTCATCAATGAAGGAGCTATCCTTCACTCTAGCATGCATGACCCTTCCCAAGGTTGGTTCCCCAAAGGCACTAGGTCATTCAACCTCTCATGGCTCATAGCATCATGGGTACTAAACTAAAAGCATGTCCACTCACACACATGATCTACCATGATATCTAGCTCATCGCGTCATCTCTCTCTCTAACCTTCACTTAGGGTTAGGGCTAGCATCATCCTCAAAGGATATGCTAGGTCTTTACTTATAATGGAGGTCTCTACCTCTAATACTTACTTTCTCCACTCACCCTCCTGATGAGGAGGTCTAGACTTAGGTCTCTCTTGAGGGCATGACAACATATGTCATACGACCTAAGCATGTATCTATTCTTTAGTTTACGATTAAACTATTAATCTTATGTCCATGATAACTTATTTACATGCTTTTCATTAATTTTGGTGGAGGATTTCTTAGACCTTATCAACTTTACCCATACCTCAAGAGGGTGAGGAAAAGAGAGAAAACCCTAATCCTTAAGGTCCTTAACAACATTTGAGTTGAGAAGGGATGAACTAGATGAGAGAGTCCAAAAGGTATCTTATTTTGAGTCAAATCCTAAGACTTTGGCCAGGTAGTCACATTAATCCGGGAGTCCTCATATTCCAACTAGCGGTGCAGAGGAAAATCTTGCCAGCCCCCAAACGTGATCCTTTTCTAAACACCTCTATCTTTTGGAAAATCCTCTAATAACTCCTTTGGGTTCTATAGAGTTTGTAAAATTTAATAATTATTAAAGATTAAATGAGGAACCTATTCTCTGATAACAAATGTAATGACCCCCCTCCGATAACCCCCAATTAAGGGAGACCAGAAGGTCAGAGCCATTATCCCAATTTTCAGATCAAAGGTTTGACAAATAATCAATAATAATTATCAAATTCTACCAAACTATACTGAAAGATGGAATAAAATTAAACTTTGCATAATTTTTTCAAAAACATGGATATCTACTTCTATCAGCATCTGAAGTTTATTTTAACTAATCAACCTTTGTACTTTAATTCTTAATTACTTCGAAATGCGTGACTTTACTTTTTTTCCTTTTTAATCTTGTACCTAAAACGCCGACAAACAAAACATCAGTCATCATATCAGAATATGCCGATTTGTGGGGACAACCAAAATTTCACACATATGGTTAACAATCTAAATATCGCTATCAAGTTAATTAACAAGCCAATTTATGCTTTCAATGTGACATTCTCCACCGCTTTTGCCCTACCCTGGAATACCCCCTTTAGGGTTTCTCTTTTGCCATTGACTTAAGGCAACCTTCTCAATCCCGAGCTTGGTGCCTGGGGTCACCCTTCATGGTGCCCTTTAGCCATGCAATATCATAGGCCACCTTCTCAATCCCGATCTTGGTGCCTGGGTTCACCACTCATGGTGCCCATGGGTCTTCCCTCCTAGGCTTGACCTTTTTGCATCATCCATCAGGATGACATGTAGGTGCGAGAATACACACTAGTATTATGATTATGATAATCATAGTGACTTTATGATTTGCAAGTATGAACATCCAAACTGATAAGTTGCATTCAATGCGATGAATCATTCGAGAAACTCGTTGAGAAACTAATGTGATTAACCATAATTAACGAGATACTTGTCAGGCTGATTTGAGATAGAATTAATCCAATCAATGCAAGAATTCCAATAGGCAAGAAAGCACACAAAGAGATCCTAAAATATGTATACAATTTCCTATCATTTATCATGCCATCATGATCTATTAAACCTAGCTTGCTTCCTAGGGTTTCTAGTCCACTTTTAGTGTTTCTATTGCAATTAGGGTTTCACTTCATTTTTACACTTTTAAACCCTAATTTTATACAATTACTCACCAACCCTAATTATCTCATCTATTCTTCACGAAAGATATTAAGATTACCTTTTAACAACATATTACCTTAATTTTGGATTAAGGGCACCATTAAATGTCCATTAAGTCTATCATGCCTCCTTTGCATTAAAACTACCATTTTTGTCCTTTTATTTTATGTCAAGATCATTAGGCCTAATTATCGTCTTTGCTTCCTTCCGGATTAACAACTCATAGTTCATTACGATCTAATTCACATATGAACTCTATTTATCATTAATTCCACCTTTATCCATTAGAAAACCCTAATTACCATATTAAGGGTATTTATCCCCAATTAGGAACTTTTATACTCAAAATAGCTTAGAACCATCATATCTCAGCTTTATTCATGAATTTGAACAACTAAAGCCATTAAGAGTCACAATTGCTAAGATTAGCGTTTCAAGGCCCATTAAAGCTCGTTTATGCACATGGAATTCTTAATTAAACCAAATATGTGAAAAGTTCATCCTTTTTTTTCTTAATGTACCCTTTTACCATTAACAGGTTAATATCAACTTTAATCATCCATTAAACCCTACTAAATACATTAATCATCTCAAAATAGGATTTTTTAATCATTAATACATTAAAGTTGATAGCTTCCATTACTTTTCAAATTGCAAACAGAAAAAGGTTTCAACTATATTTTTATTGCATTCGTAATGTTCTTATCAGAAAAATTCATATATTATCTGCATCCATCTGAGCTACCATTAATTAGATATGACTTTCGCAAGAATAACTTACTTAGACCAATATGAAGATGACACGTCCTCCTTCTCCATGCAACACATCTCATTTGGAAAACATAATTGAATTACGATTTTTCCTTTACTTAAGTGGTTGGTCCTTTACACGCCAGAGGGGCATTTCGGTCGAACACGATTCTAGGTTTTCTTCAACCTCGCGATGCCCGACCTAGCCACCGGTTGCAGTCGTAGCGCAACTTGTGTGGCTCCACCTCCCTTTCCTGGACCCCGACGATCGCCGCCACTCCTTTCCCTAGCTCCGCCGCATCCCGCCACACCTGGGGCGCCGCCCAGATTGTGGCCTAGGTGGCTAGGTCTAGAGAACCCGACCTACAACTTGTTGTCAGTTTGAAGCCATCCAGTGGCTGTTGCGTCATGGCTAGAGCAAAGCGACGATCGCCAAGCTTTCTTCCTGCGGTGTGGGAGCATCGAGCTTCCAACAAGACCCCTTCATGACCCTCATTTGCTCCAGGGTGTCTATACCCATCACGGATAGGGTTTGCACAAAAAGAACATGAATACGAGATAGAGGGTTGCGTGGGATTCTCTTAAACTCGAGCCAAAGTTTCTACCCCTTATATAGGGGAGGGTATCAATGCCCTAAGATGCTTGTTCACGAAGAAACAAAGCCTATTTCCAATAGAAATCTGATTTCTTCATTAAGAAGCAAGTTTCTCTCTCTTTTAAATATATTTTTTATATTATTTATTCTTTTAATATTAGGATTTAGAAAATCCTCTCTCTTATTCTCATTATACTTGCCTTTTAATCTATTGGCATGAATTTCTATTTTGTTTTAGTAGAAAATAACTCGTTTTTAACAATGCCACCAAATTCATTAATTATGCATCACATTATACTCTTATTTTGCATTATTGGTATTGTATCTTTCTTTTTCTTCATTGGGGTTCCTTGGACCCCAAGAAACTCTAATATTTCGAATTCCTTTTTAGTGGATACTCATTATCCTTCTAGATGCATTTATATCCATAATTTCTCATTATCTTATTCATTTCTTTATTAAAATATCTCTTTTTAAGGATTTATCTTTATCTCTCTTTTAGTTTCCTTATTGGAGTTCCTTTTGACATTAGGAACCTTATGGATATGAAAATCCACCAAAAATAACTCAATCATACCTCTTTCCACTTATTTCCCATATTTTATCCTTGTTTTCAATTTCTTTCTTAGTAAGTAAATATTAATTAATCTTTTCTTTTCTTGTTGCATTATCTTTTCAACTTTGGACTCCTTAGGACCCGAGGAACCCAAGAGGCATGAAATCCACCTTTGGATTATATTCTTTTGCCTTCTAGAGGTTTCTACATCTTTCTTTTCTCCATTTCTCAATTATTCATTAATTTCCTTATTATTGGGTCCAATATCCAATAAAGCCCACAAAACAACCAACAAGGCTATTGTAAATGAAATCATTTTATTCAAAACAAATTATATCCTTATTTGTTCAAATATCTTTAATAAGAGAAATTACATTTCTCACCAAAGGATCCTTCCCCTCTTATAGGAATTTTGCCCCCAAAATTCCACCAGGCACACAAACAAATAGGATAAACCTTTCTTATGTCCATCACGGCTCCCATGTGGCCTCACCCTTTCCATGGTGCTTCCCAAGAACCTTCATCATCTCATATTCTTTCATATGATTTCTCACTCACCTTGGTATATTGTACCCTCACAGGTGACTCAGGACATTTCAGCCTCTCATAAAGCTCAATAGGTTCAGGGCATCAACTCATGGTTTGGATACCTCACAAGGTGCACTAGATCAGACTCTGGTAACACATTATACATCACATTATCCTGAGGGGTAAGGATAAATACAACCATATCCACCAATCCATTTCAAATGGACCCATGTATCAGGGGCTCAACCTTCTCAGCTATAACAGAGGGGTCAAATTTCACATCACACACTCTCCCACATTGAACTACATGTCAGTCTGCTTTCATTAGCTCATGATTCATGTCTCCCCTGGGCTATTTCTCAGCCATTACACGATCAAAGGGACTTCATCTGCACACACTGTGGTCCTTTTCTAACCTTTGTGGGGCCCCTTCACCCACATCATCTTAATGAAGTGGCGACCGACAAAACCTCCCTTACAGAGCTTCTTTACATCCCAATACTGGCTATGGTGGTTAACATCACATCTTACAGAGGACAATAACTATCTCCATGTATCACCCTGAACAAGCACACATTCTCTCATAAGACCATCTTGTCTGGATCATACTAACCATTAGTTAGGGGTGATAAGTTGTACTTACATTGAGTTCTTCATGTATCTACTTCCACCCCATGGAAGTAAATCTTTAGGTTATACTCAAGAATTTTAGAACTTGCATCATGGTGTAGTCAAACCATCTCTTTTTCATATGTAGTCCAACTGGATATGTCTTCTGACAATATTCTTTCTTTCTCATGTCATCTAGGTAAGGCGAGATACCAAAACCCATATTGCATCTTGACCTTACTTGGTCTAGGGGAGACTTACCACAACATGCATAGTGATGACCTCCCATTCCCTATCAGGGACTCTTTAACCTTTATGTCAATACACTGGGTTACTGGTGTTCGTCCTTCACCTCCTGGATTGCATGGAGACAAGCCACGTGTAATGTCATCTTAAGCATCCAAAATACTACTATCACTTACTATCTTAGTAGTACCACGATGTATGATGATCTTAAAATCATGATCTCCTGTATGTCATGATTCCTCAAGATTGATTCCTCGAAAACCCTAAACCACTCTAGCCGGGGTTTCATCATCTTCTTTTCCAGAGAAGTGTATCTGAGGTTCTAAAACCATCCTTTTATTGCATCAAGGCCTAGGCTGGCTAACCAAACAACCACTAACTTGATCAACCATTATCATTACATCTGAGAGTCCGCCAAACATATCTCATTTTTCAAGCTTAGGGTTAACCTAACAACCTCTTCTAGAGTCTAGCTAAACTAGGAAGCTACATCTCAACTAGAGCATCCAATACCACTTCTCATCCTTAGGTGTTAGCTAATGTTGAGGACGTACACATCCATCTATTCCACCAACCATCTCATCCCAACCTCTAAGTCTACCTTCATCAAGAAAACTCTGAGCTCATTCTCTTGGTTTTCGAACTCAACCTTGTATAACTCATAGCTCATGATAAAAACATCCTCATAAGTTGACTACCTTATTTCTCTTAGTGTTGGTAAACCATCTATGTATCGTTTACTCCACAAGGGGATGTTATCATCTATGTCCTCATACCTCAAAGAAATGTTCCAAGTAACATCATCTTTATCCTTGGTGTATGGTATGGATACTATCCTATCTCTCACCCCCATAACAAGAGGAAATAAGCATTTGGAGGCCACCCAAACACAAAGTTCTCCCTATTCCAAGAGTAGAGATGGTACATCCCACATTGCTAGTACACCTTCAAACCTAAGTTGAAGTGTGCAACATATGTCTCTACATCACAGTCATCTTGATATCAAAGTTACTTCCATGGAAAATTGGTCATGAACCTACTTGGGTCACCACAAAATACTTGGTCATCTCTTCTAGGTCTATAGGGTACCGACACATATGGGGTCATCCCTCTTCCCTTATGCATACAGAGAGTGCCCTACTCATCTGCACTTTCAATCCCATGAGTTCATGAAGGTGATCAATCTTCTAACCCATGGCCCTCTGAGAATGATAGTTGTTACATCCCAACCCTATGCTCATGTGCAACTAGGGAATTAGGAAACTCCTACTTCCATCGGTCTTATCCCCACCTGACACTAGGATAGACTTAGAATTCTATTTTAGTACATGACCAACATAGAACCTTACCCAAGTCTCCATCATCTCTCTCTATATTCATGGGCTGACTTTCAACCTTTCACAGGGGTCATGGCGACCTGCTTACCTTGGTCAGACCCCATACCAGTTACCTCCATGGTAATACATCTACATGCACTTAGAGATGGATATCTATGGGTCTACAGGTTTATTCTCTTACCATGTACTCTTCACTTAGCTTCTTAAGATCCTATGAGACCTCTGGTTACCTCAAAACCCACAAAAATTGGTATACACCTACAAAAGGGTCCCTCTCCTAGGATGGGAGGAAGCTACATCTCTTGATAAAAAGGTCACCAACGTCCTTATGTCTAGGTTTTACATACACATGAGCATGATTAACCCTAGAAAGCTACTAAGGAACAAGCAGACCACCTACTAAACCATGCTAGGTCATACTTGTTCTCATTCCTCACCATTGGACCAAGAACATACCTTCCCATATCACGAACTCAGCTACGAGGGGTTCATCAACCATACCTTAAACTTAAGGGGTTTCCCTTTCCTATAAACATGAGGAGTACTCTGCTCGAATCTATAAAAACTCAAATCTCACCATGAGCATTAGGTACACCACTTCCCCTCCTCAAGGACAATCAACAAGGTATAAGGCCTCACAACCTATTACTAAACCTCTTCAAGGTCTAAGGAACTCTTCTTCCCATCTCAGAAGGTAAACACCTATACCTTAGGCACATAGGTACCATCAACCTCATATTCTCTCTAGGGTTTGGTTCCTCTAATGACAACCAAGATACCATCAGTCTCTAGGGATCAAGCAATGAGGAAACCACTATCAATCACTTAGGTCGCATCATTCTAGACTCCCCATTGTTCCTCATATCTCAGAGTATAAGCTTCCAACCCTCTTTCTTGGGTTCTGCTCTCTCTCTCTCTAGAGCTAACCCTACAAACAACCTCACTACCAGAGGTCATCTCTCCAGGAAGGTGGATCAAGCTCACAAGCATACCCCTATATGGGTGAAGCCTATGTTTAAACTTATGTTTGCTCAAGAATATCCAGAGCTCCTTTATGCTTATCTCATAAGCTATCCATCATTCTCTCCTGGCCAGGGTTTCAACCTATTGCTAGTACTACTGATGTACTCTTGGTGCATGTTATGCCCTACTCACATAAGCCCATAGGGTTTCTATAGGTTCTTCTCTGACCTCATCAATGAAGGAGCTATCCTTCACTCTAGAATGCACGACCCTTCCCACGGTTGATTTGCCAAAGGCACTAGGTCATTCAACCTCTCATGGCTCATACTGTCATGGGTATTAAACTAAAAGCATGTCCACTCACACACATGATCTACCATGATATCTAGCTCATCGCGTCATCTCTCTCTCTAACCTTCACTTAGGGTTAGAGTTAGCATCATCCTCAAAGGATATGTCAGGTCTTTACCTATAATGGAGGTCTCTACCTCCAAGACTGAATTTCTCCACTCACCCTCCCGATGAGGAGATCTAGCCTCAGGTCTCTCCTGAGGGCATGATAGCATATGTCATATGACCTAAGCATGTATCTATTCTTTAGTTTATGATTAAACTATTAAGCTTATGTCCATGACATCTTATTTACATACTTTTAATTAATTTTGGTGGAGGATTTATTAGACCTTATCAACTTTACCCATACCTCAAGAGGGTGAGGAAAAGAGAGAAAACCCTAATCCTTAAGGTCCTTAACAACATTTGAGTTGAGAAGGGATGAACAAGATGAGAGAGTCCTAAATGTATCTTATTTCGAGTCAAATCCTGAGACTTTGTCCAGGTAGTCACACTAATCCAGGAGTCCTCATATTCCGACTAGTGGTGGGAAGGAAAATCTTGCCATCCCCCAGACGTGATCCTTTTCTAGACACCTCTATCTTTTGAAAAATCCTCTAATAACTCCCTTGGGTTCCACAGAGTTTGTAAAATTTAATAATTATTAAAGAAATTAGGAACTTATGCTCTGATACCAAATGTAACGACCCCGCCTCCCAGTAACCCCCAATTATGGGAGACCCGAAGGTCAGAGCCGTTATCCCAATTTTCGGATCAAAGGTTCAACAAATAATCAATAATAATTATCAAATTCTACCAAACAATACTGAAAGCTGGAATAAAATAAAAATTTGCATACCTTTTTCAAAAACATGGATATCTACTTCTATCAACATCTCAAGTCTATTTTAACTAATACTCGTTTGTACTTTAATTCTTAATTACTTCCACATGTGCCACTTTACTATTTGTCCTTTTCAATCTTGTACCTAAAACGTCAACAAACAAAACATCAGTCAGCATATCAGAATATGCTGGTATGTGGGGACAACCACAATTTCACACATATGGCTAGCAATCTAAATATCAGAATCAAGATAATTAACAAGCCAATTTACGCTTTCAATGTGACATTCTCCACTGCTTTTTCCCTACCTTGGAATACCCCCTTTAGGGTTTCTCTTTTTCCATTGACTTAAGGCCACCTTCTCAATCCCGAGCTTGGTGCCTGGGGTCACCCTTCATGGTGTCGTTTAGTCATGCAACATCATAGGCTACCTTCTCAATCCTGAGATTGGTGTCTGGGGTCACCACTCATGGTGCCCATGGGTCTTCCCTCCTGGGCTTGACCGTTTTGCATCATCCATCAGGGTGGCATGCAGGTGTGAGAATACACAATGGTATTTTGATTATGATAATCATAGTGACTTTATGATTTGCAAGTATGAAGATCCAAACTGATAAGTTGCATTTAAGGCGATGAATCATTCAGTAAACTCTTTGAGAAACTAATGCGATTAACCATAATTAACCACATACCTGTCAGGCTGATTTGAGACATAATTAATCCAATCAATGCAATAATTCCAATAGGCAAGCAAGCACACAAAGAGATCCTCAAATATGTATACAATTTCCTATCATTGATCATGCCATCAAGATCTATTAAACCTAGCCCGCTTCCTAGGATTTCTAGTCCACTTTTAGGATTTCTATTGCATTTAGGGTTTCACTTCATTTTTACTCTTTTAAACCCAAATTTTATACAATTACTCAAAAACCCTAATTATCTCATCTATTATTCAAGAAATATATTAAGGTTACCTTTTAACAACATATTACCTTAATTTCGGATTAAGGGCACAATTAAATGTCCATTAAGTGTATTATGCCTACTTTGCATTAAAACTACCATTTTTGTCCTTTTACTTTATGAAAAGATCATTAGGCCTAATTATCGTCTTTGGTTCCTTCTGGATTAACAACTCATAGTTCATTATGATCTAATTCACATATGAACTCTATTTATCATTAATTCCACCTTTTTCCATTAGAAAACCCTAATTACCATATTAAGGGTATTTATCCCCAATTAGGAACTTTTATACTCGAATTAGCTTAGAACCATCATATCTCAACTTTATTCATGAATTTGAACAACTAAAGCCATTAAGAGTTACAATTGCTAACATTAGGGTTTCAAGGCCCATTAAAGCTCGTTTATGCACATGGAATTCTAAATTAAACCAATTACGTGCAAAGTTCATCCTTTTTTTTCTTAATGTGCCCTCTTACCATTAATAGGTTAATATCAACTTTATTCCTCCATTAAACCCTTCTAAATACATTAATCATATCAAAATAGGGTTTCTTAATCATTAATACATTAAAGTTGATAACTTCCATTAATTTTCGAATTGCAAACAGAAAAAAGTTTCAATGATATTTTTATTGCATTCCTCATGTTCTTCTGAGCAAAATTCATATGTTATGCGCAACCATCCGAGCTACCATTAATTAGATATGAATTTCACAAGAATAACTTACTTGGACCAATCAGAAGCTAACACGTGCTCCTTCTCCATGCAACACATCTCGTTTGGAAAACATAACCGAATTACGGTTTTGCCCTTACTTAAGTGGTCGATCCTTTACACGCCAGAGGGGCATTTCGGTCCAATGCGATTCTAGGTGGTCTTCAACCTTGTGATGCCCAACCTGGCCGTTGGTTGCAGCCCTAGCCGTGACTTGTGTGGCTCCTCCTCCCTTTCCTGGACCCAGACGACCACCGCCACTCCTTGCCCTAGCTCTACACATCCTACCGCACCTGGGGCACCACCCAGCTTGCGGCCTAGGTGGCTAGGTCAGGAGAACCCGACCTACAACTTGTGGCTAGTTTGTAGCCATCCAGTGGTTGCTGCGTCAGGGCTAGAGAAAAGTGATGACCGCCAAGCTTTCTTCTAGCGACGTGGGAGCATCGAGCTTCCAGGAAGACCCCTTCCCGACCCTCGTTTGCTCCAGGGTGTCTCTACCCATCACGGCTAGGGTTTGCATGGAAAGAACAAGAAGAAGATAGAGAGGGTTGCATGGGATTCTCTTAAACTCGAGCCAAAGGTTCTACCCCTTATATAGGGGAGGGTATCAACACCCTAAGATGCTTGCCCACGAAGAAACAAAGCCCTTTTCCAATAGGAATCTGATTCCTTCATTAAGAAGCAAGTTTCTCTCTCTCTTAAATATCTTTTTGATATTCTTTATTCTTTGGATATTAGGATTTTGAAAATCCTCTCTCTTATTCTCTTTATACTTGTTGTTTAATCTATTGGCACGAATTTCTATTTTTAGTAGAATATACCTCCTTTTTAACAATGCCACCAAATTCATTAATTATGCATCACATTATACTCTTATTTTACATTATTGGTATTTTCTCTTTCGTTTTCTTCATTGGGGCTCCTTGGACCCCAAGAAACTCTAATATTTCGAAATCCTTTTTAGTGGATACTCATTATCCTTCTAGATGCATTTATATCCCTAATTTCTCATTATCTTATTCATTTCTTTATTAAAATATTGCTTTTTAAGGATTTCTCTTTTTCTCTCTTTTATTTTCCTTATTGGAGTTCCTTTTGACATTCAGAACCTGATGGATACAAAAATCCACCAAAAATAACTTAATCATACCTCTTTCGACTTATTTCCCATATTTTACCCTTGTTTTGATTTTCTTTCTTAGTAAGGAAATATTTAATTGGTCTTTTCTTTTCTTGTTGCATTATCTTTTCAACTTTGGACTCCTTAGGACCCAAGGAACCCAAGAGGTACTAAATCCACCTTTGGATTATATTCTTTTGCCTTATAGAGGTTTCTTCATCTTTCTTTTCTCCATTTCTCAATTATTCATTGAATTTCCTTATTATTGGGCCCAATAGACAATAAAGCCCACAAAACAACCTACAAGGATATTGTAAATGAAATCCTTTTATTCAAAAAAAATTATATCCTTATTTGTTCAAATATCTTTAATAGGAGAAATTACATTTCTCACCAAAAGATCCTTCCCCTCTTATAGGAATTTTGCCCCCAAAATTCCACGAGGCACACAAACTAACAGGATAAACCTTTCTTATGTCCATCACGACTCCCATTTGGCCTCAACCTTTCCATGGTGCTCCCCAAGAACCTTCATCATCTCATATTCTTTCATCTAAGTTCTCTTTCACCTTGGTATATTGTACCCTCATAGGTGACTCAAAACATTTTAGCCTCTCATAAAGCTGAATAGGTTCAGGCATCACCACATGGTTTGGGTACCTCACATGGTGAACTAGATTGGATTCATGTAACACATTATACATCACATTATCCTGAGGGATAAGGCTAAACACAACCATCTCCTCCAATCCATCTCAAATGGACCCATGTATCAGGGACTCAACTTTCTCAACTATAACTCAGAGGGGTCGGATTTCACATCGCACACTCTCCCATAGTGAACTGCATGTCAGTCTGCTTTGCATCAACTCACGACTCATGTTGCCCCTGGGCTATCTCTCATCCATTGCACAATCAAAGCGACTTCATCAACACACACTGTGGTCCTCATCTGACCTTTGTGAGGCCCCTTCACCAACATCATCTTAATGAAGTGGTGACCGACACAACATCCCTTATAGAGCTTCTTTACATCTCGATACTAGCTATGGTGGTTATCATCACATCTTACAGAGGACAAGAACTGTCTCCATGTATCACCCTGAACAAGCACACATGCTCTCATCAGACCCTCTTGTCTAGATCATACTAACCATTAGTTAGGGGTGATAAGGTGTACTCACATCGAGTTCTTCATGTATATACTTCCACCTCATGGAAGTAAATCTTTAGGTTATACTCAAGAATTTTTGAACTCACATCATGGTGTAGTTGAACCATCTCTTTTTCATATGTAGTTCAACCGGGTCTGTCTTCTGATAGTATTCTTTATTTCTCATGTCATCTGGGTAAGGAGAGCTACCATAACCCATATTGCGGGCCCTTCAAGCAGCCTTCGGACCTCTGTTATTGTACTTTGTGGAGTGCCTCCAGGAGTAGTCAGGGCCTTTCTCTGAAAAGGAAGATTGAGCAAGGCCTCCAGTCCAGATCCAGAAAGAAGGAAAGAAAGTTTTCCTCCCCTCCGCCGCCGGTCATAGGGTTTCTAGTCCACTTTTAGGGTTTCTATTGCAATTAGGGTTTCACTTCATTTTTTACTCTATTAAACCCTAATTTTATACAATTACTCACAAACCCTAATTATCTCATCTATTCTTCATGAAAGATATTAAGGTTACCTTTTAACAACATATTACCTTAATTTCAGATTAAGGGCACAATTAAATGTCCATTAAGTATATTATGCCTCCTTTGCATTAAAACTACCATTTTTGTCCTTTTACTTTATGACAAGATCATTAGGCCTAATTATCATCTTTGGTTCCTTCCATATAAACATCTCATAGTTCATTATGATCTAAGTCACATATGAACTCTATTTATCATTAATTCCATCTTTATCCATTAGAAAACCCTAATTACCACATTAAGGATATTTATCCCCAATTAGGAACTTTTATACTTGAAATAGCTTAGAAACATCATATCTCAGCTTTATTCATGAATTTGAACAACTAAAGCCATTAAGAGTCACAACTGCTAACATTAGTGTTTCAAGGCCCATTAAAGCTCGTTTATGCACATGGAATTCTAAATTAAACCAATTATGTGCAAAGTTCATCCTTTTTGTTCTTAATGTACCCTTTTACCATTAACATGTTAATATCAACTTTAATCATCCATTAAACCCTACTAAATACATTAATCATCTCAAAATAGGGTTTCTTAATCATTAATACATTAAAGTTGATACCATTACTTTTCAAATTTCAAAAATAAAAAGGCTACAATTATATTTTTATTTCATTGCTCGTGTTCTTTTGAGAAAAATTCATATATTATGTGCATCCATACGAGCTACCATTAATTAGATATGAATTTCATAAGAATAACTTACTTGGACCAATCAGAAGCTGACACATCGATAACCGAATTACAATTTTGCCCTTACTTAAGTGGTCGATCCTTTACACGCCATAGGGGCATTTTGGTCCAACACGATTCTCGGTTGTCCTCAACCTTGCGATGCCCAACCTGGCCGCCGGTTGCAGCCCTAACCGTGACTTGTAGGGCTCCTCCTCGCTTTCCTGGACCCCAACGACCGCTGCCACTCCTTGCCCTAGCTCCACCGAATCCCACCGCACCTGGGGCACCGCCCAACTCGTGGCCTAGGTGGCTAGGTCAGGAGAACCTGACCTGCAACTTGTGTCCAGTTTGCAGCCATGCAGTGGCTACTACATCAGGGCTAGAACAAAGTGATGACCGCCAAGCTTTCTTCCGATGGTGTGGGAGCATTGAGCTTCCATCAAGACCCCTTCACGACCCTTGTTTGCTCTAGGGTGTCTCTACCCATCACGACTAGGGTTTGCACATAAAGAACAAGAAGAAGGGAGAGAGGGTTGTGTGGGATTCTATTAAACTCGAGCCAAAGGTTCGACCCCTTATATAGGGGAGGGTATCAACGCCCTAAGGTGCTTGCCCACGAAGAAACAAATCCCTTTTCCAATAGGAATCTGATTCCCTTCATTGAGAAGCAAGTTTCTCTCTCTCTTAAATATCTTTTTGATATTCTTTATTCTTTGGATATGAGGATTTCGAAAATCCTCTCTCTTTTTCTCTTTATACTTGCCTTTTAATCTATTGGCACAAATTTCTATTTTCTTTTAGTAGAAAATACCTCCTTTTTAACAATGTTACCAAATTTATTAATTATGCATCACATTATCCTCTTATTTTGCATTATTAGTATTTTCTCTTTCTTTTTCTTCATTGGGGCTCCTTGGACCCCAAGAAATGCTAATTTTTCGTAATCCTTTTTAGTGGATACTCATTATCCTTCTAGATGCATTTATATCCATAATTTCTCATTATCTTATTCATTTCTTTATTAAAATATTTATTTTTAAGGATTTCTCTTTATCTCTCTTTTATTTTCCTTATTGGAGTTCCTTTTGACATTAGGAACCTTATGGATACAAAGATCCACCAAAAATAACTCAATCATACCTCTTTCCACTTATTTCCCATATTGTATCCTTGTTTTCAATTTCTTTCTTAGTAAGGAAATATTTAATTGATCTTTTCTTTTCTTGTTGCATTATCTTTGCAACTTTGGACTCCTTGGGACCCAAGGAACCCAAGAGGCACGAAATCCACCTTTGTATTATATTCTTTTGCCTTCTAGAGGTTTCTACATCTTTCTTTTCTCCATTTCTCAATTATTCATTGAATTTCCTTATTATTGGGCCCAATAGCCAATAAAGCCCACAAAACAACCAACAAGGCTATTGTAAACGAAATCCTTTTATTCAAAACAAATTATATCCTTATTTGTTCAAATATATTTAATAGGAGAAATTACATTTCTCACCAAAAGAACCCAAAAATTGGGGTTGTAACATTTCTAGTCTACTTGATACAAAGAATGTAATCAATAAATGCTACAACTGCATAGTGTACAAAAAAATTAAAGACCCATTTATATTTCAAAATACTGAATATCCGAATTCAAACATATAAGAGCATTTCTATTCATCTCCAATAAAACAACAATATGAAATGAAAGTTCTATCTCATTTTATATTTATGCTCATAATTCATGTTACTTATTTTGTTTCTAACCCTAATATTTCTAGGGTTCCTCTCTAGCCCATACTTCCACTGTATACCTAGCCAGGGTATACATGAAAGAATAGATAGAGTAGCTTGATACTGGTTGATCCAAGTACTCAGATACCGGGCCAGGATATCCAAATACTCAAATCCCCAGAGCTAACATCTTAACATCTCCTATCTGCCACACTTATGACTCTAACTGACTAACTTAATGGTCCCTGACAACTCAGCCTAAGCTCCGATACCAAATTGTTACACCCTGATCTCACAATTACCATTAATCATGAGATTAGGACATAAACTGATGATCTAACGTAATACAAAGATCACCCTTAACTTTTTGCTCTCTCTTCATTTTGTTTCTCACATGCAATCACATAAACTAACTTTATAAGAGAATCTAAACATTGATTTCTCTAATCTAATTTCAATAGAAAAAATGTATGTATAAACATTCATTATGTTTCTCATACTTTTAAACACATAAGACTTGCTGAGTCGCATATATTGCTAAAAGAGGAATAATGTTATACATCATCATTTACAACTCTCTCTTATTTCTTTACAATGACCTAGAGTGATAAGGACTGACTTAACTTAACTATACTCAGACTTAACTCTTGTGGCAGATCTACTCTTATGCAATGATATCTTCAATCCCCATGGTTTCCCTAAAAAATTTGAGTAGAGGGGTGGGCCTACTCGCTCAGTGAATGAGTAAAACAATAATGCAATCTAAAGTACAAAATCAGACATTTATCATTCTTGGATAATTGAAATAGAACAAGATAGTAATTTCAAATTTAAAAGACTAGATATTCAAAAACATACGAATAACATTGAAGCCTACATCCTTAGAAATAAAAAAGTATGGAAATATATTCCTCACTGTATTCAATATTACATTTAATGAACAACTACTGCAAAACTGAAATTAAATCTTTCTTAACTCTTCTTACTTATAACAAACTCTTTAAACCTATATGAACATATTTTATCTTATGCCATGATCATATGTAGTGTACACTACATATGAAGGTTCGTAGAGAACTACGATCTCACCGTACAAGACTTAGATGACACCCCGGGATTACTAAGTCTCACACGTCACTCGTCTGCAACTGGAAAAATGGCACTCTGGCCTCGGCACACCTGTGGGCTGTAAAACTGGACTCCTCCTCTAACCTGAGCATGCAGGAGGAGAGTCAAGCCACCTATTGGTTTTTCTATACTCTAGTGCCACCAGGATCTCTGGTTGATGTTGGACACTACATTCTGTATTTTAAGGAGACGTCTACTAGGGCTTCGTCCCCCGTACCGCCTATTAGTACATTCTGACCCCCGTATACAGGACACTGCTAGGGTTAGGTTGTTTCATCCCTATGACGCAAACCTCTCATAATTAATCTATGGTGTCCATGGCTCCTAAGTCTATTATTACTATAACTTTTATTATATCTTTCTTTTAGACTGATCTCTTTTAACTATGTATATTAATGACTACTCAGACTATTGAATTGGAATCACTGATGATACTGAACTGAATGATTAACATATGGTTTACCCCTTACTTAGGGTTTCTCCTTACTCATGCACATATAGCACTTCTCATGTATTCAAACATATATCATGTCTACTAATATAAATATTCTCATTCAACATTTCTCACATTATGCATGGCATCGATAACATACCTATCTAGGGCATGCCATATCTCTCCACTTGGAATAGCATAACAACATATGCATTTCATGACAAGTATTGGAGTTAGAAAATACAAGTATCATAAACAAAGCACATATGCATATAAGATAATATTCAGCTAAAATCCCACAATATCACATAAATCATTTCCATCAGCCATTTACTACTATATTAGATATGTATACTTGTAAAATAATACTAGATTGGATTTCCATCCTTGATTACTTGCTATTCACAGGATATGTATTGTGAAAATTAGAAACTCTATTTATCCATATATCAAATCAAAGAGATCAAACATGTAGAATTATATGCATTAAGAACATATGTAAGATCATATAAGCATAAATCCAAATTTCAGCTATAATGTTGTTCAAGCACCCGAATAAATTGAAAATTCAGATCTTCAGAAGGTTCTCAATAAACTTCTTAATTCTGTAGTATTCAAGATACGTGGATATCTATATCCATGTCATCATATAAATGTTTTCAGATCATAGTTGGAACATGAATTGAAGTATTCTATAAACTAAATTCAGGAACAATTCTTTTCATTTATTGTCATCTAGGGAGAAATCGAGAATATAAATTAAAATCATCTAATTGAGAACAATTGACTGAAATATTATTTTACCCACTCACCCTAAGCTATAAAACAGCTTAATAACGTATTCCATATCTGAAAATCTCGATCTCATATCAAAGCTCTAGAATTCGCCCGATTCTTCTTCCTTTCAACTCAGAAACCCTAGAATTGATGATTAGGATAGAAAGAGTGAGAAAAAGACTTGATTTGATATGATTTCAAATCCTATCAGGGGAGTGACAGAATCTTGACATTTGAGAGAAGATTCACCATGAAACTATATCCAAAGAAGTTAAAATTACATGTTTTCATCATTCCTCAGACCGCAAAACCCTAGATCAACAATTCCACCACTTTCTCCTTTCAAACCCTAAATATCCCTCTCTATCTAGGATATCATTTCTCTAGAATGAATCACGAATTATGAGAGCTACAAGTGTGTTAGGTTGACGATATAGAGAAATTGAGTTGCTTGGGTGAATTGCACATTGACCCCTCACTAAACTCTTTTCTTATTTCAGCAGATTTGTCTGTCATAAAAAGTTACTGTAATTTGTGTATTTTAGAGACCAAACCTTCTTGAAAAATTATGAAAATTTAGCATGTTGTGTATAATTGAGATATAAAGCTTCAACTTTAAATTATAGATTGTTATGTGCTAACATTAAATAATAAAAAATATAACAGTGCACTGCTATCCAAAAATCTACATAAATGTTAGTTGAAGAGAAATGCCCTAGAACACCTGTACAAGGTGCCACGACCGTGCCAAGATGGACATAACACGGACTTGCTTCATTCCCATGACCCTGGTGCATTGGTTTCATCATATTTGGATACAAAATTTGGTTAATAGTTAAATTCTTTCAAAACGGTTGTGTGGCCTAGAATGCCTGTGCCACCAACGACCCACCACGGCCGTGCTACCCACCTTAGTCGTGCTATCTTATCTTTCAACTACCATTTTCATTCTTCTTTACATACATCTCTCATTCCTCCCCAACATGAGCCTATTTAGTGAAAACCCTAATTTCAGCCGACTAGGGTTTATATTTTCTCAAACCCTAATTATACAAAGAGATAGCATACTTGGGGTTCTCATTAGGTTTAACATATCATGATTGAGATATCATCATTAATCATGTTTAAGTAATTATCAATCTAGTAAAGGATGTAATCATCCACACACACCCTAACTTACTAATTAAGCTCAGATACAGTCATAACATCCACCCTTGTGCTTGTAAAGCTCTCATCTTCTCCCAGTTCCCTATCCACTTCCTACATGAAAAAAGGTGAATCAAGATCCATCGAGTGAAGAAGGAGATGTAGCTGGTCCTCTTCAAGGTTGATGAAGAGGTGGTGATCATCTCCCAGTGAAGGAGAAGGCAAAGGCAAAAGATCTAAGAGGAGAAGCAAAGTCCTTCAAGGTGGAAGACTTGAGCTTGAGTGGGTAAGACCTTGGTGAAGGTTGAAGACTCAAGCAAAGTGGGTAAGTCTTTAGTAAGGTGGATATCTCCTTGTGGTTGGATGGTTAAGTCCTTTTGTGGTCTTGTGTTGTAACTCATATTGGTGATAATATAGAGAAAATCACTTGCAAAGTCCCAGAGGTTGACCTCTCTAGGTAGTAGACTGGTTCACTTCTAGTTTGAAGTGTGGAACCACTCTACATCCCTTTTTCAAGTGCTTACTACCAATCTCTCTCATCATTTCTATGCTTGTTAGATAGGACTTCGAATTTCACTTAAGATATTGCTTTAAACTTGATATAATTTGAAGGTCTGATCTATTTTGTGAGAAGTTTTGTAGCTCTATTCACCCCCCCTCTAGAGCCCTTAGATCCAACAAGTGGTATTAGAGCCAAGGATCTTCTCCAACAATCTTCCACGAGATGAGAAGATGGGCGACAACCTACTTGGTTCTCTCAACCTAGAGGGAGACTTCTCCATGCATCCTCTAGTCTTTGATGGCACCAACTTCCTTTAGTGGAAGAGATGTATGCAATTCTACATTCAAGGGATGAACTTTGACATGTGCAAGGTGATTATCACACCTTACAAGGAGCCAATCAGAGCTGTTTCTACATGGAGTGAAGCTGCACTCAAAGAAGCCCAACTCAATTCCAAAGCCATAAGCATCATCTACGCAACCCTCACTCCTATGGAGTTCAACCATATCTCATATTGGGACACTGCCTATGAGATTTGGGACAAGTTGTGCATCACCTATGAAGTCACAAAGCAAGTTAAGGAGGCAAAGATTTACATGGTGAACAACCTTCTAGATAACTTCAAGATGGGTAAGAAAGAAGGGATTGTGGAAATGTACTCAAGACTCAATGTCATCATCAATGGGTTGGATGCATTGGGCAATACTTTAGATAGAGGTGTAATCAACTCAAAGATCTTGAGGACTCTACCAAAGAAATGGGAGTAAAATGTCACCTCCATTGAAGAAGTGAGGAGACTTAGTGACATCCCAACCAAAGATCTAATTGTCAACCTTCAAGCTCATGAGCCTAGACTTGGCAAGCAAGAAGAAGAAGCCATGCATGAAGAGAAGGAATCCAAGAAGATCAAAGATAGTGCTTTCAAAGCATAAGTGGAGATTGTCATCCTTCAAAAACAACTTGCTTTCTAGACATATCACTCCTCCTCTAGTGAAGATGAAGGCCCTAGGGAGCATGAAGCCAACTACATCAAGGGCAAACACTTTAAGGGAAAGCAAGCCTCTTCCTCCTCTACTCTGAGATGCTACAAGTGTGGTCAAAAGGGGCACTACAAGAGTGAATGCCCCAAGTCAAGAAAGTCACACCACAAGGGTAGATCAAAGAAGGAATAGGAATACAAGAAGGAGAGAAAATATAAGAGAAAGGACAATAAGGCGAAGAGACACAAGAATGTAGCTCATGCATCTTGGGAAGCTCATCTTCAACAAACTCAAGCTCCAAAGAAGATGAAGAGTGCCACCTTGCTCTCATGGCCTCTACTAGTGAAGATATTGGTGAGGTAAGTGAGGTAAGATTGCATGAGATATCTAAGGAAGCTATTATTGACATGCTTATTTCTACCCGTTCATCTTTTGCTAAATATAAATCTAAAAGAAAACTGTTAGACAAATTATTGATGATCTTTATGCTAAGCTTGAAATTCATAAATTAAATAAAAAAACCAACCTTGAGAGTATTGATAGTTTGCAAGGGAAATACCTTGATTTTGAGCTCCAATACAATGGGTTTGAATTTGAGAATGGTATATACCTTAAGAACATTGAGAAACTTGAGGAAGAATACCAAAATTGCCTTAAAGAGCTTGAATTGCTTAAAACTAAAAATGTTGAATTTAAACTCCTTATTGATGCTCATAGAGGAGAGATATATCTATCTAAAAGAAATCCAAATACTTAAATATGAAAAGGATAGGTTTCTTGGTCAAGTAAATGATCCATCTTCTAGACCTTTATTGCCTAGTGTTAATGTTTCTTCTGTCTGTCTTCAATAGAATTCATATTTAACTAAAGCTTTATGTCTTGAGGCTGATCTTGTGCATAATAGGGATGACATATCTAGTTTATCTTCTACCATTGTTTCTTTAAATAATGATAACCATAGATTTAGAGCATCTCTATAAAAATTCCACAAAGGGAAGAACTCCCTAAATAAATCCTTGACCATTCTACCAAACAAAGTGGTATTAGTGGTTTGGGATTTGTAGGGGGAGCATCAAAGGGTAAGAGAAAAGCCAAAGGTAAGAAAAAGAACAAGGAGACATGTTCCTTTATAGATGATTCTTCTGGCACTAAGAATCCTATGGTTTGTTCTTATTGCAAATGTGATGATCATTACTCTACTTATTGTCCTTACAAGCCAAAGGGGACCAACCCAAAGATGAAATGGGTCCCCAAGCTAACTCCGGATCCCAAAGTTTGAGTTGGAAAGTGACATTCTAATTTCTTGTAGGAAAAGGGTGGATGGATTTTTGATAGTGACTGCACAAAGCACATGATCAGTGACATAAGTCATTTCAACAATTTCACCAAAAAGAAAGGATCGGTCACCTTTGGGGACGACAAGAAAGGTAACGTCAAAGGTGAGGGTGATGTATGTGAATCCATGTGCATCAAGAATGTTCTTTTTGTGGACTGCCTACATCACAATTTAATTAGTGTTAGTCAACTTTATGATAATAGTTACCTTATTCTATTTACTTCCTTTGAATGGTTGATTCTAGATTCCCTCATATACCAAGTTATATATAAGGGAAATAGAAGTGGTAATATTTATTTTATTGTTCTTGAATCTTTTAATCTTGTTGTTGGTAGATGCCTAGTAGTTAAATCAAATGATATTTCTCTTTGGCACCTCCAGCTTGGTCATGTAAATATGCATCAGTTGAAGAAGTTGAGAAAAAAGTGCTTGGTCAAGTTACTTCCTAAATTGGATTTTGAAAAGGATGAGGAATGCCAACCTTGTACCCAAGGAAAGTAAACCAAGTCCTCCTTCAAATCCAAAGTATTCATTAGTACTAAGAGAGCTCTTGATCTTCTTCACATTGATCGATTTAGACCAATGAGAACTCAATCTCTTCGTGGTTCCAAGTATTTCCTTATTATTGTCGATGATTTATCTAGATATACTTGGACCTTCTTTCTCATTTCTAAAAGTGATATGCTGGATGTTTTCTCGAGCTATTCTAAAAGAGTTGAGAATGAAGCTTCTTGACGCATTGTTTCCATCCGTAGTGACCATGGGGGAGAATTTGAAAATGAGATTTTTGAGAATTTTTTTCAAGAATCAGGTTATGCACATAACTTCTCTTCACCTCAAGCACCTCAACAAAATGGGGTTGTAGAGAGGAAGAATAGATCTTTACAGGAGATGGCTAGGACCATGCTTCTAGAATATGATACTCCTATGAAGTTTTGGGCTGAAGCTATCAATACCTCATGTTTTGTGTAAAATTGAGTTTTTACTCATCCTTCACTGAAGAAAATCCCCTATGAGCTATGGCGTGATAGGAAGCCTTCTGTTGAGTATTTCCATGTTTTCATATGTCCTTGTTTTGTTTTGAATATGAAAGATTCTCTCGACAAGTTTGATCTGAAATCTTATAAGTCTTTCTTTCTTGGATATAGCACTACTAGCAAAGCTTATAGAGTTTTTAATGTTGATCTGGCTGAAGTAGAAGAATCTATTAATGTAAATTTTATTGAGACTTCCCAAAGATATTGTTCCAAATGATGATGTTGCAAGAGAAGTAATTCCTATTCTAAAATAACTCAACATCACCCAAAAGGGAAAAGAGTGGGCTACTCAAGAAGAAGATAAAGATGATGAAAAGAAGGATCCAACCCGCCAATTTGGAAAGAATCACCCAAAGGATATGATTTTAGGTGATCCATTTGAAAGAGTGAAGATGCGAGGTTCATTCAACAAAGAACAAGCCAACAACACCTTCATCTCACAACTCGAGCCTAAGAATGTCAAGGAAGCTCTTAGGGATGAATAATGGATCCTAGCTATGCAAGAGGAGTTGGAGTAATTTGAGAAGAACAAAGTTTGGACCCTTGTGCCAAGACCAAGTGATAGAAAGATCATTGTCACCAAATGGGTCTACCAAAACAAGCTTTATGAAAGCGGAAAATTGGTAAGGAACAAAGCAAGGTTAGTGGCTCAAGGCTACAATCAACAAGAAGGTATAGAGTTTGATGAAACATATGCACATGTAGCTAGATTTGAGTCCATTCATACATTGCTTGCATTTGATAGTTATAAATACATTCTTCTATATCAAATGGATGTTTAAAGTGAGTTTTTGAATGGTACAATTGAGGAGGAAGTGTATGTTGCACAACCTCCTAGTTTTGAACATGATAGTTTACCTAACCATGTTTATTTTTTACAAAAATCTCTCTATGGACTCAAATAAGCACCAAGGCCATGGTATGAGAAATTAAAGAACTTTTTTTTGGATCATGGTTATATCATAGGTAAAGTGGATTCTACCATATTCCTAAAACATACTTCTAACAATTTTCATATCATTCAAATATATGTTGATGATATCATTTTTGGTGGAACTAACCATGATCTTGGCAAAGAATTTTGTGATCTTATGCATAGTGAATTCTAGATGAGTACGATGGGTGAACTCACATTCTTCCACGACTTTCAAATCAAGAAAACAAAAGATGGGAACTTTATCAACCAAGGCAAGTACAAAAATGAACTACTTAAGCGCTTTGGGATGGAGAACACCATGCCGATGGACACACCTATGTCAAACACCGCCAAACTTGATAAAGATGAAAAAGGTGATAAGGTATATGAGAATCTCTATAGAGGTATGATTGGAAGTTTACTTAACTTAATTGTCTCTAGACCTGATATAATGTTTAGTGTTAGCTTGTGTGCTAGATTTCAATCAAATCCTAAGAAATCACATCTTATATCTGTAAAGAGGATTCTAAGGTACTTAGCCAAAACCCCAAATTTTGGACTATGGTATCCCAAGTCAAGGGACTTTACTCTTACTTCTTATAGTGATGTTGATTATGCACGGTTCTTGATTGATAGAAGTGCACAAGTGACACTTATTTACTCCTAGGACCATGCTTGGTGTCTTGGTTCTCATAGAAATAGAGCATAGTGGCATTATCAACCACCGAGGATGAGTGCATTACAGTTGGGAGTTATTGTGCCCGGTTCCTATGGATGAAGCAAATGCTCCAAGACTTTAACATTCATTTTGATGCTTCTCCTATCTATTGTGATAGAGGTTCACCATCACTTTAACTAGTGCAATTAACTTGTCATACAATCCTATCTTGCTTAGTGGAGCTAAACATATAGAGGTTCACCATCACTTTCTTCATGATCACATTACCAAGAAGGATATCTATATCACTCATGTGGACACATAAAATCAGTTGGCGGACATTTTCACTAAACCTCTATCTCGAGAACAATTTAACTTTATTAGATCAAAATTGCTTATAACTGCATTGAATGAATCTGATATGCCTTCTAGCTAGTTGTCATCTATCCTATATGTGTTTCCTCTATTTTGGTCATCTTTTCTTGCTAATATGCTAAAAAATCATTTTTCATGTTCATTTTGGATTTTTTTCTCTTACTTTTGGGAATTTTTTGCGAACACATGTTTTATCACAAAATAGTACCCAATGATGAGTGATATGTGCCTAATTATGCTCAATATATATAATTGACTTGAAAAATACATTTATTCATTACTCTAATGGCTAGAAATTAAGATTTATGGTTTTACATTAGGTTGACCATCGGTCGAGTTACCAACTCGACTGATCGATGGCCAAGAGCTTTTTTGAAAAGCCAATCGGTCGAGTTTTCAAGTTCACATAACTCGACCGATGGTCAGGTTGGAGCACACTTAAGTTGGGTTCAACTGACTATTCTCCCTCTTAACTAGAGAAAAGTCGATTGATTCCACCTAACTTATCCCTAAGCTCTCTACCCTTACCCTTACCTTCCTCAACCTAACCCTAATATGCCCTAGCTAGACCATCCTTCACTTCCCCCTTGCTAAACCTCAATGTGTGAACAATTTTGGTGGTGTGCTTTTTGCTTTTTATTTCTCCTTCCTATCTATTCCATATCCATGTCTTCAAATAGAAGGAAGAGAGCCTCCCCTAACAATGCACCATCCTCCTCTTCATCTTCCTTCTTGATTCCCTTTGATGAGAGTCTCTTTGTCTCAAATGAGGCTATTAATAGGTATGAGGACCTCCTCCCATATAATCCTTTCCCCTTTCACACCCTCTTTGAGCCTAGCCCTAGACTCTACGAGGTCATCGATCAAGTGGCAAGGTTGTTACACATTCACCATCTCTCAGCCCTGGGTGTTAAACGGGCATCCTACAACAATTCCATGACAAGCACGAAAGCAGTTCACGAATTCTACATGAACTTACATTGGAATTACGACACCCTTATACCGCCTCCTAATACTCAAGTGATCCTAATGTCTATGATAGCCGGGATGAAATTCCAAGTCTCAGAGGATACCCTGAACATCGTTTTCTCAAGTACCGATGAGACTCACACCTGGCGTAAGGATTATGATGAGTATTTTGACCTTCTTAACCCTGAGGCTTTCTACAAGCAATACAATATCACTCTTCTTGACATCCATTATTACTTGAAGAAACCTTAGTTCCCCCAGAAGAATAAGAGCACCCTTCCCTTCTCTGCCTAGGATCTCAAGAGGCATATACTTGCCCTAGTGGTCATATGCAACATCCATCCAAAGAAAAACCAAATGTAGATTGCATAAAACACTATGGTAATCATGCACTACCTCTTAAAGCATGTCAGAGTCAAGTGGTTGAAATACATCCTCCACCATATGACTTTCTTTGACTCAGACAAGAATACCTATGGCACCCACCCTCCCTACCCTTCCTTGATATGTGGTCTTTTTTAATTCATCACTGAGAAATCTCTCTTCCATGACTTTCATTATAGACCTTCTCGAAAGGGAGCATGTATCAGTGATACTACTATTCATAAGTCTGTGCCTATCCTTTCCCCCACTTCACCCGATGCCTCTACTTCTTCTTCTACACTTGCCTCAACCTCTACCCAAGCACCTCCACCTCCTCATCCTACCCGACCTTCCCGTGCCTCATTCTGTGTGTCCAATGAATCCCTCATGGGTTACATGATACATCAACATGCATAAAACCTCTAGGTCTAGGAGCACCTACATCAGGACTTATGTTAAATCATGTCAAATATGAACATGTCCTGGGAACACCCCTACCCAGCCTACCAACCCTACTCGGGAAGTGATTATGCATCCTATGCATACAATCACTTTTACCCTACCCCTCCACCTGTACTTCCAACTGCTCCCACACCCTCTACTGCTGGTTGACCTAAACCCATTATCCTACCTCTACATGCTGGCCCCTTCACCACTCTTCTTGCCAACCTTGGTAATTCTACTCCTTCCTTCCCATAGGCCAATGAGCTTTATGTTGGGTTTTAGGGGAGGCAGAGAAGGCAGCGGAAACAAAAATTTTCTCCCCCAAACCCAGCACGAGGAAACGCGTCAACGCCTATACAATAGGAAAGGATGGTTTTTGGAATCATACCTTGTCCTGAGGCTTGCTCGGCGATAGTACCTCGCGCCTTGCACGGTCTTCAACTCCGGTCTTGGATGACATCTGTGCAGCTCCTGGTTGCATCGGGACTGACGACTCCTCCTCCTACCGGACTGTCGGATGACAGTTGTCCTCTTGAGTGACAGTGACCTCCCGCCTCTGTAGTAGTCCACACGGACCACCTGGAACTCCACACTCCTTGTCCCACAAGGAAGTGGAAGGAGTCACACCCTCCTGTTGACGTACTAGTCGCCAACACACTCTCCTGCCTCCAGTTGCAACTGCAGTTGTCCTTCCCTTGCTGCACCTCCCTTTGCGAGAAGCACTTGCTCGGGCTCTCTCTTGGTTACCAAAACCAGAGAGAACGACAACTTTCCAGAGCAACTGGTTGCACTAAGTTGTTCTTTGAGAAGCCCCCAATACCCCTATATATATAGGAGGGTCATGGGACAACGTTCTCTATCCTGGGCAATATGGGACTAAATGCAGGAGTAGAAGGGTTCGAGATTTTCCACAAAAAGCAACCAACTCGCAACCTGAACGGATCGTTTCATTTCTGAAACGGTCGGTTGGGGATCTGAGCCGGTCGGTTGACACTCAACCGATCGGTTGGGACCCATGAGCCGGTCGGTTCACTTTCTGAACCGGTCGGTTCGTGGTCCTGACCAGTTCCCGATTGACTTTCCAACTTTTGTTTCTAATTGGTATTGAATATCAGTCCTTGTTCCAATCAAATTGGGCAAGTGAAACGCAAGGAAAATTCTCACCGACCTGACTTTCCCAACTTGCTCGGTTGCACCAGTTGAACCGATCGTTTCAACACTTGAACCGATCGTTTCACTCTGACCATGAGCCGATCGGCTCAACACTTGAGCCGACCGGTTCATCAACCTCAACCGACCGATTCAACACTTGAACCGATCGGTTGGGAGTGCAGGTTGTGCAGAATCAGTCAATTGTGATTTCAATCAATCTGATACTCCAATCAACATGTTCAACACCTTGAACATTATGATATTGAGCTATCAATCAATTGTGTGTTTAATTGAACTACTAAACTCCTTTAGTAATCAATCTAAACATTGCTTGTGGACAAAACTCCTCTTCCAGGTTAAATCCTATGTGTGTGACCATGCAAGTCCATTTCACGTTGGCAGTGAAAGTCCATAACACTTATGACTTCACAAGCAAAGAGCGGTGCCTAGTCACACATCATTGCTACCCAAGTGAAAGTAGAAAGTTGGAGAACAACTTTCATCCTACAATCCATGAATGGTGTTACAGTGAATGTATAATTCCTTTGTCACTGATATCCCAAATGAACTCAAGGCATGGAACAGTCATCCTGTCAACGTTCATTCACTTTCTTGATCTCAGAGTAGATTGAAGGAGATATGTATGACATCAATATCACATACTGATTCACACATGCATGCGCACACCTATCTCAATCCTACTCATCAAGTGGCCTTGGACATCAAACTCCCTCAGGAGGGACAAATCCCATATCTATCACTCACCCCTCAAAAGCCACCCAATCATCACCTTTATAACAACCCATGTTTCAGGACTGCGTTTGATGATGTCAAAGTGTGCCCAACGACATGTGTTGAGTGTAGTGATTTCAAGTCAAAGAATCACACTCACCACCATCACTGTGAGTACTGACTGTGACTACCATCTCATGGTTCCATGTGTCAAACTCACGGTGGATCTGTCTGGTACACTTGTTCTCTAACAAGTACCTATGTGTTTGGTTTGATATCTCTATATCATGACTAATGAGATTCTATCATCAACCAACACCACAATCTAGTCTTGTGTGTCATTGTTGTCTATCTACCTTCCACAATGACATCCGACTAGGGACATAACAAGAATGTACAAACTCTTAGCATCCGTATGATCTCATCATTCAGATCCTCAACCTGAAGGCATACGTAATCGAGTACTATCATTCTCTAGACATTCAATCTGTTCTATCACTATCTCATATGACTGAACCAAAAAGAATTGGAAGCTTGCCTTTGATGTTTATCAAATCAATCTTAATGTATCCCACCAATCATCCCATGATTGGATCTCAGGGCATACACACCAACAGACTCCCACTTGCACTGCGAGCCAATCACCCTTGAATCATATTCATAGTGATTTTTCAAACATGTCCCACATGTTACTGTGCTCTAGTGCCAACATAGTGAGTAATGGCAACACCTTGCCAAAGTCAGTATAAATTGCATGTCTCACATCTCTTCGTTGTACGTCACACGTATGAGATGGAGTTGCCGTAATATGCGATCTAGTATTCCTTCGCTAACCTTTAGCCACATTGCATGATCAAGGATTCCATACTTGTCTTCAATGAACGGAATATCTATAAGTTCATCTCATGAACTTCCAGATCCATATAGTATCCACTGATGTTCTCTAACACATGGATACTCGGCATTTCCTTTTAAATGGTTTCATTGGAACATTTCCAATTATCAACAAACTTTCACTTTTATATATCCTATATATATTTTGCGATTAATGTTCTGTCCTTTTGGAAGTTCGCATCAATGTAAGTCTTTACATTGAACTCTTCCTTATCTCCATAGAACTAGTACTTATCAATTACTTATCAAGTTCTTATGGTATTCCAGTAACCCTTACTGGAAGCAGACAGACATCCACGCGTCATGTCCCACATACGAGTTATCAGGATGACCACATCATATTGCCATGTCCTACATACAAGATGATGAATGCATTTTATTCTTGCCATGTCCATACATGCAAGATGATGGGATGATTACATACATGATAGATCCATATCTATTCTTAGTGTTCCCATTCTTTAAAAGAATTGGACACTTGGCATTGGGATACTAACTCCATGTAACATGGACAAGTTTTCTCCCACTGAATCTGTGTACACTGAACACTTCAGTACAAATTGCCAATGTATGCTTTCTCTTTTTCAAGTCAAGAGGTTTTCGAGAACTATCTCTATAGATCTCTATTCCTATCACATAGGAAACATCTCTATCTTCCTTAAAGATAATTTCCACTTTTGGATTTCCATTCTAGAACATTTCCATTTCACATCAACATGTGGAATGTGAATACGCTCTCAATAAATAACATATCCCTTCTTTATCTTTGACATATCAATCAAACCCTTTGACTATATCATCAAAGTAAAGATCCAATTTTGAGTTGCTTGTACTCAATCAATCACATTGATTAGTCCATTGTAACTTATAGACTTCATTTGCATTAGTGGATTCATAAACCTTATAGGTTGTGTCACGTACACATCCTTGTTTTATTCCTCATAGGAATGCGGTTTTAGTATCCATATGCCAAATGTATTAGTCATTAAGTTGCAATAAACAAGCATCATCCTTCTCAAAATGTTATCCATGTGTCTTAACACTTAAGACTTATTTGCACTTTATGGATTTCATCCAATGGGTGCTACCATCAAGGTCATACCTTATTGTTCACATGGAAGTCATTTAGGATGTAATGGTCATATACCATAACTCAAAATTTTAGTTCCTCATATTCATCCAGATAGTTGACTCATTATATGAACAACTCATCATAAAGATAATCGAGGTGTATCTGTTAAGGATATAAGAACTCACAACCCTTGTGATTCTTAATTCTTTTATTAGTGTGGGGTATTCTTTTATTAAGAAGAATTCAATTATTTGATAATCATTCTCTAACTCCTTAGAGTATGATTCCTTCTTGATTTAGACATCACCATGCCTTAATCATGAGTTCACTATGATACACTATCAAAATCACTCATAAGGATCTCAATCATTTGGTCCAAGTATTTCATTCATTGATCTCATCAAGAATCACTTTACTACCAAATTTGTGCTTCATCTATGATAATCTTGAACACTTCAAGATATTCATATTGGTATTTCTCTAAACACCAATTGAAGTATTAACATTTATTCCAATAGATATGTAAATACATCACATGTATTATACCTAATAGGATAATCATTCTCCCGCTACATTAGTGAAGATTGATTAATCATGTCCAAGATATTCATGTCTCTTACTGGTTCTCTAACCAAAAGAGTCTAGATTTATCCATCATATGGAAACTAGAAATGAATTTCTCATGACTGATGCTAATTTGATTGTTTGAGTTATCTATAACTTTTAGGTATCATTTTATCTCATGCATATCAAATACCACAAGATAAATAAGGCATTGCTACAAAGATCATATCTTTAAGATTGAAAACTCAACTTTATTAATTGCCATCATTGTCATACAATATGCAATAATAAAGTGTTTCTATCTATTGGCAATATATGAAATAGCAGTTCTCAACTCTATTTCGTGCCTTTTAGGCTGAAATAAACTGAAATATACTCCTATCTATGGCAGCAACACTTGCTCCAATGATGGGTACTTCTTTCTTGGTCCTTTCACAAAGGCCATCACTTCTTTGTGGATATTGCATATCATATATGTCATATCCATATCTTGGTATCATATACCTTAGATAAAGAAGCAGTTCATTTCATGATACCTTAGGTGGAGATCTCCATCCCTTCCTTCATCTTCTTTTGTTCTTCCAGATATAGAGGGCAATTCCCTCATACACCCTTTCCCCATGTGCCTTGAGGCTGAAGACGGCTTGGATTGCTGGCTAGCATCATAACACTTCTTTGCTTTGCCCTTGTCCTTGCCCTTAAGAATTACCTTTTTCTTTGATCACATCAAAGATTATGGTTTGTCTTTCTTCATCTTTGCCTCTACTATCCTCAACATGTCCAACAACTCTATCAACGCTTGTCAAAGTTGTTCATGTTGTAGCTTACCATGAATTATATGATTCTCGCAACATTTGCAGTATCATACCAATAGCCAACTCTTGGCTCAGAGGGAATCCTTTTAGTCAGGTTTTCCACATACCCAATCATATTGAGTGCGTGAATACCTTACTGGATTTCCTTCTGTCATGACATACTAGGATAGTGTCCTTGAGACATCATATGTCTCATGTTGTCTATGCAACTCATAGTTCAGAGAACACAACATCAAGCACTCCTCATCAATGTCATCCTCGGTATGCTTCCATAAGCATACTTTCAGCCATTGATGTGGTGGGATCGAGTTCATTTGGTTCTGGTATAACTAGGACTTAGAGCTTTCGCTCTTTGATTGAGAACACTTCTTATCATCCTAACCAATTGTGGAATTATTCCCATTTAATTTGTTGGTCTCAAAGACCGATCGCAAATAAAGTGATTTGTTGATTAACCATTTATTTTAACAAAAGGAAATATATGCAATTTTAGTCCAAAACTCTTTTGACTTGTTTGATTGATTTGAAAAGTTGACGATAAAATTAGGCCTTTAATTAATTATCGCTCCCACTATTTTAGTTCAAATTGATAGCCCTCACCATCAATTCGGAAGATTGCAGCGTACAACCTTCTAGTGGGCAAGATCCTGAAATCCTCTAAGTCATGAGTCAGCTTTGGCTGATCTCCCACAACTTAGATCTCTCAGGTAGGCAACTCTTGCCAATTGCATCATATGCAACTCTTGTTGAATGAACATGCACAATGCCTTGCCATGAACATTCCTTGCCTCTGGGCTTAGACGCTCTAAGAATCACCAGTTAAGTCTAACCCAAAAGCCGACACGGTAGAACATGCACCCTGCTTTGGCAGAACCTACATGTCTACCCTTCAAACTTCCACAAGATATACGGCGCACCACGCTTTGGCATAACCTACGCTTGGTCGATCGAGTTTTTCATGTGTGCCGCTAATGGAAGGCATCTAAAACTTAATATTTTAATGAGGGATTTGGTTTTTATATACATATACATATCCAATCACCACAATACATAGTACGTATCATATACATGCTATATACCACAGAAAACATGCAAAATGATAAAAGCGATGATTATGGCCATCCTAATGTGATTCCTCAAGCCAAGAGGAATCACAGTCATCTAGGTCTACATCACATGCAACCTGTACAAGATGAACTATGTGCCTTTTCCTTCCAAGTAGATCATCTCATCACATGAATGATCTGTTCTCTCCAGTCGGTCGTCTGGGTGCCACCAGCCGATCAGTTGGCTCCTCCAACCGATCGGTTCGCCTGGTCATCGTGCATCTCTTCATGGCCACCACCCGCTCATCTCGCTCCTCGAACTGGTCATCAACCGATCGGTTCACTCCTTGAACTGATCGTCTGGAGCGTCAACTGATTAGTTCACACCTTTAACCGATCGTTTCAGTTGTCGTCAGATGTCCGCCGGTCTTTGACATAACAGGAAATAAAATCTATCCTAATTTACATTGCTTAAAAGGGAAACCCCGAGTTACATTCGGGGGAAGCAAAGGTAGGAAATAATCTCGAATTATTTCGAGTTACATCAGGAATAGGAGAAGGAAGATCGGTGCGCAGACCGAGATGCAAGCAACCACATACAACCATACACAGATAGGGTTTATTGGACATAACCACGCTATACATCCACCACAAAACTTGTTTAAGGGCGACGTGTATCGAGTACATTAATAATACATATCATATATGTAATTGGGATTTGTGGATTTAGGATTGGACATGCATAAAGCCAATTTTATTCGCATCGTATGAAATAAATAAAGGGGATAAACCAAAATCGATCATATCGATATTCCTAAAATATAGAGCAGTTGACGTGGCTCTGATACCACTGTTGGGTTTTAGGAGAGGCAGAGAAGGCAGCGGAAACAAAAATTTCTCCCCCAAACCCAGCACGAGGAAACGCGTCAACGTCTATATAATAGGAAAGGATGGTTTGTGGAATCATACCTTGTCCCGAGGCTTGCTCGGCGACAGTACCCCGCTCCTTGCACGATCTTCAACTCCAGTCTTGGACGGCATCTGTGCAGCTCCTGGTCGCACCGGGACTGACTCCTCCTCCTCCTACCGGACTGTCGGATGACAGTTGTCCTCCTCAGCGGTAGTGACCTCCCGCCTCTATAGTAGTCCACACAGACCACCTGGAACTCCATACTCCTTGTCCCACAAGGAAGTGGAAGGAGTCATACCCTCCTGTTGACGTACTAGTCGCCAACACACTCTCCTGCCTCCAGTTGCAACTACAATTGTCCTTCCCTTGCTGCACCTCCCTTTGTGGGAAGCACTTGCTCGGGCTCTCTCTTGGTTACCAAAACCAGAGAGAACGACAACTTTCCAGAGAAAATGGTTGCACTGAGTTGTTCTTTGAGAAGCCCCCAATACCCCTATATATATAGGAGGGTCATGGGACAGGGTTCTCTATCCCGGGCAATATGGGACTAAACGCAGGAGTAGAAGGGTTCGAGATTTTCCACAAAAGGCAACCAACTCATAACCTGAACCGATTGTTTCATTTCTGAAACGGTTGGTTGGGGATCTGAGTCGGTCGGTTGACACTCAATCGATCGGTTGGGACCCATGAGCCGGTCGGTTCACTTTCTGAACTGGTCGGTTCGTGGTCCTGACCAGTTCCCAATTGACTTTCCAACTTTTGTTTCTAATTGGTATCGAATACGAATCCTTGTTCCAATCAAATTGGGCAAGTGAAATGCAAGGAAAATTCTCACCGACCTGACTTTCCCAACTTGCTCGGTTGCACCAGTTGAACCGATCATTTCAACACTTGAACCGATCATTTCACTTTGACCATGAGTCGATCAGCTCAACACTTGAGCCGACCAGTTCAGCAACCTCAGCCGACTGGTTTAACACTTGAACCGATCGGTTGGGAGTGCAGGTTGTGCAGAATCAGTCAATTGTGATTTCAATCAATCCGATACTCCAATCAACATGTTCAACACCTTGAACATTATGATATTGAGCTATCAATCAATTGTGTGTTTAACTGAACTACTAAACTCCTTTAGTAATCAATCTAAACATTGCTTGTGGACAAAACTCCTCTTCCAGGTTAAATCCTATGTGTGTGACCCTGCAGGTCCATTTCACGTTGGTAGTGAAAGTCCATAACACTTATGACTTCACAAGCAAAGAGCGGTGCCTAGTCACACATCATTGCTACCCACGTGAAAGTAGAAAGTTGGAGAACAACTTTCATCCTACAATCCATGAATGGTGTTACAGTGAATGTATAATTCCTTTGTCACTGATATCCCGAATGAACTCAAGGCATGGAACAATCATCCTGTCAATGTTCATTCACTTTCTTGATCTCAGAGTAGATTGAAGGAGATATGTATGACATCAATATCACATACTGATTCACACATGCGTGCACACACCAATCTCAATCCTACTCATCAAGTGGCCTTGGACATCAAACTCCCTCAGGAGGGACGAATCCCATATCTATCACTCACCCCTCAAAAGCCCCATGTGTCAAAGCCACCCAATCATCACCTTTATAACAACCCATATTTCAGGACTGCGTTTGATGATGTCAAAGTGTGCCCAACGACATGTGTTGAGTGTAGTGATTTCAGGTCAAAGAATCACACTCACCACCATCACTGTGAGTACTGACTGTGACTACCATCTCATGGTTCCATGTGTCAAACTCACGGTGGGTCTGTTTGGTACACTTGTTCTCTAACAAGTACCTATGTGTTTGGTTTGATATCTCTATATCATGACTAATGAGATTTTGTCATCAACCAACACCACAATCTAGTCTTGTGTGTCATTGTTGTCTATCTACCTTTCACAATGACATCTGACTAGGGACATAACAAGAATGTACAAACTCTTAGCATCCGTATGATCTCATCATTCAGGTCCTCAACCTGAAGGCATACATCATTGAGTAGTGTCATCCTCTAGACATTCAATCTGTTCTATCACTATCTCATATGACTGAACCAGAAAGAATTGGAAGTTTGCCTTTGATGTTTATCAAATGAATCTTAATGTATCCCACCAATCATCCTATGATTGGCTCTCAGGGCATACATACCAACACTCTATGCTCTTGATATGTCTTGGGATGATCAGAATACTCATTGGCCCGGTCATCACTTCAGTACCTCTATTGATGAGGAGATGCCATACCAGGATGATGAGGAGACTGCTGATGCTGACGTGGATGTTGGTGATGATGAGGATGATGGTGTTGCATCTGACAATGGTGATGGCTCTGATGGTTTTGTTGGTGACTCCAATGATGAAGGCAATGTTGTTGCTCCTTCAGACAGAGATGATGACTATGAGACTGATGTTGAGGATGATGATGTTGTTGATATAGATAGCTTATATGTCTAGTTGTTCTTAGTTTTTAGTCTAGTTTGTTCAACATATATATCTTTTTAGGCTATTTTGTATTAGAAACATCTCGATACATGATCTAAGTTTTACTATTTTATCATCTTAATTTTAATTGTTTTGGCTTTGTAGTTGTCTTATGAGAACTTGCATCCTAAGTTGTAATCTAAATTCCATGTGAAGGTCTAATCTCAAATATCCTTTTCAATATGATTGAGGAATGGTTTGTCATTGTCAAAAAGTGGGAGAATGTTTACTTGATAGTTCTACATTGTCCATATTTTGATAGTGACTTAACCATTCCATTCCTATTTATCTAATATGTTTGTTCAAGATTGATTTCAGGCTTTAGGTTCATGAAAAAAATCAATTTACACAAGCCCTAGCTTGTGCATGTTCAAGTTAAATGTAATGCAAGTGTGCATTTTGGTAAATCTCTCCAAATGACCTTAGAAGATTTTTGTAATCACTTGTATTGATGATATGACTTATAACTAAGATGAGAAAAATATGAGGGATACAAAATACCAAGGTTTAATCACCCCAAAGTCAACTTAGAAAATTTGCATAGACTGTTCATCAGTCGAGTTGGAAACTTGACCGATCCTATGATGGATTTTTTGAAGATGATCCATCGGTCCAGTTGTACACTCCCATAACTCGATTGACCGACTCACTGAGCAAATTCAATTTTATCTCATCAGACGAGTTCCCCAGAACAATGTCGAGTGATAGTTTGAAAATTGGCTTTGTCTTTTAGTTGATCGGTCAAGTTACCTTTATTGAAACTCGACCGAATGTACTATATGGAAAATGTAGAAAAAGTGATTACAGTCATTGGTGACTTGTTTTGGGTAAAAATAGATCTATTGCCTTAAGGAAAATGACTATATTTCGGCCCTAAGTGTTCCCCAACTCAAGGGAGAACCCCCGTCTATGAATAAGACCCCTTGGATTTTATTCCAAGTTTTCTCATTCAAGATATTCAAGGTCCTGGCTATAGTTGAGTGTACTACTACCCCTTGGTCCCTTTCTCTCTCTATTTTACACTTAATTTCATGATTGTGAGTGAGTTAGGGATATTGTAAGAGAGATCCACCCTTGTGCATGTAAATCTCTCACCTCTCCTACTTCCCTATCCCCTTCCTGCATGAAGAAATGGTGAAGCGAGCTCCATCGAGTGAAAAAAAAGGTGTAGTTGGTCCTCTTCAAGGTTGATGAAGAGGTGGTGATCTTTTCTAGGTAAAGGCTGAAGATACAAGAGGAGAAGCAAAGTCCTTCATGGAGGAAGACTTGAGTTTGAGTGGGTAAGACCTTGATGAAGGTTGAATACTCAAGCAAAGTGGGTAAGTCTTGGTAAGGTGGATATCTCCTTGTGGTTGGATGGGTACGTCCTTTGGTGGTCTTGTGTTGTAACTCATATTGGTGATAATATATAGAAAATCACTTACAAAGTCCAAGAGGTTGACCTCTCTAGGTAGTGGATTGACTCACTTTTAGTTTGAAGTGTGGAACCACTCTACATCCCTTTGTCAAGTGCTTACTATCAATATCTCTCATCCTTGCTATGCTTCTTAGATAGGACATCAAATTGCACTTAAGCTATTTCTTTAAACTTGATATAATTTGAAGGTCTAATCTATTTTGTGAGAAATTTTGTAGCTATATTCACCCCCCTCTAGAGCCCTTAGATCCAACACACTTATAGATATATGATCAAGAGTGTGTCTAAATTGGAAAATTATGAATACTTTGTTAGCCTCGTGTGTCCCTAGGTGCATTAAGATTTTTGATGTTGTTTCTAGGGAGTGGCATTTAGGACCTAGCTAACTATTTCTTTTACAATTTTTCTGGTATCCCTCAAAATTTTTATTCTTTAATCTTAATTACACTTTTGCATTTGTGATTCCTAACTTGCTTCTTTTTTCTTGGTTGTGTCTTGTGTAGGTAATAGTGCATGTTTTATTGCCGCTCTTTGTCTATTCAACTTTGTTTGAAGATCATGAAATGTGTAGATAATTGTGAAGGAACATGTGCATACAAGTAGAAGAATAAGAAACGGGGGAAGATAGGGTAGAATACCAATGAGATCCTCCAATTCCATCTCTGCCATGTCCCCTACATGACAAACTCATGATGGGAAACTACACCTCACCAATTGTGACAATAGTGGAGTAGATGCTTGGACAAGTATTCTCCATTCCACCAACTTTGTTGGGTCTTCTTCCTACATTCTATGGGTTATAGAGTGAAAAATCCTACATATACATTAATAGTTTCTTGGAGACTTACTTCACATTTTGCATACCAGATACCACAAATGACTCAATCCACTTCACCCTCTTTCTTCTCTCCTTGAAAGATGAAATCAATGAGTGGAAGTCTATCAAAATTGAAGTGATTACATGGGGGGATGTGAAAAAGAATTCCTCAAGAAATTCTATCCAATATCCAAGCTTAAAGAATTGAGAAGAATCATCACCTCCTTCAGTCATTGAGCCATAGGAAGTTCCATAAAAGTTGAGAGAAATTTCAAAGTCTATTGAGAGTCTACTCTCACCATTAAGTACCCATGTGGCAAATTCTAAAATCATCCTATTCTAGACAACCTCAATTGGGCCAAGCAGTCATGTATTCCTCTTGGGGTGCTAGATTCATGGCCAATCCTCTTGAAAAATCATAGTCTTTGTTCGAGAACTTGGATGAAAACTCTAGGCATAGAGTATAAAGTGGATCCAATGGCTGAAAACTCTTAGTGTTGCCCCATCTACTCCACCAACTTCTTCATCAAATGATTCCAACTACAAATTATGAATTTTTTTTGATATGATGATTATAACGAAGAGTCGAGAAGGAGGTACTTATAACCATTTTGTACAATCCATTGAGTCCAATGAAGAAGAGGTACACACTATGTAGTAATTTGGATACCACAAAAACCACGGCCCCATATCCCAATAGTACACTCCTGAGTGGAGAAATCACCCCAACATCGCATAATTCAACAATTTGATAATGTACAAGAGAAGCCAAGGAAACATCAAGGCCAAAGGTATATTTTCATGTTTGCAAATGAAGTACTTGGAAGATTAAGAAGCCTATATGAAGTCAAGAAAGATATCTCCACTCATGGACAAATAATTGATAGGCTTAGACATAGGCGAGATCAATTATCCTTTACTCTTGCTCAATGTGAGAAAAGAAAACATGCTATTGTGAGCCTAAACAATGCAATATTAGGGTCCCCCTAATCCATGTTCTCCTACAAAACCACTACCTCAAAGTAACTACCAATACCCTCATCCACCTCAATAATCGCAACATGATAGCATCATCTAATGCACCCAACTACTTTCTCATGGCAAAAGGCCCACAAATTTTAACAAGTGATAGTGACATACTTCACCTATGCTTCCTGCAAAGGCATTGCTTTTAGAAAATAGTCACCCAGTGTGCTTTGATATCAAACGTTGGGGTGTTGAATGATGGTGAGATAGGATGAGTAACATATGCATTCTTAGGGATAGATAATTCCCTAATCTCTTTGTCCATATAGGCCTCTTGAGCTGCTTCTTCCACACTTTTCATGTCAGTTAAAATGTATCTAATGGTGTTTTATAGTTGCTCCTCCATTTCCAGTTCAACCCTATTTGAAACTTTAGGTTCATGCATTTTGAACATGTTTACTCTATTCATTTAGTGAAAAGTCCTTTCTATTTAGGGTCAAACTCTTGAGCTGCAAGTTTGTGATAGCAAATTGTCACATCTACTAGCTTTTTAACCAAATCCACAGTGTTTAAAAGGAAGAAAATATAAAATTCAAGTAGGTAAGAGTTGTATCATTGAGAAAAAGAAATAACCTATTTGATTTCAATGATCATATTTATAAGAATTACTCTATTTTCCTCAAAATCATTGGCAAAATTTGATGTGTATGGATTAGAGAACAAGATATATACCTAAGAGGTTAATCCTAGAATTTACCTAATCCAACATGCAACAATTAAAACCTATAAGAAGATGAGTCTTTATCGTATTATATCTTTAGGATTGATCCCAAAGGACAATATTTTATTAAGAAAAGATTGGATTTCTAGCCTAGTTAAGAAAAAAAATTCATAAGGATACATAAAGATCTTTTTTATAAATTAAATCAACTATTAAAGAAAATATATTCATACTAAGAAATTAAATGATTTTAATAATTATTATAAAACTACCATGACAACGGGTTTCACCACTACTGCCTATGTAATTGCTCTAAGAATTGCATCATTCATTCATAGTGGTGAGTGTGGTGACCTATATTTCATCCTTAGCAACAAAACCAAAATTTTATGTCGATATTTCAATGCATAGGAAAAACACCTAAGAGACTAATATTAGATTTTTACCTAATCTACATACAATAGTCATAATCTATAAGAGGAGGGATATTATTGTTGTATAGAATATGATGTATTCTTAGAGGAGACATTTTTAAGAAATCATAAAAAATCTAATTTAATTGAGATCAATATGTGGAACAATTGGTTGATTGGATTGATTTACTATTTTTTTTGACAATTTAAAAAGGAGAAGAGGATAATTAAATCAAATAATGAAGAACCAGAGAAAAATACATTTTACCACCACTTCTTGACACTCTATCTTACACTTTACATTTAACATCATTGTGTCTATTAAGATTGGATCCAAGTAATTATGTGTCCTTTAGGAGTAGACTACACAAGGATAGGATTCCATGTAGGCTTGAGGTCTCTATACTTACATGTCACCAACCCTTCTCCTCAATGAACATCCTTTATTGATCTCATTTGGGGTTCAACTCTTATTAATCGATATTCTAGTCCTAGATTTTGTGATCGCTGCATGTAGTATCATATTACACATGAAATTTTGGTGATCAATACACAAGGCACACACGAAATGAATGGAAACAATCATATATTTGTAACAATTCAAATTAATATGAACTACAAAGTACATGTAACAAGGATAATATGCATGTCCTAAGAAGGGAAACTACTTGCTCATAGGAAGATACCAAGAACAAAATGTAGAGGGAAGAGAATAATCCATGTCAATGTAGGTGTAGAGGGTGCAACCATGATCTTTTACGAGCACATCAACACCGTCAACAACACAATTTTCTAGAGAGACTCTAGGAGGAACATGTCATTCTTCACATCCATTCCATTCTTCTACTTCAATTAATCTTGAGCTAAGTAGTATAGCTCGTGTACCTTAGGTCAAAATCATGTTTTTATATTTCCACTAGGACCACATAATCCTTCAATCACTGGCATGCCGATACCCTTTTTGTGTCTATTGGAATCATGCCAATCGATCAACTAGTTTTTGACTGGTGCAATAGGTCTGACAACTCCTTTTTACTTCAATATATTTGGTCTATGTGGGGGGGAGTTTTGGTCTTCTGACTTGTAGGGTGAGTCAGGGAACTCATTTTCTACTAAGTGCCTCTAATGAAAGCCAGTTTGGTCAACTTGATTGTCCAATGAGGCACCTGGTCTCTACTTGAGGGGAGAACTCCTACTGACTAGTCAGACGAGTTGTGAGATGGCAAGGTTAATGATATTCCATACGAACTTTCCATTCATATCTGCTCATACGACTCATTTGTCATGTGGTTCTTCTATTTTATACAATAAAATAATCACTTGACTAGTGGAACTAGTTGTCGGATTGGGCTTTTAGTGCATTAATTTCCAATGGTTGGAGCTAAGGGAAATGGATCTGGGGCATCATGAGGATGACCTTGAATTGGCTTTTTCATTTTTCCCTATAAAAATGAATGAATATACTATAAAATATGCAACTAAAATTATATTAATATGTGTTAATCACTTGAACATCATATCTTTAATTTCAATAAGATATAAATTAACATAATGAGCTGAACATTATGTAAATATTGCAATTGAATGATGTTTAGGTAGTAATTGATGTTTATATTATTCAAGTATTTATATTATTGAGGAAAGTGATAATTTTCTTACCATGAATGATTCTATGGAGGATAAACCCATGTTTTCTTATAGAGAGAGTGGGTTTTCTTCTCTTAGTATAGAAACGTGTTCCTTTTGACTAAAGATCTTAATTCATTCAATGATGATATTATCAATCTATTTACTATGGTTTGTACTCCTACTAAATATAGCCATTTTCTTAGCACTTCCTTGTAAATGTTTCTTAAATGTAGAACTAATCTTTGTGAGATATTAAATCATGCTACAAAAAATTGATGGTAGATGTGGAGTAGGAAATGATGGTAAATATCACAAAAATCAACTAGGGAAATTGTTCTTCAACATTCCATGGAGAATCCCTTAGTTCTCAAGATAAACATTGATTTCAACTTTTGTAATATGAATGACCATGATTCTACTTATTTCTATATTAGGATAAAGGGATATGGGAAGAACATGGTCATGGTTCCCAAGATAACCCCAAATCCTAAGACTTAAATGGGCTTCTTCATTTATTCTTTGTAAGAAACTTGTGAATGGATTTTTGATAGTGGATAATCCAAGTTGATAGACCTAAATTGCACCCCAAAAGGGAGAAGATCTAGAGTAATCAGTCTTTTCAATTTATAACATAACAATCATGACCCCAAAACAATAAAATGGGATCTGATGTAGTAAATTGGGTTCAAATCACATGGACAAGGGTGGTATATGCTAAAAATGGAGATCTTTATATTAGTTACGCCAACCAAAGGGTGAGATGATGTTTTGTGATCTTTATGAAATAGTAATACTTCAACAAACAATTCAAAAGAAAGAAAACAGTCCATTTAAATAGGTTTCTAAAAATAAGTGTGATTTGCAAAAATGAAGCGTGATTTGCAAAAAAGAAAAACAAGTACTGTAGGAATAGAAACTCAATATAAATAGGGGTATCACTACTGGAACGTATCTCGACATGATTTTTTTTTAAAATAAATAAATTACAAAAAATATTATCTCTTTGAACAATATATATATTCAGTTTGGGTTGAGATATCTATAACTAAGAGTAAAATAAAAGATTGTATTGGAAAGAAAAAAATTAAACTATTGTTGAATCCAACTATAAAGGAATATCAGGGGTCCAAGGTTCCCACCCTTAACCTGCATAGAATTCAAATAGGAAAAACTATTTGAAACAAGCAAGTTAGACTAGGTTTAGGGAAACATCCTTCAATAATGCATTTAAGGGTTGAGCTTCTAACAAGCATGTTCACCATGGTATTTGCAGATCCTTGACCAATCATCCAAGCGAGCAACTTCTGAGGTACAACTTGCATCTCTATGCGTCCATTTGGTTTTTCTAATCTTTTGGGGCTTGAGTTTTCTTCTCCCATATTTTACGAGTAGTAATACAATAAGTCAATTTTTTAAACATAGAGAGAAACAAATGAAAAATGATCTAATGAACAAAGAACACAAAGTCAACATTAAAAAGAACAAGTATGGGATATGAAGCTACACCCCATGCCAAGATATAGAAAAGTACTCATTCATTATAAAAGATGATACAAGAGTGAAATAAAGGAGAAGAGGAGTCATACAAATAGTAACAAGAAAAGATAAACTAATAGAAATTATACTCTAATCTAGATAACAATTATTTTCCTTTCTAATCCGTGTCGAAGCGTATAATAAACATACTAAGAATTACAAGGTTGAAAATTATAATAAGAGATATAAGAAATGACTGATCCTTAAAGGGGAGATTCCTTTCACTTTGGAGTCCCCCCTCCTTTTATAGGGTCCAAGGAGGGGCAAAACCCCTAGATATGATTTGGCATTGGCTATTGATTCACTAGAACTAGCATGCAAATCAATCGATTTGGATTCTAGTCAAACGATTAGCTTTAATGTATTTGTCAGTTTGATGAAACCCTTAAATGACTACTGGCAGTAGATGGCTTGGATAAGTCTAGGGTACAATTCGATCGAGTAGTGATTTTATTCGATCAATTATGGATTTGATTTGATTGAATGGGGTTTCTGGGAATCCGATGATCTCGTTCTTTAAGTAAACAGACTGGTTGAGTCATCTGATTGAATGGGAGGCTAAGGATGAGAATTAAATCATTATATTCTTAGGCTTTTTGGTCTTTGAATATATTTGACATTTATCCTACAAAAGCCTAAGGTAATCAAGTATATTCTCCAATTAAAGGGATAAACTAAACTAAGGAAAATTAATTCTAAAACTAGAGAATAGTAATGAAATGATTCTGAGGGAGATTTTAAAATGGCAAATAAGATGGGTAATTATGCATTTATCACTAATCTATTGAACTATCTAGGTATGTAACAAATGTTTATGTTATATGTAAGGGAAAATAGTTTTTGAGACCATTTAATGAATGATAGGTTATACGAGATGGAGTGCTCTTAAAAGTAATCATGGGTAGTGCTTGTAGTGAATCAGATAAAAGTAGCCTAAATTCCATATCATAGATTTTTATTGAGATTGTTCTTCACAGATTGCATGTATTCCGATTTCAAGGGATGTAGAAGACATGGTGGTGAAGTTGCAATTGAGGATGCAACAACGTGAGTTGTTCACACTGTATAAACCTCATGGAAGTAGTAGATGTTTCCTAGAGTAAAGTACCATCAAATCATTTGAACAAATAATAGTGAGAGGGGACAAACAGGTTAGGTTTTTTAGTGGCATGCTTGATCTAATAGTAGTCTTAGGGAGACCCAAAATAGACTAAAAAGGCTATGTTTTGAAGGCAATTATGGATCTTTTAGGCCCTATTTGGTTCATTGGAAAGGATTGATATAGGAACTAAAAAAGAAAGGAAAATGAAGGTACATATGTTGGATGGTATGCTTGTTTTCCATACTATGTTTGGACACAGCTAGGATGGGAATGGTAAAAAAGTCTAAGATTCTCAAATTTATTATCTGCCTAGTCAAAATTGACTACCCCATTTTCTGATAAAATGTGTAATGAAAACCTGGTGTGATGGATACTAGAGAGGGAAGACAATACACATGAAGAGGAGGGTTGTTCCAAGTGTTGTCTGCGTCGGTGGCTACATGAGTTGTGTACAGATCTAGCATAAAAGTTGAAAACAATGATGGAAAAGGAAGACCGCAAGGATGGAGGGGCTAGTTTATGGTTTTGACTGCATTCAAAACTAGAAAATGAGAAAATATTTGAGTAACTTGGTGACATTAAACCTCATGAAGAAAGAACTAGTAGAGAATATCTCTAGATGAACTTGGGTAATCACAAGGGTCAGGAAATGGATAAAATTGAGGAGTGTGATTCATGCAAAGGGGAGAAGATGAGGATGCATTGGCGGAGGAGAAGGATGAAATGGATGAATCCAAGGAGAATATTGTTTGTGAATATGAGTGAGAGGATGTGATTTCTAAGTCGGGGAGTCGGGGCTAGGCATTGAGGGTGCTTCTTCAAGGAGTCGGGGGAAGGTGATAGGGTGTTGTTTTTTTGGTCCCACACATGTACTTGGGGGGTTTGCAATCCTGAGGCTTTAGGAGTATACTACCATGTAAATGCAATCATATCAAGACCTTTATGAAAAAAAACAAGATATTTCAGTTGTTGACCACACTACAATCCTTTCCTATGTAGAATCCTACATACCAAATAGGGCCTTAGGATATAGGTACATGTATGAGTGAAGTCATTTCTAACTTTTCATATATACAAATGGATAACTTCCGTAATAGTTGTTGCATGTTGTTTCCCTAATTTACTATAGTAACTAGTTTCATCCAAGCATCAATAGATAATTTTCCATAACATTAAAGATATTAAGAGAAGACCAGATGGGCCAACTTAAAGGGTAATCCCTCATGCATTATAAGAGAGTACTTGTAGGAGATTCACAAAATAGGAAAGAAGTTATGGCTGTAGTATGTTGTGTCACTTTGTTCACATTAGTGAGTAAGCTTGATGTTGAAGGAGACACATAAAAGTTTTAATCATTTTTAGCTACTGGTAGACAAAATGTCCTTCTAGTTACCAATGATTGAGAATTTTTTAGGAGCATAGTGTTTTTTTGTATATCAACCTTGTGGTAACTTCACCATTGATTTTTGTGGCCTAGCCCATTGATCATTGGAAGAGGAGTCATCATGTATATGTCTGTACTTTATGGGCTTCCAAGCCACTTATGGAAAGGAGGCATTGAAAAACTTCCAATTCGAATCTAAATTAGAGTTAACCATAGAGGCAACCTATAGATCAGAAACATCTATCAGAACGACAAAGGAAGGGTCAATATCTAAAAGGGATTTACCAACAAGCCACCTATTAATCCAAACAGTGGTTTGCTTACCATTGTTAACAACTTTATGATGATAAGCTTTAATGAGGTTGAGATTTATCCTTAGAATCCCCGAGCTACAATGCAATGCTTCTTATGATATACACATGTGCGTTAATACTTTTCCTTTATTATAGTAATCCATGACTTGTTTTCATCATTCACTTAATACCCAAAAAAATTCATCATTTGAGCATCATTTTGGTCTCTTGCATCCTTGGTACCAAGGTCACCAATATCTTTACTCATTTTCACTTTCTTCCATGAGACTAGAGAGAGTTTATTAGATCACTATTTCTTGACCAAATGAACCTTCTTATGTTTTGGTTCATATCATCACATAATACATGATAGATCTTTACTAATTGTATGGTATAATCCAGAACAACTTGTAATGTGGATTTCGCCAAAGTAATTCTCCCTACTAGGGTTATATGTTCATTTTAGTTTTAATATTACTAATAATAGATACATTAGTGGATTTGTTTACAATAGTTTGATGTATCCAATCAATGCCAAGATTTTATGTAGCATTGGGACCCATACATGTTATCCAAGTCATCAACATTTTCATCACAATTGGAGGTGTTAGAATAGAAGAAATATTGAGACTTTTATTGGAAGATAATTTGTCATGATACCATGAGAAAATCCTCGAGGACATTCCATATGTTTTTTTCTTGTGATTTAGTTACCTCAAAAAAGGAATATGAGCTCATCCGCAATAAAGACGTGTGTAAGGGGAGAGTCACTTCTACATAGTTATACATTTTTTCAATTGCCTTGTTCCATTGATTGAGTGATTTCTTGAATCAAATGTATAGTTTGTTGGATAAGTAGAATTCTATCACTTATTATCCTTCTCAGAATAAAGATCTATGAGTTGAAATATATCCAATTTTTTATAAAAGGTTTAATGTTTTCATGTAACTTTATAAATGACGTTAAAAGACAAATTCTAATGAGATATAGGTTTGAGGTCACTAAAATGTTGGTGTTATAACTTGAACTTTTCTCTCACCTCATTTGTGTGCTTTGAACTTCATCCTTGCACTTATTTCTCTCTAAAACCCTAAATGTCTTTCTTTAGCTATTTTGATGACTTTTGAGGTAATCTTATGTTGACATGAGAAATAGTGATACTCTTTTTTATATGAAATCGGTGTTGCACCTATTTTATTCATAATCATCTGTCATACTATTTTCATAGAGGACACTCTATCACTTCCAACACATCAAATTTCTCTCAAGGATCTATGATGAGGGAGATATGCCCTTTTGAAATTTGTTGGAATTTACTTGATTTCTTGGCTATTTTGCAATGAATTTAAGCTTCCTGGGCCCAATTTGGAGCCCATACCCTACTTGATTGGGCACCCCGTTGCCATGTCATCAATTCCTGAGTTTCTTTTTTGTCTAATACCAGCCATACACACTTTGTACCATGGATTTTGCCCAAGATTCAAGGGTTGTCTTTCATTTCCTTCCTTCGTACAGTAGCTCGATGTCAATGGTGCTGAGCTCAGCTAACCTCAAATTTCTTCACCCAATCCACCTTGTTCACACCCCTTTTTGCTAATAGACGCACCCATTAACTTCCCCTGGATATTGGCTCTCATTCTTCTCTCATTTTGCAGCACTTTGTGCTCTAGATCATCCTTCTTTTCCTCATCCTTTGTTTGAACTCTAGGAAGGCACCGTAGAGGGTTGGCTTGGTCGATCTCCAGCCTCCACAACCATCAGCACCAACCGAGACTTTCCTCAGAAATGTGTGGCTGAGGCCAATCCAGGCGACATGCTTGTGAGGCCTCCCGAGGACTCCATCGCCTTTTGCTCCATGCTCTGGTGAGGTCAGTATGCTAGGCATCCACAAGTCTGTGATGTGGGCATAACGCAAAGAGACAACCAAGTTTACAGTGGGTGGTGACCCTGAACCGTATCCAGTCACACTATAGGCAGCGGGCATAGGAGGTACTGGTTGCGGTACAGTAGTAAACTATTGGGTAGCTACTAGGAACTAGAGCTAGCGCGACCAACAAAGTCTGGCCAAAGAAAATGACTACACAACCCATCTCCTTAACCATTTGACTAAAATCTAATGGTCCAAATCTTCTGGTTCTAAGGTTAACTTAAAAAAATCACATATTTTTGAAGCCTCATCAAAATATAGACATATTATATGTCATTTTGATCAAACAAACAAGAACATTGTAATATAAAATACTTCCAGCTCCTAAGTCAGCTTGTTGTTCTTTTGATATCCTAAAATTTGTGCTTATTAAGTCTTTTTAAGATGTTGTATGCTATTTGAATGCATAATCTAAATATTTATTGCACCAAAACATGATGATAGCCTGATTTCAATATCTTGAACATCTATATGCATAAATATTTGAAGTCTACCTATCCTTACACCTTTAAATGGTCTAATGTTGCATATATGACCTAAAATGGGCTTTTAAGGCTAAATACTACTTCTTTAATGCTTAACCTTGTTGAATGTTCATCAAATCCTCATGCCTGACCTAAATCAATAACTCTTGGTGTATGCTGGCCTATGGTTGGAACTTGTTCATGCTAGCATCCTATCTTGGTTTGATTATGTGCCCTGAACCTTGAAACTTGCCTTCTGTGGATACTTTTATGTTGAATATTAACAATTGCTCCTATGTGGGTCCTTGATGTCCAAGATGTTTATATGGCCCTTACATTAGTAATCTTACATGCCTTATATCCTTATATGCCATATGGAACTTTCTTGTGAACTTATGTGATCAATTTCCATAATCTTGACTTGAAATGTAATCTAGCATGTACCATTAATAAGGAGTCTCTAATCTTATGAAAATCTAGCCCTAATGATTATCCATATCATTTTATGGTCTTGAATCAGTAGTTTGATGATGTTTGCAACACCTAACTCATAGATCCCATCCATACTCTAGGGGTGAAAATTTGTATGATTATGACCCATGGTGTCTAGTTGACTATGTAATCACTTATGTTGTTTCAATCATATGATCACTCCATTTATAATCGTGAAACCCTATGATGTGTCACCCTAGGTTCTTAATGAACTCATGACGTACTCTGATGCTTGATAATTCCTACACATGACCTAGTTGAGATGTTGAAATCAATGATGTTAGATATGAAACCTATATTTAGGTGACACATCCAACCACCATTATAATTGTTGGAGATACCTAATCATGCCGATATAAATCCAATCACACGTATTTAAAATGTCAGAATCTCTATGATGACTCAATTGCCAATATCTAGTCAAATTGCAATATATGGTTCCTAATTGCATGGTTAATATTGTACTCTATGCACAAGGTAAGCTTACTCTCTTGACCCAACCATGATATTGCCTTGTTTGTGTGTATGCTCCTATGAATGCTTGGCTAGTTAATTACTTGTTTGAGCTACTTATTCCCTATGACTAGCACATTCATTTTTCTAGATATATGTTGAACAAACCTTGAACATAATTGGACTACTCCATTATACAAACATGGTGTACCTGTCTGTATTCTTGGGGTAAGGGAACAAGGTCGGGCGTCTTACATGATATGTCAATATAAGGATGACCATGTTCATAAAAGGGTTGACTATTCTTGAGCACTCTTATAAATGCTTCCAATGGGAAGCTGGTCAATGGCCATAATATGTTGTTGAGTATAATAGAAATACACCAAAAACATGCCTTGTATAAAACAATATCATTTATTGTTCTCGCCTTGTTTCTAATTCCTTCATATATGATGTTTCTAACCAAGAAACTTTTATATAGTCTTAAACTATTCACTTTCCTTTTATAGCATACTTAATGCTTTTTAGCATTAATATATGTTGTTTATCAATTTTGTAGTTTCCAAAGATCCGTTGCACTTTGGACTCAAATGAAACACCAATGGGTTATGTTTCATCTATAAATGGGTACATGTTTCTCTATCCCCTCTCAATATCTTATTATATATTGTGGTTACTGCTTTTACATATATATTGCATGTGTGAAATATTTGATCTGTTCTAGGGACGGGCACCCATGTCCACTCGCCTTTGGCTTTGTAACAATTAGGAGTGTCACTTTAGGGTAACAAATTGTTTCATGATAGTTGGGGTAGTTTAACTTTTGGTATTTATACCATATGTTCATTTACAAAATTGGTGTCAAGGTACTAGCAGTAAGAGTTAATTGAACAGTTGTTATGATGGAGGTTTCGATATCGATCCAATTTTGTTTAAGAAATTCATTGCAAATGTCATATGGTCTAGGTGTCTTGGAGTGTGGTACCTTAAAAGTAAAATCTTGGATTTCTACAGTAGTGGGAATCATGGCTAATAAGGGCATAGAATAATGTGGGATACCATAGAAAGAGCCCAGATAATTGATGATTGATACTAGCCTTGGCAAGATACTATTGACAATAAGAGTTTTGATGTAGTTGGTAATGATATCTTAAAGTTTGATTGGATTAGTGATCCAATTACCATCGTTATCATCTTTGAATTGGGATATTTTGTTATGATTGTGTATGGCTTGGACATAGGACTGGAAAAATTTTGTGTTCCCGTCACACCATCTTAGCCAATTTGATGTGAGATCTTTTGTCACCAATCAAATTCTTCTCAAAGTAGACTAGAGCAATACTCTTATATAAAGTTGTATTCCTTACATCAGTGTTGACATTGTGATTTAGGTGAGTTGTACCTAAGGCTCATTGATTTGGTCGAGGGAGGTGGATTTTTCATATGTTGTTTTCAGTTTGACTCTTCTTCCATTTCAATTGTGAAGCTTGGAAAGATTTGATTGATTTGTTTATGACATTTTCCTATTTTAAGGCTTCATCTTGTGTCCTTTTGCAATTCAATCACATATAAAGTTGTTATATTGTAGGTTATTTTCCTCAATATGCATATTATTGTGAAATTCACTTATAAATGTTCTTTGCATGTTGTCAGGTAATTGGACAATGTTTTAGATAGATGTGAGAAAGAGAGAATGGATGACCCTAGAGTTTCTCTACCCCTACAAAATCCTAAATAGAGTTCAAAATCTCCCCTAACCAAACCCTAGTCACCCTAAGTCAACTCAAGCAAAGAAGTCAATGAATATCTAAAATTAAAGAGAAAAGTTTCCTAGAACACCCTAGTACAATTGTGATACCAAGGAAGAATAGAATAAATCCAAAAATCAAGAAAAGTTGAAGCATTGAAGAAACTATCAGCACCACAGTGGTGTTGGACTACGAGGTCATGCCAAGGGGGGACCTAACACGGGTGTGTACCCAACATGGTTGTGGTACCAGAGACCCAACATGCACATGGTGAGAAGAACAACCAATACTCTCCCTCCCAGAATGGTTGTGTGGCCTTGCACAACTGTGTCATTACCTTCCCAACATAGTCATGGTGATCATCATGTATGTGATACCAAGAGCCTATACCCATTTCACAACCTAACATTTTCGTTTCACACATTTCCCATCCCATCCTAGAATGACCATGCCACACCTTAACCATCACATCCAAAGTGGCCAACAACCCATGCATAGTTTTACACTGCATTTCCCATTACACCTCCACATGACTTAGTGGATACCCACCACCAATATATACTTAGGTGTTAGCTGGAGCATGCGTTTAGATACCTAGGAGCCCTTCTTAGTTCCCCTTATCCATTCATTCCATCCACCAACCCATTACACTTCCAATTCATCATCTTCCACTAAAAAACTCTTATATTTAGGGTTTTTGTCATTTTGCCATCCCATTCCATCCCATCCTATATTGGAGGGGGTAGATTCTCGAGCTGTTGTATCTAGGGGAGAAGGAGGAGTACCCATTTAAATACTATGACTTTCCACTCCTCTACTCAATCTTCTTTCTCCATTTTTTTTATTTTCCTTTCATATAAGTAGTTAGGCCCTTAGGTTGGTTGTTTGGGATCCAAAATGTTACTTTGATACCATATTGAGGGAAAGTGATATGTAAACATGGTAGTTTTGTTTTCTAATGATCATGTTCTACTTTAATTTCATTTACCTTAAATTTCTTGTTGGTTTGTGCTTAAAATCACCTAGAATTCTAGGGAAATTGCTTACATGTAGTTATTTCGGTAATTGTTATAGATCCAATTAGTGGATCCCTAGATAGATAACCATCTTGCTACATGCTAGTATACACCCATAAACCTAGGTGGGAGATCTATATAGATAGTTTGGAACCATTTAGTGTAATCAAAGTGGAGCTTTTTAAAGTCTAGATGGCAGGCGATCTGAGGTGTAAAACATCACTTCTATCCTCGATTACTACCCCTCAACCCACAATTTCCCTAAGGGCTTATATCCTAGAAACTTACACTTTATTGGATACTAATAGAATTCCACCTAAACCCTAATCCATGTGATCCTCATAAGGTTGGATAGGGGGTGTTGGGGCTAGTTACCCTATACACACCCTACTCCACCCATGGTCAAATAGTCATTTAGGGAAATTCATTAGCATCTATCTTGTTGTTTGGTTAGGTAATCTAATTGAAAGAGTAATGTTTACATGTTGTCACCCCCAAATTTTTTGACAAGTACATTCCCCTAGATAGCCCACTTTTTCGATGATTACTTACAACCCTAATTTTCCTTATTGCTTAATTAATGCTTACTTAGGTAATATCTTTACTTTCCTAGTCAGTTGTCCTTTCTCTTGCCTTTTTCTTTCTAATATAGGTCTTTATTTGCATTTTATCCTAATTTATAGTTTAATGTAGTGTTAGAATCTTGTGTTGCTTGCCATAGTGTAATTTTCTCCTTTCCTTACTTAGTTTTTCTTCTTTCTCATTAAAAACAAATTATCTAGGGTCAACATTGGTTTTGACTCTTTGCTCTCTTTAAATTCTTGCTTGATCATAAGTTGTGTAATTAACAAAACTAACCTTAAACCCTTCAACCATATACTCCTTAGTAGGAACCTAGATCAAACTAACCTATCTCTAGTTCCCCATCTCATCCTGAGGATTGACTCTATCTTATTGTTTTTCCTACACTACAATACAAACCCGTGTACTTGTGGGGTAGTATTTTTTTGTGGATTTGAGTGTGTTAATCATAGGGTTTTATAAATATTGTAATCTCAAATGTATGCATCTCATGCATGCACCAGGCTTTCTGGTGCCATTCTTGGGGAGAAAGGCATTTAACCTAGGTAGTTAGTTTTGGTTTAATCTTTTCTTAGTACCTTAACCATTGCTATTTTGTATTCTTTGTATTAGTTTTGCATGTTGGTTTGTCAACATGTCCTATTTTGGTTGGATGTTCCTTGTACATGTGACAAGAAACTCGTGGAAGATGAGATGGGACAATAACATGCACGTCACAAGACACTTCATGAATACTTCATGCCTAGCAATTACAAATCACCAATAGAAAGATGAGCTAATCAAATGCCAGGGGAGAACTTATCTATCCATGTTGATATTTTTTGGGATCATGCCCACCTTCTAAAGCTTAGAGATAGAGAACCCCTACTCATACATGGATTATTTTCTTGAAATATGCTCTACCTTCAGGATTCTAAAAACCACTGATGACTACATCTGACTCACTTTGTTCTCATTCTCTCTAAAAAGACAAGGCCAAAGATTGATATGATTCAGGAATGGACATCATGTGTCGAGGTCATGAACAATGTCACTCCGAATAAATTATACTACATTGTAAGGATCACACAAATGTTGTGTTCCCTAGTGAGTTTCGGCCCGATGGGTAATGAGTGGTTCCATGATGCTTGAGAAACGTTTAAGAAAATGTTAAGAGAGAATCCACGCCACAATATCCCTTTGAGGTAGCTTGTACATTCCTTTTAATTTGTTCTCTCTCTGCAATGGGTTAAGCTACAAAATATTCTTCTTATGGATGTAATTTAATGGCTAAACCACCCAAAGAGTCATGGCCATTGCTTGAGCACTAAGAAAAATATTCAAGGAAGTGATCTTACAACATTGTTAATGGTGATGATTGAACATTTGGTGTGACACCTTCAAATTCTATTTATTCAAGCCCACAAATGGCCAAGATTCTACAAATGATGAAATTTATGAATAATCAAGTTGGAAGTTCTTTTTGTAACTTGGTCAATTCTATTCAATCTTTCAGAGAAGAAGTGAAGAAACCTCATTCTTATAGAAACCTAAAACATAAAAGTTCAATATATATCCCATGTTTTGAGGATGAAGTTTGCTCTAGGATGAAAAGTTTTGATGATGTTTAAAATAGTGTGACAAATCTTGTGCAAAAAGTGAACCAACTCTCTTGAATACTTGATCCTCTAGTGGAAGGAAAATTTCCTTCGGAACACATGATGAACTTTATTGAATCAAGTATACCAATGGGTTCCTCTCAAATATTATATAGTACAAATCCAATCCAAGTGAAACTCATATATTAACTCTTGGGTGATGCTCAACCTTATGCCTCCTCAACCTCCATATCCAAAACCATCTCACCACTTCACTTACAACACTAAATTCTTGGATAACTTAATTTCAACACCAGCGACTATATATACATCCTCCACATCCACAACAAGATCCTCCTCTTCACAATGAGTGATTCAAGGTCATGACAGTTCCAAGGAGTGGAAGAATGATTGAGCATCCAATGAGCCAAGGGGTTGTTGATTCTTGGATTCCAAGTGTTATTGGTGTTGAAAACCTTGATGATACAATGTGTGGTACAACTAGAAATGTTCCCATGACACCTTATGTGGAGTAGGGAATATTGTGTGTTCCACCCCAATTCTATGGTTGTAGGTTCTACAATACCCAGTGTTCCACCTCATGTCCTTCCACAAGAAAATTATGTTGATCCAAGTAAAACAAAACCAAGTGAGCCACCTTTCCCCACGGCATTGAATGACCCATCTTATTAAAAAAATAGGCAAAACCACTATGATACACCGTTCCAACAAAATGTTATTAACTAAAGCAGAATTACTGAAAATCACTAAAAATTAAACTTTTTACAATGAGAACCACAAATTATAGAACTCTTCATAAAGAAACAAAATAAGTTATTTACAATCTGATACATCAGTTCATCTCTGTATCATCCCATCTCGAGAGTCATAAACATTGATTGCCCTGTTAAACTATACATGAGCAATATACAAAAATCTCGAGGCATAAAGCCAAAAATCTCAAATCTACATTCTACCATCTACTGACTCCTAGGACCTAAGAGTACAGAGACGACACATAGGACTCCCTATATACGGACCCTAATAGACAATGTCTCCACCTGAAGATAAATGTTGCCCTTGTTGTTGTTGTTGCTGTTGTGACTGTTGTTGTTGTTGCTCACCCACTGTAGGGTTTCTTCTTCCTCGGCGTCTACCTAAAAAAGTTGAATCCCACGGGGGTGAGACAATTGAAAATTTTCCCAGCGAGAGATATAACTCTCCGCCAGAAGCATTGTTATTTCTGATAATAGAATAGCATTGAGCAGTAAAATTATAAATATTGAACAATAGATAATTCATTGAATAAGGTATGCAGAGTAGTATTCTCTATGCAATCATTTCAATTATAACTTGATTAAGCAGCAAGCCATTCATTTAATAAGGAATATGAAGAACAAGTATATTAATTATCCAACTAGGACATATTAAACAATGTATCATCAAACATTGATTCTCATTGTCAACCCTAAGCAAATATGCTACATGGCTGATTACATTTTACAAACATATTTATGCCCTGAGGAGATGAGGTATACCACTCATACTCCAACCGACCATTGCGAAATCTAAATCGGTACCATACATAGGTCATCAGAAGAGCCAGATTTCTATGACCACATCATCCTCAGTCAGTGTGAGGAACAAAATGCAGGACATCTTGTCTCTCTGCTAAAATTGCTTTCCAGGGTATTCTGGCAACTTCTCTATTAGAGTTATAGTGGCATGTTGTACTTTCTTCGCCATCGAGGGATTTCTTGTTTATCTCACATCGATGTGGCATTAACATCATCATCAGGAGATTAGTGATACATCATCCCGGCATATACATATAATGAAGGATTGAGGGATTTAATTTTTATCTCGCATCAATTCCTCCATTAGGACATAAGGATATTCGCGTCCATAACCCCCACATACTCAAAAGTATGCTCTCCAGGAGTTCCCTTAGGAAAACTTGTTTCACCATCATCCAACTTCTGACACTGATGGATCTATGGTCAGGGCTCTACATGATATCATTTCACTTGATTATTTAAGCACATTACAACATTCTTTTAGCATCAGGCATGTTTTCAAACACAAACCATTTAACATATTCCATAAAGAAAGAGTACTATTTTATAAAGTTCATTTCATAGGTTTATAAACATTGGGATCTCAATCCCTTATCAATTCATCATAATGACTCAAGAAGATGTGTTTACAAACCCTAGATCATCAAATCTCTTGTTACCACCTTAACAGGTAACACAATTCCATCAGGTTATTTGACAATGAAAACATAATAGTAGCAATGCAGGTATTTCACTTGGCTCATACAGCCTCTCAGTCTCTTTTGTTACCTTTTTTCTAGGCAACATAGCATATCATTGCTTACAAAACTTATAAAGTACTTTTATCAAACAAAGCATCATAGCTCTCACCTGGATATGTTCAATATCTCATAAAACCTACATGATTAGTACAGATGATAACAGATACATTTATTTCATATCAGCACAATGCAAAACAATGATAACATTACTATTCAAGGGTTGCACCACTATGCCTTTATTATGATTAGGGTTTTCTCTTTACATTTCAATTAGGGTTAATCATCCCCTAAACTCAATTAAGATTAATGACTTATCATTTCATTATCCAATCATAGAGCTTCATGCTATAAAGCATAACCCAGAATTAAGGTTTCACACTTTCATATACTTATTTGGAATTAGGGTTTACTATTTACATTGCATCACCCTTGATTATGGTTCATGTTCAACATACCCTGAATTAGGGTTTACTATTCACATTGCATCACCCTAGGTTAGGGTTTACTATTCACATTGCATCACCCTAGGTTAGGGTTTACTATTCATGTCACATCACCCTAGGTTGGGGTTTACTATTCACCCCAAGTAGGAGTGATCATCAAATCACTTAGAATTAAGGTTTATCATGTCATCACTATGAATTGAGATCATACCATCACCATGTATTAAGATTACTTCCAATAATACCCTCAGTTAGGGTTATGATTCATTAACCTTCATAATTAGGGTTTCATGATCTCACTATCATGGATCATACCCTAGTTAGACATATATTTGTAATGAGAGTTCATTACAAAATTAACATTTATGTAGGTAATCATTTCTCTCTTATCCTTTATAGAATGATGTTTACTTCAACCTTGATTAGGCTAAATCAACTCAACTAGAAAGAGAATTGACATCATGGGTTATGTCATTACCATTATGATCATTAAGGCTTAACTACTTATTAGATAACCACACTATCCCATTAAGATACAAGTACCATAATCATCTTTGATTACATCTTGTATTAAACAATTAACTAACTTAATCTTTAACCACTTTAAGTATCCATGCGGTTTTGGTTAGTTATCCACCAAACGGTCTTGAACATATAGTCCTCAAACGGTCTTGAACAAAAACATCCAAACGGTCTAAGACCATGCGGTCTTGCACAACTTCTGAAACCATTTGGTGAACTAGGTGGTGAAGACCGTTTGCCCAAAGTTGACTTTTGAAACCGCATGAACTTGATCGATTTGGAAACTGCATGAACCTAAACAGTTTGCGATTGTTTGGTCCCAAACGGTTTTGAGACCTTTTGGTCCAAACCCCCTCAAAACCGCAAGGCCCAAAAAGGGTCTCAACCGATTCAATCAATTAGGGTTTCCAAGATCAATTCCTTCAATATTTGTAGTCATGTTATCACTCATCAATTGGACTTGTCATCACACTTCAATTAAGTTAATTAGGTAAACCTTCAACTGATTTGACACTCAATTGACCCTCAATTAATCATCAATTAGGGTTTGAATCAATGGAATTAGGGTTTGGGAACGTTGATGCTTCAATGTTGATTATTGTTGAACCAATTACTTGAAACTATTGGATTGCCATCTAAATTGGGCATGACCTGACCCCAAATGGTCTTGAGGTCATTTGGATGACCTCAAAACGGTATTGAGACTGTTTGCACAAGTCAACATCAAAGTCCAAGTCAACCATTTAGGGTTTGGTTCATTGGGTTGATCATCATATCAACGCTTGATTGCTCTTCAACATAGCATCATTTGATCTTCAATCACCTAACCATAGTCAACCCTAGACCTCCAAACGGTCTTGGGTGACCCCCAAACAGTCTTGGGATTGTTTGGATGACCTCCAAATGGTCAACGCTTGGTCAAAGCCACCAAACGGTCTTCGACCGTTTGCTTCTATGCGGTTTAGTGAAACCGTTTGCATTCAAACGGTTTGAAACCATTTGCTCCCAAACGGTTTGGGAAACCGTTTGACCAACAAAAGAAAACTGTTTGGTAAAGTAACTTTTTGGATATTTATCTAGAATGATGTCACCTTCATCTTCCTCTATTCAACCAAGAACTGTTGTTGTTCTTCACAGAAGTTATAGCAAGAACTCACAAGAGTATTAAAGGAAGAAAAGTGACCAACGATTCTTATAGAAAAAGGTGCAATACTAATGCTTAGGAGTTAGAGTTATAAAACCTACCTCTAGAACTGATCCAAAGCTCCAATCTCCATGGTTTTAATGGTGGATAGAGTTCCAGTAGTTGTCCAAGGTCCGTCCTTCATCTTTTGGATGAACAAGATGCCTAGAAATGAAAATCGTGTCAAGAAAACCATTAATCAAGCCTTATTTTAGGGTTTCCACCATGAATCTGAGGTAGATGATGATCCAAAATTACCAACAGGTTTGGTCGTCCTTCCTCTGCTCCAGAGATCTCCTTTGGTTGGCCAAAGATAGGTGAAAAGAGAAAGAAACTAAGGGAATGATTCTCATGTGTATTGCAAAAGATATACCTAAGAGATATGTATATGGGTTTTTAAGAAAAATAGAAAAAAGAGAGTTATCTTCTTTAATTTCAACAAATTTCCACCAAATCTTCCTCCATTTCTTGGCCATGAAGCCACCCTATATTTCCTAGAAAAACGTTCTCCATTATACAAGGAATAATGGAAAAAAAAACTAAGCACCTTAAAGAGATGTATATTAATATCCATCCTTTTATTGGATATTGTTTTATATTATATTAATGTGAGTGGCTTCCACTCAACCAAGATATTTTTTTGCCCAATCATGGTGCAAGCTCGTCCAAACTATTGCAAACACATCCCTCAACTTTTGGTTGAAGGGCTCCTTAACTAATATATTACTTTTTGCATTAAGTTATATTAAAGAGGCATTTGTTTTTAAATCTTGATTACTTTAATGTCAAGATCCTCTCTCCTCCAAGATAATTCAAATGAGGTGCCCTTCTCATTTTATTTTCTCTACTTGATGCCAAGAAACATGACAGACCCTCAAGAGGTGGTATTTTGCATATTGAACCCTAGGTTTTGTGTAATTTGCACATTACACCAAAACTAGGTTTTAATGCACAAGGATTGCTCTACAAGCTTTATCTTGGTGCCCAAGATTGTAGAATCCATACCACTACATCATATTTATTCTTTTTATGTCTCAACATCAGAGGAACATCTTATTATGTGAAATTTGCAAGTTAACCCCTCAAGAATGGGTAATTTGCACTTTAGTGCAAAAGTAACAAAACAATGTTTCAACATTATTCAAAAAGGACTGAAATTGAAATATAAGTTCCTCAAAAGCCTTAATTACTTTTCAAAGTATAATAAAAAGAATCTAATTGACTTAATTAGGCAAAACACCTAGGGTTAGTACATAACCCAGGTCAGGGATGTTACAAATTATCCACCCCTTACAAGGATTTCATCCCCGAAATCTTCAACAAAACATTTTAAGAGAAAAGAGTAGGATTTTTCCTTATCATCTCTTCCTCTAGTTCCCATGTAGCTTCTTCAATGACACGATGATTCTAGAGGAATTTTACAAGACTAATGTCTTTCTTCTTCAGCTTCTTGATTCTTCTATCGAGAATCAACATAGGTCCTTCAACATAGGATATATCATCGTTCAATTCTACTTCCATAGGCTGCAGAACTGTCTCTGTGTCAGGATGACATTTCCTTAATATGGAAATGTGGAACACTGGGTGCAACTTTTGCAGCTCAGGTGGTAATTCCTGCTTATAATCTACCTTTCCAACACGTTCAATGATTGGATAAGGCCCCATAAATCTAGGAGCTAACTTTCCTTTCCTTCCAAATCTAAGAACTCATTTCCAGGGTGAGACCTTGAGGTACACTCTATCTCCAACCTAGAATTCTAAATGTCTACGACACTTATCAGCATAAGATTTCTGCCTATCTTGTGCAGTCTTTAATTGTTGTTGTATTATTTTAATCTTCTCAGTGGTCTGCTGCACAAGATCAGGACCCAAAAGTTGATATTCACTAGTTTCATACCAACATAGGGGAGATCTACAGCGTCTACCATACAAAGCTTCATAAGGTGCCATGTCAATGCTGCGTTGATAGCTATTGTTGTAGGAAAACTCTATCAAACTTAGATGTAGATCCCAACTTCTTGTAAACTGGAGGACACATGCCCTAAGCAAGTCCTCCAAGGTTTGTATAGTCCTTTTTTATTGTCCATCTGTCTGAGGATGAAAGGTTGTACTAAACCTCAACTGATTGCCTAAGGATTTATGAAGTCTCTCCCAAAAATGACTCGTAAACTGGGGAACTCTATCAGAAACAATGGTAACTGGGACCCCATGTAGCCGCACTATCTCATCTACATATAATTGTGCCTGCTTTTCAGCAGAATAGATTGTTTTGACAGGTAAGAAATGTGTTGTCTTTGTCAACCTATCAACTATTACCCAGATGGAATCATGACCTTTGGCTGCTCTAGGTAACCCAACCACAAAATCGATGGTCACATGATCCCACTTCCACTATGGTATTGGTAAAGGCTGCAGTGTTCCTGCAGGCTTCTGATGTTCAGCTTTAACTTGCTGACATACTGGACACCGCGTAATGAACTCAGCAACATCCTTCTTCAAACCAGGCCACCAATACATATCTTTCAAGTTATGATACATCTTGGTGCTTCTTGGATGCATAGCATACATTGAAGAATGAGTTGCTTCCAGGACTAACTTCCTTATGTTATCAACATTAGGTACTATCATTCTACTATGATAACAAGCTACCTGATCATCTGAATCATGAAAACCATCTTCTTTCTCACTACCATATTCTAACCTAATATGTTGAACTACAACATCAGTTTGCTGTGCTTCCTTGATCTTCTATCTCAAAGTAGGTTTTATGTGCATCTTAGCTAACAACCCAGATAACAATGATACTTTTAACTGTACATTGTCTTTCCTTAAAGAGATAAGCATATCCCTCCTAGAGCATACCAAGGAATTCAGATGTGCTCTATCTAAGGCTGGTGTTGCTGATTTCCTACTCAAAGCATCAGTAACTGCATTGGCCTTCCCTAGATGATAATCAATTGTACAATCGTAGTCCCTGATTAACTCCATCCAGCGGTGTTGCCTTATGTTATGCTCATGCTGAGAGAAGATATACTTTAGGTTCTTATGGTCTGCGAAAATCTGGAATGTCTCTCCATAAAGATAATGTCTCTAGTTCTTCAAGGCATGGACTACAATAGCTAGTTCTAGATCGTGTGTCAGATAATTCTCCTCGTGTTTCTTAAGCTATCGAGAAGAAAAAAAATCACTTGTTTATCCCGCATTAACACACATCCTAGTCCATATTTAGAGGCATCATAGAAAACTACATACCATTTCCCTTGTTCAGGTAATACTAGCACAGGTGCACTTGTCAGCCTTTCCTTTAATAACTGGAATGATTGATGACACTTGTCATTCCCAGTAAAAGGAACATATTTCCTGGTCAACTTAGTGAAAGGCAAGTCTATAGAACTGAAGTTCTTAATGAACCTCCTATAATAGCCTCCCAACCCTAAGAAACTATGAATCTATGTCGGTGTTTTCGGCTGCTCCCACTGCAAGATAAATTCTACCTTTTTAGGGTCAACACAAATACTTGAAGAAGATATTACGTGTCCAAGAAAAGAAACTTCAGGTAACCAAAACTCACACTTGCTAAATTTAGCATATAACTTATGCTCTCTTAGCAAAGTTAGAGCCTGACAAAGATGCTGCTCATGCTGCTGAGCATCTCTACTATAGATCAGGATGTCATCTATGAAGACGACAACACACTGATCCAGAAAAGGTTGAAAGATTCTATTCATGAGTTCCATAAATGCAGTTGGTGCATTAGTTAGTCCAAATGACATAACTGTGAACTCATAGTAACCATACCTTGTTCTAAAGGCAGAGTTAGGTATGTCACTCTCCTTAATACGCAGCTGATGATATCCCGACCTTAAATCTATCTTTGAGAAGATTTTTACACCATGCAACTGGTCAAATAGACCATCAATCCTCAGCAAAGGATACTTATTCTTTATTGTTACTTTATTTAGTTGCATGTAATCAATGCATAACCGCATCGATCCATCCTTCTTTTTAACAAAGAGGACCAAAGCACCCCAAGGTTAAGTACCCGGTCAGATGAAACCCTTCTCAAGCAACTCTTGCAGTTGTTTTTTGTGTGCTGCCATCTCAGCAGACGCCATCCGATACGGTGTTTGTGCTATTGGTTGCGTGCTCGAGATTAGATTAATCTCAAAATCAATCTCTCGGGGTGGAGGTACAGCTACAAGTTATTCAGGAAATATATCTTCAAATTCCCTAACTATAGGAACTTCAACATGATTAGGACTCTCCATGGTGGTATCTAGCACATGGGCTAGGAATGCATAACATCCTTGCCTAATCACCTTCTCTGCAACCATAGCTGACACAAGACAAGTTGGAAGAATCTTTCTATCTCCTTGAAAGGTCCATGTGTCACTTTCATCAGTGAACACATCTTTCTTGGACTCACAATCTAAGACAACCTTATACCTTTATAGGGTATCCATCCCAAGGATTATATCAAACCCATGCATCTCAAGTGGTATAAGATCCACTTGAATGCGATGTTCAGAAAAGAAAAGAATACAGGGAGAACACACCTCCTGCAACACAATAGACCCCATCAAAGGAGTTTCTAACTTCAAACTCTCTGCCCTATGACTTGTAGTCACATTGCAGTCAAGAATCACACTTCGAGTGATAAAGGAATTCGTAACACCCGGATCAATCAAAATAGATATGATGCAGTATGTAGACATATCAGAATAAAACAACTTCATCTGACCCGTCACAACCCGAGGGTTGATCACAGCATCATGTGGATTCATCACATAGAATCTCACTGTTGCCTGTGGTTGATTCAGTGCTCGATGACTGGGTGCTGATGATCCAGCTTAGGATGCTTGTCCATGTCCTCTAGCTCCACCTGGAAACGGTCTCCTTTGGGAACCTTGATGACTCTACCTTTGAGTTTGAGTCACACTTGCCTCTCTGACTCTATAATCCTTCATTAGATGTCCCACCTTTCCACATATGAAATAACTTCTGATCCCTTGTTGTGGTCTGGATGGTCCTGTAACCAACATGGATGCTGAGCTATGATCTCCTTCTGGTGGTAAACTTCGTCCTCTACCCCTATTTGACGTCCACTGCATCTGGGTACTGAATTTGGGTGGTGGTGTTGGCACGGAAAACCTCGGTTTCTTGAAACCTTTGGATGAGGATCCTTGGAACTGGGGATACATCTTCTTGTTTTTGGTTTGTGGCTTCTCCATCACAGACCTCTCTATCCTTTTGACGGACTCCACAAAAGTAGCAAATCTTTCCCTATTCTCCAGAGCAGACACAAGGGTGGTCAACTCAGTGTTTAACCCCTTCTCAAAATGTCAAATCCGCTCTTCATCTGTGGTTGTCATATGCAAACAAAACATTAATAGCTCCATGAACTTAGCCTCATACTCGCTAATGTTCATTGGTCCTTGCCTTAATCTCTCAAACTGAGAGATTTTCTCATCCATGAACATCTTACGAAAGTATCAGTTGATAAACTCTCGTCAAAACACTTCCCATTCAATCTCCACACCCGACCTTTTCCCTTCCTCTATGGTCCACCAGACACTCCCTTTAAGAAGGTACACAACATGTCTAACCTTCTCAGCTTCTGGGATGTTTAGGATTCTAAAGGCCTTCTCTAACTCCGTTAGCCACATGTCAGCATCTGTTGGGTCAGCTGTTCCAGCATATTCCGTGGCTCCAACTCGGCGAAGTCGTTCAAACATATTGCCGACTCCTTGTCCTTCTTGATGGGTGGGTGCCCTAGGTGCAGGTATGGGCATCCTATCAGTCATGTGTGTCATGGCAGTCATGAACTGCCCAAACATGGCTTGGAAGGCTGGGTTCCCCATGTCAGCTTGATTGAACTGGGGTGGTTTAGGTATAGGTTCCTCCCTTCCTTGGTCTCTTGCACCTCCTCCGGATGCAGCGACACTACTCTCTACAACATGTTCCTCGTGTGATCCAAACATCTTTAGTTTTCTCTTCTCCTCCTATATGAGCATAAGACACTATCAGATAGACTGGAAGACACTAGAATAGACTCAACAACCTTAGTCATATGTCTCTGTAGACTCATCAAACCTAGAGCTCTGATACCACTAATTGTGATACACCGTTTGAACAAAACGTTATTAACTAAAGCGGAATTACTAAAAATCACTAAAAATTAAACTTTTTACAATGAGAACCACAAACTGTAGAACTCTTCATAAAGAAACAAAATAAGTTATTTACATTATGATACATCAGTTCATCTCTGTATCATCCCATCTCAAGCGTCATAAACATCGACTGCCCTTTTAAAATATACATGAGCAGTATACAAAACTCTCGAGGCATCAAGCCAAAAATCTCAGATCTACATTATACCATCTACTGACTCCTAGTACCTGAGAGTATAGAGACGACACATAGGACTCTCTATATACAGACCCTAATAGACAGTGTCTCCACCTAAAGATCATTGATGCCCTTTTTGTTGTTGCTGCTGCTGTGACTGTTGCTATTGCTGCTCACCCATTGTAGGGTTTCTTCTTCCTCGGCGTCTACCTAAAAAAGTTGAATCCCACGGGGGTGAGACAATTGAAAATTGTCCCAGCGAGAGATATAACTCTCCGCCAGAAGCATTATTATTTCTGAGAATAGAATAGCACTGAGCAGTAAAATTATAAATATTCAACACCAGATAATTCATTGAATAAGGTATGCAGAGTAGTATTCTCCATGCAATCATTTCAATTATAACTTGATTAAGCAGCAAGCCATTCATTTAATAAGGAATATGAAGAACATGTATATTAATTATGCAACTAGGACATATTAAACAATGTATCATCAAACATTGATTCTCATTGTTCAGCCCTAAGAAAATATGCTACACGGCTGATTACATTTTACAAATGTATTTATGCCCTAAGGAGATGAGGTATACCTCTCATACTCCAACCGACCATTGCAAAATTGAAATCGGTACCATACATAGGTCATCAGAAGAGTCGGATTTCTATGACCTCATCATCCTCAGTCAGTGTGAGGAACAACATGCAGGACATCTTATGTCTCTGCTAAAATAGCTTTCCAGGGTATTCTGGAAACTTCGTTATTAGAGTTATAGTGGCATGATATACTCTCTTCTCTATCGAGGGATTTCTTGTTTATCTCACATCGATGCGACATTAACATCATTATCGGGAGATTAGTGAAACATCATCCCATCATATACATATAATGAAGGATTGAGGGATTTAATGTTTAGCTCGCATTAATTCCTCCATTAGGACGTAAGGATATTCATGTCCTAAACCCCCACATACTCAAAAGTATGCTCTCCAGGAGTTCCCTTAGGAAAACCTATTTCACATTATCCAACTTCTGACGATGATGGATCTATGGTCAGGGCTCTACATTATATCATTTCACTTGATTATTTAAGTACATTACAACATTCTTTTAGCATCAGGCATGTTTTCAAGCACAAACCATTATAACAGATGCCATAAAGAAAGAGTACTATTTTATCAAGTTCATTTCACAGCTTTATAAACATTGGGATCTCAATCCTTCATCAATTCATCATCCCGATTCAAGAATATGGGTGTACAAACCCTTAGATCATCAAATCACTTGTTACCACCTTAACAAGTAACACAATTCCATCTGGTTATTTGACAGTGTAAACATAATAGTAGCAATGCTGGTATTTCACTTGGCTCATATAGCATGTCAGTCTCTTTTGTTACCTTATTTCTAGGCAACATAGAATATCATTGCTTACAAAACTTATAAAGTACTTTTATTAAACAAAGCATCATAGCTCCTACCTGGCTATGTCAATATCTCATAAAACCTGTATGATTAGTACATATGATAACAGATACATTTATTTCATATCAGCACAATGCAAAACAATGATAACATCACTATTCAAGGGTTGCACCACTATGCCTTTATTAGGATTAGGGTTTTCTCTTTACATTTCAATTATGGTTAATCATCCCCTAAACTCAATTAGGATTAATAACTTATCAGTTCAGTATCCAATCATAGAGCTTCATGCTATAAAGCATAACCCAGAATTAGGGTTTCACACTTTCATATACTTATTTGGAATTAGGGTTTACTATTCCCATTGCATCACCCTTGATTATGGTTCATGTTCAACATACCCTAAATTAGGGTTTACTATCCATGTCACATCACCCTAGGTTAGGGTTTACTTTTCACATTTCATCACCCTACGTTAGGGTTTATTATTCACATTGCATTACCCTAGGTTAGGGTTTACTATTCATGTCACATCACCCTAGGTTGGGGTTTACTATTCACCCCAAGTAGGAGTGATCATCAAATCACTTAGAATTAAGGTTTATCATGTCATCACTATGAATTGAGATCATACCATCACCATTTATTAAGATTACTTCCAATAATACCCTCAGTTAGGGTTATGATTCGTTAACCGTCATAATTAGGGTTTCATGATCTCACTATCATGGATCATACCCTAATTAGACATCTATTCATAATGAGAGTCGATTACATAATTAACATTTATGTAGGTAATCCTTTCTCTCTTATCCTTTATAGGATGATGTTTACTTCAGCCTTGATTAGGCTAAGTCAACTCAACATGAAAGACAATTGACATCATGGGTTATGTCATTACCATTATGATCATTAAGGCTTAACTACTTATTGGATATTAATCACACTATCCCATTAAGATACAAGTACCATAATCATCTTTAATTACATCTTGTATTAAACAAATAACCAACTTAACCTTTAACCACTTTAAGTATCCATGCAGTTTTGGTTAGTTATCCACCAAATGGTCTTGAACATATAGACCTCAAACAGTCTTGCACAAAAACATCCAAACAATCTAAGACCGTTTATGTTACGACCCGCGTCGAGCTTATCCCGTAAGTGAGTTGTTCAGCACGTGTTTAGCTGATGTGTTAAGATTTAAGCATGTTTTTGTTAATAATGCTTAAAATGGACATGATATGTGCTTAGTGTGTTTTCTAGCTTCTAAAGTATGTAAAATCTTACGCTTGAAACGTTGCCAGAGAAATCGTTCGAATCCGACCTTCGAGTCAAAAGTTGCATGTTTTTGGGCTTCTAGGGACCCGATTGCAATTTGCGAAAAGTTCGAAATTTGCGATGTGGCCCCTAAGTTTTTCTTCCTTATCTCCCTTTCTTCCCTTTTCTCGTTTCATTTCACAGAAACGCAGAACGCAGGAAACGTTCTGTCCCTGGCGTGAGAGAAAGAGAGAAAGAGAGGGAAAGAGAGAGGGAGCTGAGGAGAGAAGCTCTGGAGCGTCGTTCTGCTCCAATTAGTTGCTGTAGATCGTCCCTTTCCTCCGTAGATCATCTTCTCCGTCGAATCGAATCAAGTTCGCAGCTGGAGCTGCATTTGTGAAGAAAACGGCCGAAGAATTGGGGTGCACAGAGCAGCCCCTGTTCGTTTTCTTGCTCCTTTCAGGTACGGTTTAGTCGTGGGGATCGTTTGTGATCGTTTGGTGTTGTTTGCGCGAAGTTTGCCCGTCGATTCGTGAGAAATCGACTTCTGTAGGTCGTTTTTCTGTTCTGACTGTGCGCGGTTCGGCCGAGTTTCCAAATCGGTCGGCCGAGTTCTTATTTAGGGCTTTTGTACAGCGTTTTCCGGATCGGCCGAGTTTCGTCTTGATCGGCCGAGTTTCCTGAATTAGATATGCGAACAGGGATTTGGTCGGCCGAGTTTGGTTCTGATCGGCCGAGTTTCCTTTGTAGGTTTTCAAGCGGTGAGTTTGTCGGCCGAGTTTGGTCGGCCGAGTTCCAGGATCTGGGAAGTGATCGGCCGAGTTTCACAGTGTTCGGCCGAGTTTCAAGTGGTGAGTGGCAGTTCACCTAGAAATCATTATTTAACTCATTTTAAATGTCTGAATGCTTCAGTGATAGTTTAATAAGATCATTGGGACTTGAATTGTGCTATAGGAATAATGAGAAAGAGAAATTCTGTGTTTTACAGTAATAATGTGTTATTTTAGTTATTTGTTAATTAAGTATAGACTTAGATGCCCTAACACCGTAGAACCCCAAAAGTGGTATCTGCAGCTTTGGGGTGAAACTCGTGTTGCAACATCATCCGTGCGTGTGTCGCGGACAAACGAGGAAAGAGAAAAAGGGCAGTGTCTAACAATAATTGTGCTTGTGTCACAATGGCACTGCGGTTTCACCAGAAAACACGGTTATCTAACACCATTCGTGCGAAGTCGCGAAGGTAACCCTGTGACCCTCCGCCTGTGTGCTCAGGTTAGTAGGAGGAGTCGAGAGAGAGCACTCGGAGTAGTGCATTGAGGCCAGAGAGCCTGTAGGCCGGAGAGCCTGTGGTCCTGTGGCAGAACGGGGCTGGCGTCAGACTTAGCATTCCCGGGTGTGTCGCTAAGTCTTGTACGGTGGGGCCGTAGCATGGACTTGTTGCGGACCTTTATATGCAGAGTACACTGCATATATTTAGGGCATAATAATAAATGAATAAATAACCACATAGGATCACAGTAAATTTATATAACTGTCTATTTACTTGAAATACCTGATGATGCTTAGGAATGTGAGTGGTAATTTAATATCTGTTATATTAGTAGAATTGCTCTGCTTAAACTGTATATCTGTTTACTTCCAGTTAATGAACTTGACGAGTTGTTTAATGATAGCTAAGTGAAATGTTATTCACTGAGCGAGTAGGCTCATCCCTCTACTCAAAAATTTTCAGGTCAGCACCAGCTTCAGGAATCAGAAGGATCGTTCCATCCCAACGCTTAATAAGTAAAAGGTTTGTAGTTAGTCTAGTTAGAAGGTCTCTTAGTCCATTCCCCTCGATCTACGGGACAAGGTGTGAGTGAGAGAGAGAATATGTATATTGATGTAAATTAACTGTTGTGTTTTAGTTATGTTGGACAATGTTTATGTTGTAGACTTGTTTAATTTCCTATCAGTTAATAGAAATGCTTCCGCAGTTCGTTTAGTCTTCATTTGCAGTAATATCTTTAATTGTTTTAAAAGTAATGAATGGTTGGTTATGCGTTGATCCCACCTGCCGTGCCCTAATCCGGTGGTTTGTGCTTAATGTGGGGTTGGGGCGCGGCAGTTTAGACCTCCATGCGGTCTTGCACAACCTTTGAAACCGTTTGGTGAAATAGGTGGTGAAGATCGTTTGCCCAAAGTTGACTTTTGAAACCGCATGAACTTGATCGATTTGGAAACCACAAGAACCTAAATGGTTTGGGATAGTTTGGTCCCAAACGATCTTGAGACCATTTGGACTCAAATGGACTTGAGACCGTTTGGTTCAAACCCCCTCAAAACCGCAAGGACCAAAAAGGGTCTCAACCGCTTCAATCAATTAGGGTTTCCAAGATTGATTCCTTAAATGATTATAATCATGTTATCACTCATCAATTGGACTTGTCATCACACTTCAATTAAGTTAATTAGGTCAACCTTCAACTGATTTGACCCTCAATTAATCATCAATTAGGGTTTGAATCAATTGAATTAGGGTTTGGGAACGTTGATCCTTCAACGTTGATTATTGTTGAACCAATTACTTGAAACTATTAGATTACCATCCAAATTGGGCATGACCTGACCCCAAACGGTCTTGAGGTCGTATGGATGACCTCAAAATGGTGTTGAGACTGTTTGCCCAAGTCAACATCAAAATCCAAGTCAACCATTTAGGGTTTGGTTCATTTGGTTGATCATCATATCAACATTTGATTACTCTTCAACATAGCATCATTAGATCTTCAATCACAAACCATAGTCAACCCTAGACCTCCAAACGGTCTTGGGTGACCCCCAAAAGGTCTTGGGATCATTTGAATGACCTCCAAATTGTCAACGCTTGGTCAAAGCCACCAAAAAGTCTTGGACAGTTTGCTTCTATGCGGTTTAGTGAAACCGTTTCATTCAAACAGTTTGAAACTGTTTTCTCCCAAACGGTTTGGGAAACGGTTTGAGCAACAAAAGCAAACCGTTTGGTACAGTAACTTTTTGGATATTTATCTAGAATGATGTCACCTTCGTATTCCTTTGCTCAACCAAGAACTGTTTCTGTTCTTCACAGAAGTTATAGCAAGAACTCACAAGAGTATTAAAGGAAGAAAAGTAACCAACAATTCTTATAGAAAAAGGTGCAATACTAATGCTTAGGAGTTAGAGTTATAAAACCCGCCTCTAGAACTGATCTAATGCTCCAAGATCCACAGTTTTAATGGTGGATGGAGTTCCAGTAGTTGTTCAAGGTCCGTCCTTCAACATTTGGATGAACAAGATTGCTAGAAATGAAAATCGTGTGAAGAAAACCATTAATCAAGCCTTGTTTTAGGGTTTCCACCATGAATCCGAGGTAGATGATGATCCAAACTTACCAACAGGTTTGGTCATCCTTCCTCTTCTCTAGAGCTCTCCTTTGGTTGGCCAAAGCAAGGTGAAAAGTGAAAGAAACTAAGGAAATGGTTCTCATGTGTATTGCAAAAGATATACATAAGAGATATGTATATGGGTTTTTAAGAAAAATAGAAAAAAGAGAGTTATCTTCTTTTATTTGAACAAATTTCCACCAAATATTCCTCCATTTCTTGGCCATGAAGCCACCCTCTTTTTCCTTGCAAAACTTTCTCCATTATCCTAGGAATAATGGAAAAGGAACTAAGCACCTTAAAGAGAAGTATATTAATATCCATCCTTTTATTGGATATTGTTTTATATTATATTAATGTGAGTGGCTTCCACTTAACCTAGATCTTTTTGTGACCAATCATGGAACAAGCTCGTCCAAACTATTGCAAACACATCCCTCAACTTTTGTTTGAAGGGATCCTTAATTAATATATTTCTTTTTGCATTAAGTTATATTAAAGAGCCATTTGTGCTTAAATCTTGATTACTTTAATGTCAAGATCCTCTCTCCTCCAAGATAATTCAAATGAGGCGCCCTTCTCATTTTATTTTCTCTACTTGATGCCACGAAACATGAGAGACCCTCAAGAGGTGGCATTTTTCATATTGAACCCTAGGTTTTGGGTAATTTGCACATTACACCAAAACTAGGTTTTAATGCACAAGGATTGCTCTACAAGCTTTATCTTGGTGCCCAAGCTTGTAGAATACATACCACTACATCATATTCATTCTTATAATGTCTCAACATTAGAGGAACATATTATTATGTGCAATTTGCAAGTTAACCCTTCAAGAATGGGTAATTTGCACTTTAGTCCAAAAGTAACAAAATAATGTTTCAACATTATTAAAAAAGGACTGAAATTGAAATATAAGTTCCTCAAAAGCCTTAATTACTTATCAAAGTATAAGTGAAAGCATATAATCGACTTAATTAGGCAAAACACCTAGGGTTAGTACATAACCCAGGTCAGGGATGTTACAAATTATCCACCCCTTACAAGGATTTTGTCCCTGAAATCATCAACAAAACATTTTAAGAGAAAAGAGTAGGATTTTTCTTTCTCATCTTTTCCTCTAGTTCCCATGTAGCTTCTTCAACACCACGGTGATTCTAGAGGACTTTTACAAGATGAATGTCTTTCTTCTTCAGCTTCTTGATTCTTCTATCGAGAATCAACATAGGTCCTTCAACATAGGATATATCATCATTCAATTCTACTTCCATAGGTTGCAGAACTGTCTCTGTGTTAGGATGACATTTCCTTAGCATGGAAATGTGGAACATTGGGTGCAAATTTTGTAGCTCAGGTGGTAATTCCAGCTTATAAGCTACCTTTCCAACCCGTTCAATGATTGGATAAGTCCCCATAAATCTAGTAGCTAACTTTCCTTTCCTTCCAAATCTAAGAACTCATTTCCAGGGTGAGACCTTGAGGTACACTCTGTCTCCAACCTGGAATTCTAAATGTCTATGACACTTATCAGCATAAGATTTTTGCCTATCCTGTGCAGTCTTTAATTGTTGTAATATTATTTTAATCTTCTCGATGGTCTGCTGCACAAGATCAAAACCCAAAAGTTGATATTCACAAGTGTCATACCAACATATGGGAGATCTACAATGTCTACCATACAAAGCTTCATAAGGTGCCATGTCAATGTTATGTTGATAGCTATTTTTGTAGGCAAACTCTATCAAACTTAGATGTAGATCCCAACTTCCTGTAAACTGGAGGACACATGCCCTAATAAAGTCCTCCAAGGTTTGTATAGTCCTTTCTGATTGTCCATATATCTGAGGATGAAAGGTTGTACTAAACCTCAACTTTGTGCCTAAGGCTTTATAAAGTCGCTCTAAAAAATGACTCATAAATTGGGGACCTCTATCAGAAGCAATGGTAATTGGGACCCCATGTGGCAACACTATCTCATCTACATATAATTGTGCCAGCTTTTCAACAGAATAGGTTGTTTTGATAGGAAAGAAATGTGTTCTCTTTGTCAACCTATCAACTATTACCCAGATGGAATCATGAACTTTGGATGTTCTGGGTAACCCAACCACAAAATCCATAGTCACATGATCCCACTTCCACTGTGGTTGTGTTTCAGGTTCACAGAAGCCACACAGACTCGGTACTACTGAGTCAACACTCGGTGGTATTGAGTTATCATCAATAAGACAGCCAAAGCACTGCACAGACTTGGTACTACTAACACTCAACTCGGTAGTAATGACTCACCATTAGTATCTCTCCTGAATAATTGTGAAAAACTCAGTACATCAGCACCAAATTTGGTAGTACCAAGTTGACATCAGACGCGTGAGGAGTCGAGCGCCAAATTTTGAGTCGATACTATCGAATCAACTTGATAAAACTAAGACTGGGCATATTTCTAAAACCCTAAAGACTCAGTACTATCAAGTGTCATCTCTATAGTACTGGGATTGTCCATGAAGATAAGATCTATAGTAGCAATCTAATCCGACAATTGGTGTTATTTCGTAGGAAAAAACCATACTATAACTACATGAAAGGACAACTAGACCAAATTATCACATTGTAGTTGAGTGCTTGAGACCAGAGAGATAGAGGCAGAGAGAGCAGGCATGAAGGCCATGTCCAAGATCGATTCTGGCACTTTTAGTGGATCATTATGTAGTCGAGAGACAGCAAAACGGCCGTTCTTGGAAGGGGATCATCCAGAGTAGCTTTTCTCTAGGGATTAACATAGTTCATTTGATGTTTCCCATGTTTTTCTTCTTCTCTATCATGTTTTTGACTACAGAAACCATGCAGCTAAAGCCCTTATTCCTTAGGACCTGGGAGTAGCCCAGATATTTATTATATATGAATTTTATGTTTTAATATAGATTATTCTCTTAATATATGAATATGAATCTATGAGAATTGCTTTATCTATTCATGTTTGATCACCATAAATAGAGTATGAGATCCTTAATAGCTGCTAATAAGGGGATTAAGGGTTAGAAACTCATAGGTTCACCCGTTTATCGACGTCCCTTGTAAAAGGTGGGGCATAAATGGGAGGGTATTACCCAGAGTAAAACCAACTACACCTAACTAATGAATCAATTTCTATGAGAATGGGATTGGCTTTAGTTTAGGTAGGGAAATTATGTTGTGGAAGTGGGTAATTTCTAGCTACATGCTCTTTATTCAGATTTAGAAGGGAATTTATATTAATAATAGGAGGATATATACAGTGCTACCCACAGTGAAACTATGTTCTAAGGAATCCATCACCATTTGATTAAATCAACTTTAATTTTTAGTTCTAATTTCTAGTTCAGTTTAAACAACCCAATTCAATCAATTTCCTTTGACCTAGCTGATTAGATCACATTAAGTACTGGTCTTCAAACACCGTTTCCCTAAGTTCAACAACTCGAGCCTCTTTAGCCTATATTAGAAGATGTGTACACTTGCATTTTACACACACAATAAAGTCGTGTCAAGTTTTTGGTGCCATTATCAGGGAAATGGCAATAGTCTAGCACCACGAGTGTTGTGGTCAGCCACTCTAGGCCACCTTTTATTTTTTTAATTATTTTCAATTATTTTTTTATCTTTATTTGTGTTGAATATTAGATATCAATTTTTAATCTTTACTATCTTTCGTTCCAATGCCCATTTTTACCTTTTTCAGGTAATAGGGCATGGTGCAGATGCATAGTACGGACTACAGGGAATCAACTCCAAGTTGTTTCAGCAGTAGCTGCAACATTAAAGGATAAAGCACACGAGTACAACAACTCAACAGGGGGAGTTATCCCCAATACGCCAACCATTCTAGAATCTCCTCCAATTGATACATCATTACCACATGAACAACCAGAATGGCTAAGGAGAAGATGATCTGGGAGAAGATCAAGGCGTCATTTTCGACGGTGCAACTGGGTCCTATAAAAAAGCAGGCAGTTCATGTCGGAAGTTTCAAAATTGACCGGAGGTTCGTAGCCTTGGTCAAGTCACAGGCATTTCACAGACACGGTCTCGAAGACCCGATGTCCCACATAAGCAACTTTGTGGAAAGCTACAATATTCTCAAGATTGATAGGGTCCTGGCGATAGTGATATACTTGAAACTGTTCTCTTCATCTCTGGTAGACAAGGCGAAGTCCTGGTTCTACAACTTGAAGCCAGAATCTATCAGGACGTGGGATGAGATGATTGACGCTTTCTTTGAGCATTACTTTCCACCGTATAAGACCACTGAGTTGGTAAAAAAATCTACAATTTCAAACAACAAGGTGAAGAGTCATAATCAGAGGCTTGGGAGCAATTTCAACATATGCTGCAAAAAGTCCCACATCATGGAATTCAGTTAAAATATCAGCTAAAATCTTCTATTATGGCTTACATCAAGGAGAGTGGACCACATTGGACAGTGCAGGAAAGGGTTTCTTCCTCAACAATAAACCCTCCAAGTGTCATGAGATACTGCTAAACATGTCCAAGAATAAATCCTAGGGAGAAGAAAGAGAACGCCCAGAGACAATCAAAAGTGTGGGAGAGTCTAAGGTAATAAATGATCTTAATGAAAAGATAGACCTGATTGCCAAAAAGCTATGTTAGAAGGACGAGAACTCCTCAGATAAGGAGGAACAACAAGTCAAATATATGCGTCAACAGGGATACAAGAACAATGAGTACTCCTGGAGAAAGGACCCAAAGTTCTCCTAGAAGGATCCAAACAACTTCGAACAGGATCCCAGCCAGGCAAGGTAGTAAGGAAATGCACAATAACAGAACAAGGGGCCTGAAGATGAAAACATGCAAGACCTTCTAAAGAAACTAGTGAAATAGAATGACATTGTAATCAACCAGCAGTAGAGAGAGCTATAGAATCACATGGCACAATTCCATAGTCTAGAGACTCATATTTCACAAATTGCAGTAGAGATGGCAACGATAAAGAACAAAGGTAAATAGGGTTTCCCAGGTAACACAGATGCTCCATCTGGGAACCAACAAGTGAAGGCCATAATGTTGAGGATTGGGATAAAAGTGCTCAATGGAGGCAATCAAGTCCAACCCATGACATCTCATACAAAATATTCAAGTAGTAGTGAGGAGCCAGTTGGGGTGGAAAAAATGGCAAATTCAGAGCAGCCTGAAGAAGGAGGAACAATCGAGACAGAGTAATTAATAGTGACAAGGACATGCCAGACCCCTTTGTCCCACCCCATCAAAGGTTACAAGAAATACTAGTTCCCTTCCCTAATAGTGTGAAATCTAGAAAGAAAGGTGAATCAGTAGTTTAAGAAATTCCTGAATAGTTTTAGAAAATTATCCAAAAACATTCCATTTATTGACGCCATTGAAAAAATACCATCTTATGGTAGTGGTGGATATCTAATATTGACGTAGTAGTGCTAAAGGAGAAGGTCATTACATTCATTATGGGGACACTGCCCCCAAAGTGACATGATCCAGGTGGTTTCAATATCTCATGTTTCATAGGAAAGACCAAGTTTGGAGAGGCTCTGTGTGATTCAGGGGCAAGCATCAACCTGATGCCCTTGACCACATTCAAGAAATTGGGCCTCAAGGAATTCTGGAAGAGCAGCATGACAATCCAGTTAGCAGACAATTATGTGGTTAGGCCGTAAGGGATATGTGAAGATGTGTTGGTTAAAGTAGACAAATTTGTATTTCCCCCTGACTTTGTAGTTATGGAGATGCAAGATGATCATGGAAATGAACTTTTACTGGGAAGACCTTTCCAAGCCATGGCAGACATTATTCTAGAGATGGGAAGAGGAAGATTGACTTTGGGTATCAAAGTTGACCGATTTGAAATCCAGAAGCCTGAATTTTCAAAGTCAAAAGAGAATGAAGCACAATGCAATACTTTGAAGCATATTGAGGGACCCATGTCCCTATTTCTTGGACGGCCATTTCTAGACATCGCACATGTCATGACTAAGGTGGAGAAAGGCACACTAGCAGTAGATATCATGGAGAATACCAAAGTTGTTTCCTTGGCGGATGTTGTACGATATCCAGAGGAGGAAGAGGAAGTAAATTGTTCACCCATAGTTCAAGAGGTCATGGCTGATCCAGTTGTACAAGTGCATCCACAATTTCCTCTATAAGCATGTTTGATGAATGTGGTGAATGACTACCCACATAAGAAACCTTTGCAAGAGTGTGACATGCTACTCAAATCACTCCCTTACTATTACACCAGACACTTTGAAGATCTAGGATCACCGCCGCCACCATTGGTCTCATCTTTGGTAAATCCACCAGAGTTGGAGCACAAGACACTACCCCCGCATATGAAGTATGTGTTCTTGGCAGCAGAGGAGAAGCTCCCAGTCATCATATCACCATCACTGAGCCACGATGAGGAGAGGTCGTTGATTGGCATATTAAAGAACCCCCGGACCGCATTTAGGTGGTTCGTGGTTGACATCAAGGACATCTCTCCAAGCTTATTACAACACAAAATATGATTGGAGAAAGGAGCCAAAGAAGTAGTTCAACCACAGTGGCGACTTAACCCAAATATGATGGAGGTGGTAAAGAAGGAGGTCGTAAACCTATTTTCGGTTGGTATAATTTATGCAATATCTGATTCTACATGGGTAAGTCCGACTCAAGTTGTACCTAAGAAAGGGGGGATAACTATGACAACTAACTCTACTAATGAATTAATACTAACTAGGTTAGTCATAGGGTGGCGTGTTTGCATAGATTATCATTGTTTGAATGTTTCCACTTTAAAGGATCATTTTCCTTTACCTTTCATCGATCAAATTTTAGAACGACTAGCTGGTCGTTCTCATTTTTGTTTTCTCGATGGTTATTCCAGATATAATTAGATTTCTATCGAACCATTGAATCATGAGAAGTCTACCTTCACCTACCCCTATTACACGTTTGCTTATTGAAGAATGTCATTTATGTTTTGTAATGCTATGACCACCTATCAACGTTGTATGCTCGCCATTTTTTCTGACATGGTTGAAAGTCATTTAGAAGCTTTCATGGATGATTTTTTGGTTTATGGGGAGTCTTTTAATGATTGTAGATGTAACCTTGATAAAGTCCTTCAACGGTTTGAAAACACTCACTTGATTTTAAATTGGGAAAATGTCACATGATGGTGAGTGAGGGGATTATTCTAGGGTACAAGGTGTCCAATAGGGGAATGGAAGTAGATCTGGTCAAAATAGTGGTCATCTCCAAATTACCTCCACCGACATCACTGAAGGAAGTGAGGAGCTTTCTAGGTCACATCAGATTTTATCGCCAATTTATAATTTTTTTGTCAAAAATTGCAAAACCCCCATCTGAATTATTAGAATAGGACGTTGAGTTTAGTTTTGATGATAAATGTATGAAAACTTTTGAAGTCCTTAAAGAAAAATTAATTTCGTCTCCCATTGTTCAAACTCCAGACTGGAGAAAGCCTTTTGAGTTGATGTGTGATGCATCAGATTATGTTGTAGGTTCTATTTTAGGCTAGTGCCAAGACAAGGTCCCGACTATTATTTATTATGTGTGAAATACCTTAAATGATGCTCAAATGAATTACACCACCATTGAAAAAGAATTGTTGGCTATTGATTTTTCTTTTAAAAAATTTAGACAATATTTGGTGGGGGCAAAGGTCATTACTTGGACTGACCATGTTGCCATTAAGTATCGTTTACAAAAGAAAGATGCTAAGCCTAGACTAATTAGGTGGATCATGCTTTTATAATAATTTGACATTGAAATAAGGTAGGGATAGAAAATGTTGTGGTAGATCATCTCTCCATATTGGAGAGGGTGGATGAGAGGGATGTGTATCTCCCTATTGTAGAGGAATTCCCAGATGAACAATTTTTTTCTCTAAAGAAAAATGACCCATGGTATGCAGAAATAGTGAATTACCTGGCATGTGGGATTTTACTTGAGGATTGTGGATACCAGGAGAACAAGGAATTCTTCTATTCTTTGAGATATTATGTGGATGAGTCGATACTGCTCTGGTAGTGTAGGGATGGCATCCTGAGAAAGTGTGTTTCAGTGAGTGAGTATGAGAGCATTCTGTCACATTGTCACTCACTCCCCACAAGAGGATATCATGCTAGCTCTAACACAACAGCCAAGGTCTTAGAAAGTGGATTTTTTTGGCCAATTTTGTTTAAAGATGCATATAATTATATTCGTTGTGGTGACGCATGTCAAAGTGTAGGCAATATCTCAAAAAGGCATGAAATTCCCTTGAATGTGTTTCAAGAGGTAGAGGTGTTTGATCTATGGGGAATAGACTTCATGGGTCCATTCGTGTCTTCAAATTCTAACTTATACATTTTTCTTGTTGTAGATTATGTGTCAAAATGGGTGTAAGCAATCCCAACCCATACCAATGATGCACATGTTGCACGTCGTTTTGTGAAGGAGAACATTTTCTATAGGTTCGGTGTACCCCAGACAATCATCAGTGATGGGGGAACCCATTTTACAAATAGTATGTTTGGGGCTTTATTGAGTAAATATGGAGTTAAGCACATAGTGGGTACTCCATATCACCCACAGAACCAAGGACATGTTGAGGTGTCTAATAGAGAAGTTAAGCACATCCTAGAAAGGACAATCTCAACCAATAAGACGAATTGGAGTATGCTTCTAAATGATGCTATATGGGCATATAGGACAACCTATAAATCACCTATACGGACTACACCTTTTAGATTGGTTTATGGGTGTGCTTGTCATTTACCTGTAGAATTGGAACATACAGAATAGTGGTTTTTGAGAAGGTTAAACTACAATATAGATGAAGCAAGGAAGAAAATATTATTTGAATTGAATGAGCTTGATGAGTTAAGGCTGGATGCCTATGAAAATGCCAAGCTCTCTAAGGAGAGGACGAAGAAGGTCCATGATAAACATATCTTACATAGGGTGTTTACTCTGAGGAAAAATGTTTTACTTTTTAATTCTAGACTTAAGTTGCATGCGGGTAAGTTAAGGTCTACATGGAGTGGACCCTATGAGGTTGGTACTACCGAGTGACCACTCAGTACTACCGAACTGAGTCCAGAAATAAAGGGATGGAAATTCAACTATCTCGATACTACTGAGAAATCAGTTGGTACTACTGAGCCTCTGAAGATTTGCGAGTGCTGAAATGATAAGGGTTCAATACTACCAACTTTTGAGTCGATACTGCTGACTTTTGGACACTTTTAGGTTCGGTGCACTGTGTCATTTTTTTGAAACTATTGAGAAATATCGACAACATGATACTACGGACATGACTCGGTAGTGCCGACATTCAATTTTCAGAAAAAGTGGGAAAGGCAATCTGACGAACCAGATGACCAACATCGAGAAGTCGGTGCTACTGATCTGCGCCACAACTCAGTACTACTGAGTTGTATCAGTAGTACCGACTTCAAGGCGATCCATGCCTAAGTCATCATGTAATGCCAGTCGTCAATACTATCGAGTTCCACATTCTTCTCAAAATTTCGGTACTATCAACTTAAGTTGGTAGTACCGACTTTGGATGGTTGGCCAACCTGAGGCCTATATAAGGAGGATGGATTTTCATTTCTGTTCACACCTTCAATCACTCCTCAGAGCAACTATGAAAATTACTACACTGAGTGCTAACGGTCTTCTTTAAGCTCTCATACTCTCTTCCTCATCTTCTCAGCTCCACATGGATCCTCAGAGGGGTGCTTCTTCATCGACTGAGCATGGAAATATGGTTCTTCAACCAAACCACCTACAACATCCCACCCAAGAGGTCTATAAGATTTATGAGGAGCTACTCACTAGGAAGATGGTGCCCATGCGGTATGGAGATCGTGACCTCATCGAGAACCTAGGCTTCACTGAGTACATGCATTGGGTGTGCGATGATCAAGAGATGGAGGTGGATGACCCCTTCTTTAGTGGGTGGTCCACATACTAGGAGCTCGTCTGTGAGTTCATGGTGTATCTCGACATACTCGTCGTTCCAGAGAAGCATATGGGAGGAGAATTGTAATGACCCCGCCTCCCGGTCACCCCCAATTAAGTGAGACACAGAGGTCAGAGGTGTTTTCCCAAAATAGGATCAGTGGTTTTGCAAATAATCAATAGTAATTAATAAATTCTAAAACAACTAAGCTTTAAAATGGAATAAAATTTATCTATTCTCATGCCTTGCAAAAAATAGGAGCTGAGGGACTTTACCCCATATAACATCTATCTATCTGAAATCCTCCAATCTTTAATACGATTTATTCCATCATTGTCACTTTAAAGGAATATCCATTTTCTTGATAAACCTAAAATGTTGACAAACAAAATGGCGGTCAATATAACAAATTATATTTGTATGTGGGGAAACAATAATCTTGCATTTAATTGTAACAACATATTGCAAGAAATTATGGTTTAACAAGCAAACTTTACATTTTAAACATGACTACTCAATCCTTACATACCCTAGCCTCTTATGTTGTCCCTATAGTGGACATTGATACTACCTCTCATATAGTAGATCTCAACTAACCCCCATGATCCTACCTTATAGGTACTAGATCAATACATAGGGTTGTGGAGTCGCATGGCCCTACCCAAAGGTAGTCCAATCCCTAACTCATGATAACCTGATGGCCCTACCTTGTCGGTAGACCATGTACTAGGTCATCTATCTCATCAACATCAGAGCTAAAGAGGAGGACCATGATCTGAGCTAGTCATGCACATATAATTATGGTGATAGTCATAGTCACTTTATAGTTGCATGAAATAAAAGCCAATCAAGCAATTATTTCCAAGAAACTGAGCTAGTCATGCACATATAATTATGGTGATAGTCATAGTCACTTTATAGTTGCATGAAATAAAAGCCAATCAAGGAATTATTTCCAAGAAACTATTAAAACCTCAAGAATTGTCGGGAAACTAAAGCAATTTAGCCATAAGCATAACCACATACCTAATCCAGAGTTACTTGAGGTCCAAGCAAGAATAATCAAGAATAATCAAGAACAATCAATCAAGCAATCAACAATATCTTGAAATTAATGGATAACACCCATGTGTCATTATTTTATCCAATACATTTTCAAGATTAACTTGGATTCCACCTTAAGATTTCTAGGCCAACTTTAGGATTTTATTAGGGTTTTAGCGTCCATAATGCATTTTATTACTTTTAATGCTCTTTTGATCCACAAACCCTAATTTCAACATCTTAGGCACGATTGAATCCCAATTAGGTCAAATATATCTTTTGTTACATTAAAACCTCCATGTTTCTCCTTTTAGGTCATGTCAAGATCATTAAGGCCAATTATCATGTTCAAGTTCCTTTGAATTTACAACTCAATAAATAATTATAGTTCGATTCTCAAAGGAACCCTAATTACTATATTTCACATATTTTAGGTTCGCAAACCCTAATTTATCATTAATTCCACTTTTATACACTAGGAAACCCTAATTACCAAGTTATCCACATTCATGATCTTTTATACTCAAATTGGATTTGTAACAACATAACTTCGTCTTATTCATGGATTTGCACAATTTTTTTTTGATAAAGGGTGCCTGTCGCTTTTATTTATTCATATCAGAAAAAGCAATTGCTACAATGTTTTCATCGAAGTCCTCTAACACAATTCGAGGATCTCCTAATTAACAGGCATGAGAGGCTAAAGCATGGGAATCACCATTACCTTTCCGTCTAATAAAACAACAATGACAAGAGGAAAAATGTAAAAATAAACGGCAAATCCCAGTGACGATGTTGTCCTCATATTTGCGTCCCCATCCGCCTGCTTTCACTGCATGAACCAACATAGCGTTGTCGGTCTCGACGATTAGATCCTCCAGGCCTAGGTCCAAAGCTACCCTCATCCCATTAAGGACTTCCATTCCCTCCGCACTAAGCACTGAGAACGCATGGTCCAGATGGGATTGATATGTAGCATTTATAACCCCTCAGTGGTCCCTCAAAATAGCTCCTATCCCCGCACTACAACCATCGTGGACACTGGCATCTGTATTCATCTTGAAACACACCTATGGGTGAGGGTTCCAAGTCGAAACATCCAGGCCACCCTCCCTATGTGCACCTCCATGTGTTTCTGATGAGTATCATATGTAGTCCTCCATCAGTGAGAGGAAACTCGCTACAAATATTGGAATATGCGGCTTCTGGGGGTCAAAAATATGGTTGTTTCTGGTTTTCCAAGCTATCCATAGCAGAGTCACCTCTTCCTCCCTTCTCATCAAATCTTCCTGCCATAGTAGCTCCCTGGAAAATTCCCTGACATCCAAACTTGTGTGGAACGGCCAAGCAAGTTGTCTGGCTACCCACACAGGACCTACTGAAGCATGGAGCAGAAGTGCATGAGTTGCATCTTCCGGGTGAGATAAACAGCATGGGCAAAGATCATCCTAGGCTACATGCCACCTATATAGGGCTGCCTTCATCGGTAGAATGTCCCGAAGCACCCACTAAAAGAAATGTTTCATCTTTGGAGGCCAACGTTGCTTCCAGATTCTTTTCCAGTCCTCCTCCTCCAAATCATCTAGTCGGTCCTACCTTGTGTGTATCAATATGTAGGCACTGCACACTATAAACTCTCCCCTGCTCTCACTATCCCAACACAGAGTATCGACTTCCTCCCTGCCCCCCAACGGAATAGCATGAATCATAGAATGTATATGAGGGGGAAACACATCTGTCAGGGAAGCCTCGTCTGACATTCTCGTTTCCTCATCTATCAATCCAGCAACTGACATATATGTAACTGACCCCTATACCAAATAACAGTGAACTGTCCCTCCCAGCTATGGGATCCATCTGTCTCTATAAATATCAATATTCCTCACCGAACCCACCCTCCAAAGGAAACTCGGCTTCGCCAGCTGAAGCGCCCCCCATATGCTCCTCCAAGTGTAGCTAGCTGCCCTCCCCTCTCCGAGTGAATGACCGACGTGTACCGATAGTATTTCTCCTTCAATATGCGGCTAACCAACGATCCCTCCTTAGTAGTGAGCCGCCATCCCTATTTTGCCAGAAGCACACTATTAAAAGATGACAGATCCTGGAACCCCATCCCTCCATACTCCTTAGGCCTACAGAGTCTCGCCCAACTGAGCCAATGAATCTTCCTTTCCCCTCCTTCACTCCCCACCAAAACCATGCTATCATGGAGTGTATCTCATCTACGAGTCCTTCTGGGAGTTTGAAAATTCTCATCAAGTAGGTAGGAATAGCCTGAATCACTACTTTAATAAGAACCTCCTTACCTGGCTTAGACAACAATTGTTCCTTCCATCCCTGCAATTTTTTCCATACCCTGTCCTTAATCACAACAAATACCACCTTCTTAGACCGCCCCACAACTGTAGGTAAGCCCAATTATTTATCATGTATGTCCACCTCCCTCACCCAAAGCTTATTCTTAATGGTATCCCTCCTTCCCGCCTCCACATTGCTACTAAAAGAAAATTCAGTCTTCTCAAAGTTAATTTTCTGCCTGGATACCCTCTTGTATTGGCTGAAAATATCAACTAAAGTGGGGCATTCTTGTGAGGTAGATCTAGTAAACATGATGCAATCATTGGCAAAGAAAAGGTGAGACACCCGCGGTGCTGTCTTGCGTGCTTTAATACCATGGATCCTTTTTTCATGGGCTTCTTTTAAGAGAAATAAAGAGAGAGCTTCATCGCAAAAAACAAAGAGAGAGGGAGAGATACGGTCACCTAGGCGTAATCCTCTAGTCAGTCTTGTAGATCCCCTCCTCTTGCCATTAATGACAAATTTATGTGAAACGCTAGCCATACACTCATGAACTTTAGTCCTCCATTTCATAGGAAAACCCATTTTCTCCATCAACCTTCCTAGAAAAGACCACTCCACCCTGTCATAGGCTTTGCTCATGTCAAGCTTAAGTGCCAACAACCCCTCCTTTCCACTCCTCCTGTGAGTCATAGTATGGAATAACTCATAACCCGGCAAAGCATTATCCATAATCAACCTACCCCCAATGAAGGCACTTTGGTTTTCAGAAATAATATTATTCAACAATGGCTTTACTCTATTGGCCAAAACTTTTGTGATAATTTTATAGGAGACATTACACAGACTGATAGGATGATACTCAGAAATATGAACTGGCATCTCTGCCTTTGGAATGAGCACAATATTAGTCTCGTTAATCTCTACCAAACTACGCTTGCCTTTCCACCACCCAGCTGTGAAATCAACCACACTCTTCTTCTCCGTACCGCAAATTTTTTGATAAAATATCGCCTTCATTCCATCAGGGCTAGGAGCTTTATTAGGGTGCATTTGCTGAAGGGCCTGCCAAATCTCACTCTCTGATGGGGTCTGCTCCATCTGTGTCATGTCTTCCTCTTGTAAAACACTATGCATACCTTCCAAAAACTCCTCCATGCCAACTTGGTGTGATGTCAAAAAAAGAGAGGTGAAAAAAGAAGTAATCACCCCCTCAATCTCCTCAGGATCTGACTGCCAGCTGCCATCCTCCTTGAAAATGCCATCAATGGTGTTTCTCCTTTTCCTCTGGATTGCCTTATGATGAAAGTATTTTGTGTTCTTATCACCATCCCTCATCTCATTAGTTCGTGCTCTAGCGTGCCAGACGCTCTCCTCCCACCGCTACAATTCCTCTAGCTCTCTCGCCAAAAGGGTGCACCTTTGTATCATGTCATGAGAAGGTAAGTCATTCTATGATCATGTCAGCTCTTTCTCAGTCTTCCTTATTCTCTTCTTAATATTCCCAAAAGTATCCTTAGCCCAGAAACTCAGTCTTTCCACACACCCCTTGTCTATGCCAATAGGACACCACCCGGATTCCCCCCCATGCATGTTCCACCACCGACCAACACTTAGGAGAAGAAAGCCAATGGGTCTCGAATATGAAACTTTTCCTCCTATCCTCTACATGTCTTGACTTCTCTGCCCAAAGGAAAATCTACCCGTGATAAGAGCCACTGATAGGAAAATTCTTGACCCTCCTTATATTAAAATTGTCACACCACTCCCTGTCTGCCAGAAATCTATCCAACCTCTCCATGATGAGGTTGTCCACACATAATCCTCTTTTCCAAGTGAATTTGCACCCTGTGTATCCCATGTCAGTGAGAAGACAAATGTCAATCACCTACCTAAAGTTCCTCATTTGCCACTCACTCTGTGTCTTTCCCCCTTATTTATCATGAAAAGAAGTAATCTCATTAAAATCCCCACCAAACACCATCGGCCTATGAGCGGCCCTGTGTAGCTCTCCCATAAGAGCCCAAGTCTTCTTCCTTTCCTATACTACTTCCCATCCGTAGATCCCAGCAAAGCAATAACTGTACTCATGCTTTTTCTCATCAATGTCAACACAAATATGTTGGTCAGAAAAAGACTTGATCGTCACCTTATCACCATTCCACCACAACCCCAAACCCCCAGATCTGCCTCTACTATCCACCCCAAAACCACTATCAAAACTACAAGATCTTATGACTCTAACTTGCTCTTTGCTCTTGCAGATAGTTTCCATCGTGAAAACTATGTCGGGCATCTCTCTCCAACATCTCCTCTTGAGAGAGTTCACCGTCCTAGGGTGGCCCAGACCCTGGACATTCCTCACCAAGATTTTCATTGCTGTTCACGGGCCTGGACCATCCCAGAGCCCGCTACTTGGTTTCCAGATGTAGCTGTCAAAACTTCACATGTGCGAGACCTCTTGCCCATATTATGTTCAGGTTCCACTATCTCAAAAGCATATTCATTCTCTCCTTCTCGACCTCATTTCAGGCTGGGTTGATTCTCAGGGATATGCATTTTTTCTTTAGGACCATCCAACCTCTCACCCCTTCGAGTGAACCTCCTCTCCCTCACTTTACCACCCATTTTAGCCATGGATTTTTTGTCATTCGTAACTTTATGAACTTGTCGTTCCTCCTCAACATCCCTGCCCATTAACAGATTAGTCATAGTCACACTCGATGCCCATCCATTGCCTAATTGTTGCTCATATCCCACCCCAATGCCTTGCTCGTTTCCCTTATTAGCTTGTCCTTTTGTTACCAAAGCATCCACCTGTACCTCCGGAGATCTGTTGCCCAGGAGCCCATCAGTGTTGGGTACCATCTTTGTCCTCTGGCCGTTAGAAGCATGATGTTCCTTCTCCATTTCCCTGCCACGTGGAAGATCCACCTTGCCACCAAAACCTTGTCCGCACTCAGGGCTACCTTGTTCTCTTTGTGCCATGTCTTCCATCCTTGCGTCCGATAGCCTGGTTTCCAACCCTCATTCGTGTTCACCGCCCTTATCTCCCTTTTCCCATGTTCCGCTTGACTCTCCCTAACCTGCATAAGTGTTGGACCTGCTACATCGGAAGCCTCTGACTATTGGTTTTGTGCTCCTATCATCGTTGAAGCCTACATGCCCTCGTCCTCCTTCCTCCTCGCCATCTCCACCACCACTGAAAAGATCTCATCCAGGTCAATCCACGAGAATTGCACCTGTGATGTTGTGTCTTCCTTCTCCCCCCTCTTCCCATCCAGGTTCTTACTGAGCGAGGTCCCTCATGAGCCATTACTGAAGTTGTGCCTTTCACTGTCCACCTCCCTCGGTTCCCTTCCCCTCGGCTTCACTGTGAAGTCAAGAGTTCTCCTCTCACTGCCCCACCCAAACAACTCCTCTTTAATTGGAATCGTCCACCTCTTCACAGGTGAGGCCTTGATCCAAGGCCCCCATTGCCTCTGCTGGTCTTCTTCCTCCTCCTCGATGTCACCACAATCCTTCTCTAGGTGGCCAATAATACCACATTGGTAGCAGAAACTCGGCATCTGCTAATACCTAAATTTGATGGAAACCACATTTCCTTTAGCATCATGGATCTTCTGTTTTTGCTGAAGAGGCTTTGTGATGTCCAAGGTTACCTAGACTCTACAACAAGTATCCCACCCCAGGTCTTTACGATCAGTTGCAACCACCATGCCGACCTTCCCTACCACTGCTCGTATAGCCTCCTCCGTCTGATAGCCAATGGGCATGTTATACAATCTAACCCAGAACGTGCACAAGTTCAATTCTAATGCCTCCGGTGTGTCCTCTGCTTCACTACTCCATATAACGAGTAAGTCATTATCAAATTCCATGGCCCCTCCTGTAAGACCTTCTCCTTGTCTCCTTAGTGCAAGAATTACACGACAAATAGATTGCTTGATATCTGTCAGAAGCTAGCCTCCTTCCTTAGAGCCCAAGCACTAATGAGGGTTTGTTTGAGCATTGGGAAATTGTACGGGCGCTACGTGGCAAGCCTTCCCACGATCGCCAATTCCAGATGATCACTGACAATCTTAATTGCCTCTGTTGTGAAGTTGAGCACGTCTATTTCTTCATCTTCCCGGACCTTGTGCGCTGCATAGCGTTTCACTAATTCATCCTCCATGGCGAAGGAGGGTACCTACAAGATCAAGAGAGGTATCTGCCTCGGTGGCCGAGAGGAGAAAACCATGGATCATGAAATCACCTAGAGAGGAACCCTAGAGGATGACACAGCCAGGAGTATTATTAATATAGATTTGCACAATTAAAACCATTAAAAGACATTCTCCTAAATTAGGGTTTTCAAACCCATAAATGCATACTCAGGTATATGAAACACTAAATTCAGACAATTATGTACAAAGATCATTATTTTAGATCTAAATCTTCCTTTTACTAACAATAAGTTAATTTCCACTTTAAACAACCATATAACCCCTCCCAAATCATTAATCATCAAAGATTAGGGTTTTTCATTAATTAAACCATTAAAGATATCATCTTTACATACTTTTTGAATTGCAAGCATAATAAGCATTTGATATTATTTTTACTGCATTCCTTGCATTCTTCTGATCAATTTTCATATATAACTTATTTTCATCAGAGCTACTAATCGTTAGTTATGATTTCTGCAAGATAAATTACCTTTCGTCCAGTGGCAGAGTGTCACATCATCATTTCCGCCCCCTTTTCTCCATTTCCACATTAGCCGTGCGGGCTCCACACGAGTAAGGACTTTGAATTGGCGATTGTACCCTTTTTCCCCTATTCTTCATCATGCGTGTCAGGGGTAAGAGAGTCTTTTCTCTCTATTTCATCTTCAAGCTTCTATTGCGCCTCCTGCTCGTGAGCTAGGCCCCGACGCAGGCCAACAGGGGAGTTGACTCCCGAATTCTGGAATGTTGGGAGACAAGTGTCATCGTGATTCCCTTTGGTTTTCCATACCGAACTCGAACGTATGGTCGATTTGTATCAGGGAGGTTCGAATCAGGAGGCAGGAGGGTAGCTCCCTCAGTGAAGAAGATGAAATATAATGGAAATTCATCCCTCTGGAATCGAATTAAGTCCTGAGAAAGGAACCAAAGGACCTGCGGCACATCGCGCACCTTGAGTTAGCCTTGCCAAGTTATCATAGGACATATATATAGGCTTGTATTGCAGAAGATTCCTTGTTGTTCCGAGCAAGTTTGGGCAAAACCCTATCAAATCTATGTTTGCTTGATCTGTACTCTTCTCCTGATCTCAAAGGGAGAGTTTCTAAAATCTCTTGCAAACTAGAGTATGAGGAAATCAGAGAATTAATCATTCTAGATTCCTAGTCCTTCTAGAACTAGACGATGACCAGGCTCCGTTGGATCTAGGATCCAACTGTCTAGGTTATTCGCATGACTAAATGAAAAAGGTTTTCTTATTTATGGAAATCGTGACATTTATTGATATCCACTCACTTTAGGAAACTTGGAAAAATTGTATCTCACACTCCATTTATCCTTTTTTATCCCAAATTTTAGGGAAAAGTCCATAATGATTTAAAATACTTGTTTGCCAAGTTTGGGACTCAAACTCGAAATTATGAGATACTTTTCTTCATTTGCAAGTTATCACTTATAAAGACATATTTTATGCATATTTTCTCTCTCTTATTCTTTTATTTTCCTTTATTTGGATTCCTTTTTTCATTAGAAACCATGTGAACTCGAATTCCCATCCATGATGATTCAATCATACATCTTTCCACATATTTCTCATATTTTCATCATATTCTCAAATTTTCTTCTTAATATTGCATTAATTGATTTTTTCTTTTTTTCTTTTAATCACATTGGATTCATTAACATATTATATGATCCAAAAAATCACATACACAAATGAAATATTACAAAGGGAATCCATTCAATACATATAATTAATATAATTCCCATAGTTATACATTTATTGGGAAAATTGCATTTCCCACCATAAAACCCAAAAATTGGGGTTGTAAAATCCTTCCCCTCTTATAATAATTTTGCCCTCAAAATTCGACCAAACATACAAACAATTCTGGATAAGACTTTCCTATGTCCATCATTGGCTCCCATGTGGCTTCATCCTTTCCATGGTGCTTCCAAAGAACCTTTATCATCTTATATTCTTACATATGAGTTCTTTCACCTTGGTATCTAAAATCCTCACAGGTGACTAAGGACATTTCAATCTCTCTTGGGAGCTCGCTAGGTTCATTTCTCAGCACATAGCTCGGGTACCTCACATAGTGCTCTAGATCGGATACATGGAACACATAATATTATCCTGAGGGGTAAGGCTATACATAACCACCTCCACCAATCCATCTCAAATGGACCCATGTATCAGGCACTCAGCTTTCTTAGCTATAACTCAGAGGGGTCGGGTTTCATAACACACATTCACCCACAATGAACTGCATGTCAGTCTGCTTTGCATTACATCATGACTCATGTCAATTTTGGGGTTTCTCAACCATTGCTCGATCAAGCAATTTCATCTACATTCACTGTAGTCTCTTTGACCTTCTCAAGGTCCTCTTACTGACATCATCCAAGTGAAGCGGTGATCGACACAGTCTCCCTTACAGAGCTTCATGCATCCCGATTGACTATGGTGTCTATAATAAGAAGAACACTTTGCTAGGGGCAAGAACTGCTCCCACGAATCACCCTGAACAAGCACACATACTCTCATCAGAGCTTCTAGAGTCTAGCTCATACTCTCTCGACTATCCATCAGTCAGGGGTGATATGTTGTACTCAACTTCAAACTAGCATCGAGTTCTTCATGTACTGACTTCCACCACATGGAAGAGAACTTAAGGTCATTTTCAAGATATTCAACTTGGATCATGGTGTAGTTGAACTATCTTTCTCTCATATATATAGTTCAACCAAAACTATTATACTGACAATACTCTCTCTTAGGCAAGGGATTAGGTCAAATTGGTAAGGCGATCTACCATAATACATATTGCATCATGACCTCTCTTGGTCCAAGGGAGATTCACCACACTATCTTTGGTGATACACTCCCATTCCCTCTCAGGGACTTCTCATTATATGTAGCAACTCACTAGGTTCTGGTGTTCAGCCTTCACTCTCTAGCATGTAAGGAAACTGGCCACATGTGACTCTATATCCTTCTTCCAGGTTCAACTATAAACCTTAACCATCATGGTAGTACCACGGTGTACAGTGTACTTGCATAACATGCTTCCTCAAGGGTGACTCCTCAGAAAACCTAAAACACTCTAGTAGTGGGTTTCACCATTTCCTTTCCTGAGAGGTCTATCTAAGGTTCTTATATCAATCCTTTCATCTCATAAGCTCTGGGCTGGCTAACTGGGCAACCAGTAGCTTGACCAATAGGTCTGGTTGTATCTGGGTGTTAGCCATACATGTCTCATCTACTAACAAACTTAGGGTTCACCTAACAACCTCTTCCATCCTCTCTACTGGCTATGCAAGACAGATGTACACATGAGCTGTATTCTGCTAAGAACATCTTGTTACCACATAAGCATCCTTACATTTTAGGTGATGGTGAAGACATAAACCCTCATATACTTCACTCATCATCCTCATCTCGAGTTTGGGTCTATCTGAGTCAAGAAAAACTTCAAACTCACCATCTCAGTTATCAAACCCAAACTTATAACTCATAAATTCCAAACTACTTCTAGAGAAGTACGTTCCTCATATCTCGTTGGTTCTCTTCATGTTTCCAAAACGCGTACTCTCAAAAGGTGTGGTACTTCCTCAACATAGTAGAAAAGTTTCGACTCATATCACCTTTATCCTCAGTATGGCATGCGTTTTTTCCTATCTCTCAAACCGTTAACAAGATGAAATAAGCATTTGGATGTAGTCCAAATACAAAATTCAACTTGTTCCAAGAGTAGAGATGGTGCATCACACATCGCCATCACACTTTCCAAACTAAGTTGAAATGTACATCACATGTCTCCACACCATGAATATCTCCATTATGGGTCTACACCCATGGGAAGACTGTTCCCATCACCTCTGGATCTTAATATCTCTTGATAGTAAAAAAGGTCACAAACATCCTTACCTTCATAGTTTACATCATCATGTATATGCTTAGCTCATATAATGATGCTTATGCACATATCTAGCAAGAAGACAACCTACTAAACCATGTTGAGTTCCTTGGTAGGTCATACATATTCATCATTCCTCAGGGTTGGACAAATATCATACATACATACGTCACAAACTTGTGAGACTGGTTCCTCAAACATATACCTTAGTTCATGTGGGGTTTCCTTTTGCACTAAAACATGAGGGGTGCCATACTCAAATACTATGAACTCAAATAGCCTCGTGAGCATCATGTGTACCAGATACTATGACTTCCCTTCTTTGGCCTAGGAACCTCAGGTTCACCTCTTATGTAACATCTAGCTAATTGCATGCTCAGTTGTTCAACCACAAACTGAACCTATATCAGATAGGGCATATACTTCCTAACATTCTTCCCTATAAACAACTTTTAGAGTCAACTGTGTATGATGCCTCACCACTTATTATCATACCTTCTTAGGGTCTAAGGAACTCTTCTTTACGCTCCTGAAAGGTAGGTACTCATCACCTCTTTCTCATTCTAGGGTTTGGTTCCATTAAAGGAATCTAAGGTACAAAAGACTCCAAGGTTCATGCATGGGGCAACCACATACATCCACTCAGGGTCATCCCTTCCGGGTCGTATAATACCCAACTTCTCCTGATTCCTCATGTCTTAGAGTCAAGGTCACCAACCTTCTTCATCAGGTCACTGTCTTTCTCTCTAGAGATAACCCTAGAACTGGTCCTACCACTGGAGGTTCTCTCACCAAAGATAGGTCAAGCTCATATGGGTACACATCTATCCTTACTCGAGTGAAGTGTACTACCAAAACCTATATATGGTCAAGATCATCCAAAGCTCTTTGAATGCCCATCTCATGAATTATTAGGCACAACCTATCTGGCTCAGGTCTAAAACATGCTTCCACTCTCTTCTATGTAGGTAGATACCTCTTTTCTATTCATATATGCTCGTTAGGGTTCATATATGGTCACCATCAACCTTCTTAATGTGGGAATTATCCCTCACCCTAACAAGCACGACTCACCCAATGTCGGGTCACCAAAAGGAGCTAGGTCAACCAATCACACCTAGATCATGCTTCTCATGCGTACTCAAAGCCTTACGTAAATCATGCATGTCAAACCCACATACGTGCCTGCACGGGCAACTGAGGTATCCAACTCATCATGTCTTCTCTTTTGCTAACTACCACTTAGGGTTAAGGTTAGCATCATCCTCAGAGGATGCATCAGGTCTATTCCTGTTCCTGGAGGCATCTACCTCCAAGGTTAACTCTCTCCTCATACTCCTATAAGAAGGTCTAACCTCATATCTCTCCTGTGGGCATGACAACACATGCCATGCAACCCTAAGCATGTAACTAATCTTTAGTTTATGATTAAACTATTATACTTATGTCCATGACATCTTGTTTACATGTTTTTCATTATGTGGTGGAGGATTCCTTAATCCTTATTAATCATATCCCAAATACAAGAGGGTGGTGGAGAGAGAGAATACCCTAAGCACTTAATATTTCTCCAGAAATGAGAGGTAGAGAAGGGACTAAATTAAATGAGAAGACCTAGAGGTATCTTATTTCGAGTCAAAAACTTTTGATTCTGGTCAGGCAGACACACAGATCCAGGAGTCCTCGTAGACCTACTAGCGGGGCAGAGGAAAATCTTGCCATCCCTCAGATTGTGATCCTTTTCTAGACACTGCCATCATTGGAAAATCCTCTAATAACTCCCTTGGGATCTAAAGAGTTTGTAAAATCTAATAATTATTAGAGATTAAATTGAAAACCATGGCTCTGATACCAATTGTAATCACCTCGCCTCCCGATAACCCCAAATTAAGGGAGACCAAGAGTTCAGAGGCATTATCCCAAAATAAGATCAGTGGTTTTGCAAATAATCAACACCAATTAATAAATTCTACAATAACTAAGATTTAAAATGGAATAAATTTTTTCTTTTCTCATACCTTGCAAAACATAGGAGCTTAAGGACTTTACCCCATATAACATCTATCTATCTAAAATCCTCCAATCTTTATTAAGCTTTATTCTATCATTGTCACTTTAAAGGAATATCCATTTTCTTGATAAACCAAAAATACCAACAAACAAAATGGCGATCAGTATAACGAATTATACTGGTATGTGGGGGAAACAATAATCTTTCATTTATTTGTAACAACATATTGCAAGAAATTATGGTTTAACAAGAAAACTTTACATTTTAAGTATGACTACTCAATCCTTACATACCCTAGCCTCAAGGTTGTCCCTACAGTGGACATGGATACTACCTCTCATATGGTAGATCTCAACTAACCCCCATGGTCCTACCTTATAGGTAGATCAATACATAGGGTTGTGGAGTCGCATGGCCCTACCAAAAGGTAGTACAATCCCTAACTCATGATAACCTGATGGTCCTACCTCACGGGTAGACCATGAACTAGGTCATCTATCTCATCAACATTAGAGCTATAGAGGAGGACCATGATCTGAGCTAGTCATGCACATATAATTATGGTGATAGTCATAGTCACTTTATAGTTGCATGAAATAAAAGTCAATCAAGCAATTATTTCTAAGCAACCGTTAAAACCTTGAGAATCGCCAAGAAACTAAAGAGTTTTAACGATAAGCGTAACCAAATACCTGATCCAGAGTAACTTGAGGTCCAAGCAAGAATAATCAAGAATAATCAATCAAGCAATCAATAATATCCTGAAATTAATGTATAACACCCATGTGTCATTATTTTCTCCAAAACATTTTCAAGATTAACTTGGATTCCACCTTAGGATTTCTAGTCCAACCTTAGGATTTTATTAGGGTTTTGCCTCCATAGTGTATTTTATTACTTTTAATGCTCTTTTGATCCACAAACCTTAGGATTTTCTCTCTCCTCATTTCTAGTCCAACCTTAGGGTTTTGCCTCCATAGTGTATGCACGTACATGTTCCCGGAGGCGAAACTAATTCAAACCGATTGGTATGTTACGTAATGGCCGCTGATGTTTCTTGTCCTCCGCCAACACAACCCCACAAGCAGGGCCAGCACAGTCCCGATGATCCGGAACGTGACTCAAGAGATGGGGGATCGAAAAGTGTTTGAGCAAAACAACATATTGACGGATGGAGAAGGAGTCGGGCACAAGGAGAACCAACCTGATGGTGGAGAAGCACTGAAGAGGGACCAGGCCACAAATGAGAACCACCGACCTGCTGTTGGACCACCGACTAGCTACTGGAGGCGGACAGAACGGCTACTGGAGGCGGACGGAGTGGCTGCTGGAGGCGGACGGAACTGCTACTGGAGGCGGATGGAGTGGCTGCTGGAGGCAGACGGAACGACCGCTGGAGGCAGACGGAACAGCCACTGGAGATGGACGGAGCAGCTGCTGGACAGCGCTGCGATCGTTTTTTTGGGAGAAAAAGGGTTGGGGTGGGAGTCGGGGGAGTCGGGGTTATTTAATAGGCGTATCCTGTGCGAATCCCTGGGAGGGTCCAGAACTAACGAGTCCTGGTTACTTAGGATTACAGTACTGCATAAATCCTATCCTAATATGACTATTAAAAACCAAACGTAGTATTCGGATTTGAATAGGATTGAGAGTCCTATCCTTCCTTGAATCCTGTAAAACAAACACGCCCTAATTTCAACATCATAGGCATGACTGAATCCCAATAAGGTCAAATATATCTTGTTTACACTAAAACCTTCATGTTTATCCTTTGAGGTCATGTCAAGATCGTTAAGGCCAATTATCATGTTCATGTTCCTTTGAATTGAAAACTCAATAAGGAATTATAGTTTGATTCTCAAAGGAACCCTAATTACTATATTTTACATCTTTTAGGTTAGCAAACCCTAATTTATCATTAATTTCACTTTATACACTAGGAAACCATAATGACCAAATTATCCACATTAATGATCTTTTATACTCAAATTGGATTTGTAACAACATAACTTTGTCTTATTCATGGATTTGAACAATTAAAACCATTAAAAGACATATTCTCCTAAATTAGGGTTTCTAAGCCCATTAATGCATACGTCAGATATATGAAACCCTAAATTCAGCTAATTATGTACAAAGATCATTCTTTTAGATCTAAATCTTCCTTTTATTAACAAAAAGTTATTTTCCACTTTAAACATATGTATAACCCTTCCCAATTCATTAATCATCAAAGATTAGGGTTTTTCATTAATTAAACCATTAAAGATAGCATCCTTACATACTTTTTAAATTGCAAGCATAATAAGGGTTATATTATATTTTTATTACATTCCTTGCATTCTTCTGATCAATTTTCGTATATAACTTATTTTCATCAGAACTACTAATCGTTAGTTATGATTTATGCAAGATAAATTACCTTTCGACCAATGGCAGAGTGCCACGTCAACATTTTGGCCCCCTTTTTTCCATTTCCACATTAGCCGCACAGGCTCCACACGAGTAGGGCCTTTGAACTGGTGATTGTACCCTTTTTCCCCTACTCTTCATCATGCGTGTCAGGGGTAAGATAGTCTTTTCTCTTTGTTTCATCTTCAAGCTTCCGTTGCGCCTCCTACTCGCGAGCTAGGCCCCAACGCCGGTCAACATGGGAGTTGACTCCCAGCTTCTGGAATGTTGGGAGACAAGCATTTCTGTGATTCTCTTCGGTTCTCCATACTATACTCGAGCGTATGGTTAATTTGTCTTAGGGAGGATCGAATCAGGAGGCAGGTGGGTAGCTCCCTCGGTGGGGAAGATGAAATAGAAGGGAAATTTGTCCCTCTAGCATCGAATTAAGGGCCTGAGCAAGGGACCAAAGGACCCACAGCACCTCACACACCTTTAGGTATCCTTGCCAAGTTATCATAGGACATATATATAGTCTTATAATACAGAAGACTCCTTGTTGTTCCAAAAAAGTTTGGGAAAAACTTCTAGCTTTCCTAAAACCCTATCAAATCTAGGTTTGCTTGATCCGCAATCTTCTCTTGATCACAAAGGGAGAGTTTCTAAAATCTCTCGCAAGTCAGAGTATGAGAAAATCAAAGAATTAATCATTCCAGATTCCCAGTCCTCCTGGAACTGGATGATGACTAGGCTCCATTGGATCTAGGATCCAACAGTCCAGGTTATTCACATTACTAAATGAAAAAGGCTTTCTTATTTATGGAAATCGTGACATTTATTGATATCCACCCACTTTAGGAAACTTTGAAAAATTGTATCTCTCAATCCGTTTATCCATTTAATCCAAAATTTTAAGGAAAAGTCCATAATGATTTGAACTACCTGTGTGACAAGTTTTGCACTCAAACTCGAAAGTATGAGAGACTTTTCTTCCTATGCAAGTTATCACTTATAAAGACATATTTTATGCATATTTTCTCTCTCCTATTCTTTTAGTTTCCTTTATTTTGGATTCCTTTTTCCATTATAATCCATGTGAACTTGAAATCCCATCCATGATGATTCAATAATACATCATTCCATATATTTCTCATATTTTCATTATATTCTTAAATTTCCTTCTTAATATTGCATTAACTGATTTCTTCTTTTTTTCTTTTAATCACATTGGACTCATTAAGATATTATGATCCACAAAATCACATACACAAAGGAAATATTACAGAGGGAATCCATTCAATACATATAATTCATACAATTCTCGTAGTTATACATTTATTGGGAAAATTGCATTTCCCACCATAAGAACCCAAAAATTGGGGTTGTAACAAGAATAGCGGGAAGGAATGGTCGACTTCTGCCTCTACAACACCAACTATTCCTTCAAACTCTATGAAATCAACTGCATCGTCAACTGGCCACACATGCTAGACCGCTCACCTTCACCAGGCTGGGACTATGACACGAACTGGGAATGCTTCATCAAGGTGCCACAAGGCTTTCGCATCAGTTGGCACGTCAACTCCATCACCAAGATGAGCATCCCTTTGCTCGCATCCTCCACCGCATCCTCACCAACACCATTTTTCGCCTCTCCAGTCAGGGCCAAGGAAAGGTGCAGAAGACTGACCTCTACTTCTCCACCAGCTTCTCAAGGGGGAGTCGGTAAATTTTGGTTCTTTCTTCCTCCTCCATATTTTATCAGTCTGGAAATTGGACTCTAGAAAGGAACTAATTGTTTTTGGGGGTCTCATTACCCCATTGCTCTTCATCTACGGCTAGAGCTCTCTACCTTACAGCCAGCAGGAGCACAATATCTGGATCTCACACATTTTTAGAAGGAAGGTCTGCTCACTATCCATTTCAACATTGTGTACGCTTTTTGTACAATGGGTGAGCATTTGCGGTAGCCAATAGATGATGATGACATTGATGCAGTCGTAGAGGAATCCACTATAGAGCCCGAGTAAAAAGCTGATGATGACGATGATGTGTTTGAGGTGGACACCATCCCTATCACACACCGACCTACACCGCGCAAGCGACCGTGGAGATATGCTGCATCAAGTTCCTCAGCCCTGCCACCGTCCTAGGACGAGCATGACAGTTTTGACATGGCGGGCATGCATGGGATGATTCAAGACATCCATACAGGGCAACAACAGCAATAGGTAACCTTGGCAAGTTTACAAGACGTCCAAGGAAGACTCTAGACGAACCAGTAGGCGATCTATGTGAACGAGCATCTTCTCTTTTCCAACGAAGAGAATTTTCACACTCACCTACAACGCATCAAATAGTACTGGCATCCTTTCTACGATCAATACTAGAGCCAAGGGTATTTTAGAGGATATCAAATGCCAAAGTCAATGCCATCATATGATCCCAACTTTCAGGGGTCCATTCCACCACATGACCCTACCATGCCCCACTATCTGCCTCAACAAGATTGATTAGGGTATTGCTGCTCCACCTGTTAAGTTGGAAATTTGACTATGCGGTCATAGTCATATTCAAGCTTAGGGGGGGTTCTAGAATAGCCTTCTATCTTAGTTTTATCCTTTCTTTGTACTTTAATTTTTATGTTGCATTTTATCTTTTAAATTTATGTCATTTGTATCCACATCTATATAGTGTAAAAGTGGATTAGTAAATGCATGAGTTCTGTAAAAATTTCCTCTCAGTCCAAAAATAAATGAACTATCTAAAATTAAGAATATAAGCTTTTATTGCAATTTCTTTGTGTTGCACCTTGAGGAAGTGTATGGGTTAGTCAGCTTTAGGACATGGGATATAAATAATCTCTCAACTATCCATGAAAAGTGAATGAAGATGATGCTTGAGCCTAAACTGATCAAACCGGTAATGTGACCTTAAATGTAAGAAGGAACTCCTACGGTTACCCTGTACACAGGTCTTTAGAGAATGACACATATTAATCTTTGAAGGCTTAATCTCTTAGTTTTGTGATTTCATCCACTTCATATTCATAATTGCCGCTACCTTAAGATGATCAAGTACACGGAATCATTTATTTTTTATTACATAATCATGGCACATTAGGAATCATTATAGTTAGTCATTTTCCTTTGCATCAGTTAGGAAAGGAAAAAATACGCATGAACAATTCAAGTGCATATCATTTAGTCACCTAATAAAATGTGTACATGTAGATTGCATGCATTCATCATTCATTCATCAAGGCATTATGAGATGTAAAATATTTATGCAGATCTCATACACATCCATACCCACAGAGATATATGAGAAATTTTGTGAATGTATTTAGTGGAATAAGGCCAATCATGTAGAGGGCCAAAGAAAAAAGAAAAAAAAACATAGAGAAAAAAAAAAGAAAAAATGATAGAATTGTCTCTGTTTGAAAGAGGGAGAAAGGATGTGTATATGTTCTATATATTTTTAGAAATCTTCATAATGGCATTGATTTTTTTTTTTCATTTGGTTCAATTTCATTGTATGAGATTTTAAGCACATGCATCATGCCACCCATTTATGCAGGAATTAGGAATCATAACTCATTCATTATCATCATATAGGTTCATCATACTTTAATTATCACATACTGATTCAGTTGTTCCTTGTGAATTTTCATAAGCCACCTATCCCTTACCACCCATTGCTCTTATTGGTAGGCTACTTATATGATTTCCTCCTCATTCCTTATTTATCAGGAGGAGGGCTTCCATGTACATGGTAGTTAGAAAAAAGAGCAATGTAGATAGGAAATCACATAATGCACCAAGTGTAGGCCTGATTAGTATAATATGTTAAATGCTCTTCTGACAATATTTCATTGACTAAGGGACATATGTCTTTTATGAAAAAAATTTGGTCACTTCAGATCAATTACCGGTTCAGTGATCAGTAGGGCATGTTTGGGACCATTATGTGGGGGTGGTTGAGATGAGAATTCATATAGTTTGTCCTTTTTCTAAATTGTCACATACAAATCTCAGAGTATGTTGCTCGAGGACGAGCAAGATTTAATCTTACGGGAGTTTGGTGCACTAATATCTAGTCATTTTTGCATGCTTGTTTTCCCTTAATTTTGTGCACACATTTGTATTTTCTAGTGTCATTATCCACAAATTACTATGCATAGCATGTTTTATTGAAATGCATTAAATTATGTATTTTTTTATAAAATTTTAATAAGTTTTTATCAATCCAATAAGCTAAGGCACTTTTTCTTGTGTTTTAGGTTCACAAAAGCCTCACAGACTTGGTACTACCGAGTCAATGCTCGGTGGTACCGAGTTATCATTAGTAAGATATACAGAGCAACATACATACTCGGTACTAACGACACTCAACTCAGTAGTACCGACTAACCATCAATAGCTCTCCCGAAGAATTGTGAAAAACTTGGTACATCGGCACCAAAGTTGGTAGTATCGAGTTGACATCAAACATGTGAGCGATCGAGCGCCAAATTTTGAGTCAGTACTATCGACTCAACTCAATAGTACTGAGACTGGGTGCATTTCTAGAACCCTAAGGACTCGGTACTACTGAGTGTCATCTTGATAGTACCGAGATTGTCTGCACAGACAAGATCTACATCAATGATCTAATCCGACAGCTGGTTATATTTCATAGGAAAAAGCCATGATATAACTACGCCAAAGGACGACCAGACCAAATTATCACATTGTAGTCGAGTGCTCGAGACCAGAGAGATGGAGGAGGAGAGAACGGGCCTGAAGGCCATGTCCAGGATCAATTATGACACTTTTGATAGATCGTTGTGCAACCAAGAGATAGCAGAACGACCGTGCTTGGAAGGGGATCATCGAGAGTGGATTTTCTCCAGGGGTTAACATAGTTCATTTTATGTTTCCCATGTTTTTCTTTTCTGTATCATGTTTTTGACTATAGAAACCATGTAGGGCTAAACCCCTTATTCCTTAGGACCCAGGAGTAGCCCGAGTATGCATTGTACATGAATTTTATGTTTTAATATAGATTCTTCTCTTAAGATTTGAATATGAATATATGAGAATTTCTTTATCTATTTGTGCTTGATCACCATAAATAGAGTCTCAAATCTTTAAGAGTTGTTGAAAAGGTGATGAAGGGTTAGAAACACATAGGTTCACCCATTTATTGGCATCCCTTGTGAAAGGTGGGCATAAACAGGAGGAGATTACCCAGAGTGAAACCAACTACACCTAACTAATTAATCAATTGCTATGAGAATGGGATCGACTTTAGTTTAGGTAGGGAAATTACACTATGAAAGTAGGTAATTTCTAGCTACAAGATCTTTATTTAGATTTAGGAGGGAATTTATATTAATAATAGGAGGATACATACATTGCTTCCTACAGTGAAACTGTGTTCTAAGGAATCCATCACCATTTGATTAAATCAACTTTAATTTTCAGTTTTAATTTCTCATTAAGTTTAAACACCCCAATTCAATCAATTTCCTTCGACCTAGATGATCATATCACAATTAATACTAGTCTCTGGACACCATTTCCCTGAGTTTGACAACTTGGGCCTCTTTTGTCCTATATTACAAGAAGAATACACTTGCATTTTAGACGCACAATAAAGTCATGTCTTGAATTTTTCAACCAACCTTCAATTTTTGATATACTTTTTGGTTATTTTTAAACTTTTCAAAGATCACACACTCACACACTTGTGCTTAATAGATTTTTTTAGATTTTAGATGAGAAGGTGTAAAGAGTGCTAAATGAGGCAAATGAGCTAAAATGTGGAACATAATGGATGAAAGATCAATTGGTTTAAAAATTTGATGAATCGAGGAATTTCAAGGTGATTCAACCTACTACAATATCCACCATAGTTGTGGTACCATGGAACAGTCATGGTGAGGTGCTCATTTCAATAGAGAAATTAAGGAAAGCAAATGATTAATAAAACAAGAACTTTAAACACCATGGTCATATCACAAGATAGTCACCACAGCCTTGTGGAACCAGGTGACCATAGCTTCACCAAGTCAACACAGTTGTGGTGTGCAACATGACCATTTAACCCACAATCCCTAACCATTTATGTGACCCTATTGACTCAATCTAGCAACTTCATTTCTTTACTTTTGCGAGTCAAAATGACTGTGTGCACTACATGACTATTCCAAAGTGACTTTCCAACATGTTCCATCAAACATTTCCTTTTCCTCCACCTCCAATCCCAAATCAATCCAACAACCATTCCCCTACCCCAACCTGCCTTCTTTACTCCATTTCAACCACCAAATTTCTCAATATATCACCATCTCACCCCACCTAACCAAAGCTCTGAAGAACCAAATGTCTTCAGGTCTCCTACTAAAAATCTACTCAAGATGAAGTCGTTCGAGAAGGAAATGAAGGAGTGAACTAAGAGCATCCTCTCCTATGACTATCACCCCAAAATGGCTTTCCACATTCCTCTATATGTCTCTTGATCCTCCACCGCCACTATTATATCAAAGCTTTGACATTAAAATATCCTACTCATCGATGGTCGATTTAGATGCATTGATATATCCCATTATGGAAGAGGCTAAACCTCAACCAAAACATTAGGGAGTTGCTAAAACTCATCATCTTTAGAAGAAGGACCACCAGGCACATCAACCTAACATTCCACTTCATCCACTATGCTACAATCCTAAAGGTAGTGACTAATACTTGATGAGGAGGAGGAGGAAATGGAAGAGTTGCAACATGAACAACATAGGGAGGTGCAAAATGAGAACCATAAGGAAGTCACATGTGTTATTTCCCTCAGTATGCATATTATTATCAAATGGACTTATGGACATTCTTTGCATGTTTTTAGGTACTGAGACCATGTTTTGGATGGGCAAGAGAGAGAGAGAGGATGATACTAGGGTTTGCATACCCTTACAAAATCCTAAAAATAGTTCAAAAGCTCCTCCAACTACTCCTAGTGACTCTGAGTCAAGTCAAGGTGAATCTGTTGTTGTTCTTCTTCAAGGTTGAAGAAGAGGTGAAGATCTTCTCCAGGTGAAGGAGAAGGGCATGGCCAAGATTCAAGAAGAGTAGGTAAATTCCTTCAAGGCCAAAGACTTGATGCATGTGTGCGTAAGTCCTTGTTGAACACTGAAGACATCTTGATCAAGTGGGTAAGTCCTTGTGTAGGTGGAAGACTCTTATCTTGACTAGGTAAGTCCTTGAATGTATGGTGGTCTCCTTATATCTCTTATGAATGGAATATAAGTATACACATATTACAAAGTCCTAGAGTTTGACCTCTCTAGGTAGTGGATTGACTCTCTCCTAGTTTGGGGAGTGGAACCACTCTAAACCACCTTTTACAAGTGATGGTTTTTGTTTTGCTCATCCTTGCTATGCTAGTTTAGTTAGGACTTCAAATTGTAATTAAGCAATTGGTTTTAATTGATATAATTTGAAGGTCTATCTTGAGAATTTTGAAGCTCTATTCACCCCCCCTAGAGCCCTAGATCCAATATGTAGGTGATGTGAGGTGTAAAACCATCTCTTGCATCCTGCATTATGACCATCAAACCACCAAATTCCCTAAGACCTTCTACCCTAGAAACCTAGACTTGATTAGATCCTAATAGAAATCCACCTAAACCCTAATCCAAGTGATCATCATAAGGTTGGATGGGGGTGCTGGGGTTAGTTCTCCTATACACACCCTACTCCAACCATGACCAATTGTTTGCTTTGGTATTATAAATGAAAGAGTAATGTTTACATGTTATCACCCCTAACTCAATTCACAAGTACATTCCCCCAAATAAACCACACTTTGCATAATTCCTTTACAACCCTAATTTGCCATATTTCTTCATTATCCTTGCTTAGAGAATATCTTCACTTTCATATTTAGTTGTTCATGGTCTTCCCCTATTAATGCTAGTTTAGGTCTTTGGTTGCCTTTAGTCCTAATTGGTAGTTTAGTGTAGTGTTAAAATCTTGAATTGCTTGGTTTAGTGTAATTTTCTCCTTTCATTTCTTAGTTTCTCTTCTTCATCATTAGAACTAAATTGTCTAATGTTAACCTAGGTTTTAACTATATGATCTCATGATTTTTTTGAATGTTCATCATTAGTGTAATTAACAAAACCAACCTCAAACCCCTAAACCCTAGACTCTACAGTAGGTGCATGAAAATCGGGGTGACAAATAAGGCAATAGAACAAAAATATCAAGTTTGTTTCCCTTGGACATCAAGATCACGTCAACAACAATGTATCTAGGAAGGAAGGTAACTCCCGTCCCCCCCGTCTCCTGTCGCTCTGGCGATTAGGGAACGAGGTCGTGGACGTCCCTCTACCCTGATCTAGGGTTTTCTCTCTTGCAGGTTCAAGTGCGTGGTTGTGTTTGGGGTTCATGTCTTTGTGATGGCAGCGGATCTCGTGGATAGGTATGCAGGTCTCAGGTTGTCAGAAGACGAAGATGAATTGGTTGATGTACAGCTGGTGGGAAGCGGCGACGAGGCAGATGACCACACCGAATTGGCGCTCGTGGGACGCCTGCTAACAGATCGAACGTATAACTTTCGAGCGATGGAGAGAACGTTGGTTCTAGCATGGAGCTTGAAGGAGAAGGCGGAATTCAACCAACATGAGGGAGACGTGTTCATAGTTCAGTTCGCTCACTGGAGGGATAAGCAGCGGGTAACTGACGGAGCTCCATGGAATTTCGATGGGAAGCTTCTACTGTTTAAGGAGGTCTGTAAAGAGGAGCAACCGAGTAACATCAGCATCAACAGGTGCCTGTTTTGGGTCCTCCTCTACAACATCCCTTTGGGATATCGATCGGAGACGACAATCCGCGAGATTGCGGGGAGGATCGGTGATGTTATCGGAACCGACACAGATGAGTTGGGATGGGACTCTTCAATACGAGTCCGAGTCGTATTGGATGTAACCAAGCCTTTGAAACGTATCCAAAAGATTAGGATGAAGGGGGAGCAACGGAGGAGATCGAGGTGAAGTATGAATGACTCGCAAGTTTCTGCTTTGAGTGTGGCAGGTTAGGGCATGTTGATCGTGACTGTGTGCAAGTGGAAGCCGGGGGCGAGCACCAGCAGCGGTGGGGAAATTGGTTGAGGGCATCTCCCTGGAAGCAACGCAGGATGACGGACAAGAAGGAAGGTGGGACAGGGCCGGCGAGAAGGAAACTCACATACCAACATTTTGGCAGAGAGGGAGCAGCGCTGAAGCAGGGGGGAAGTGTCAACAATGGCCGCGCGGATGGATCAAGAAAGGATGAAGCGGGGGGGGAGCGATGAGCTAGCGACTGGGAGGAGGGGGAGCAGCGGGATGGGTGCGTCCGGGGAAGATCGAGATGATCGGGGCAGTGTAACGGGGAAGGGCGGGCCAGATGGGAGGGAGGGGGCGGAGGGACAGAAGGGGAGGCGGAGGAGATCGGGTCGGGAGAGGGGATGCATGGGGAACGTGAAACTAGGGGGGATAAGGCGGAGGGGGTGAGAAGGATCGTGAAATACTCGGCAGAGGAGCTGCAGAAGATAAGGGGGAATCACAGGGTGGATGAGGTCACACTAGCAACGGTGGATGTGGAAACCTCAGACGAATGGTACCAATGGCCGAGGAACACGATGTCGCCGGGGGCAAGCAATGTACAACAGGAGTTCCACGGAGAGGAACATAGATGGAAGGAGGGGCTGGGGGAGCACATGGATCAATGCAAGAAAGGAAAGGTAGGAAATACAATGACGTTTCTGCATGCAGGCGCCAGGGAAGAACAAGGCAATAGTCACCAAAGCGTAGAAGCTAACAAGAAGGAAGGTAGAGAGGGAAGAGCTATTACCAGGGCACAGAGGAAGAAAGAATCAGGGCAAAAGCACAGACAAATTTGGGGGAAGAAGAAGCACAACCCATGGGTATACAAAATGAGCAGGGGACAACACCTAGGCATTCTTGAAGATGAAGTGGTGTGGGAGCAACCCACGGGCAAAAGAAACCGAGAGGCAGACTGCTGTGAAATGGACGTTGATGAAACTCCTCAGCATGAACTAGGTGAAAAAAGAATCAAAAGAAATGATGTGAACACAGCTGACAGTTTTGGGGTTAGTACGACTCAAGTAGCGGTGATTGGCGGAGACCAATCCCGTGAAGGACAATGAAAATATTCAGTTGGAACTGTCAGGGATTGGGCGACCCTGGCACGTGTAAAGCTCTCCGAGCCCGGGTTTGGAGAGAGCGTCCAAACATAGTTTACGTGGTGGAAACTATGATAGCAGAATCAAAGCTGGTGGAGGTCAAAAGAGACTACGGTTTTACAGATGGGCTGTGTATTTCGAGCAGGGGCAGGTCAGGTGGTATCGGCTTCTGGTGGAAAGAGTGCAAAGTGGAAATACTCAATTTTTCTCAAAGACATGTGACAGGATTGATAAAAGAAGACAACGGACAGCAATGGAGAGCGATTGGAATTTATGGATGGGCGGACCAGAATAACAAAATAAAGACATGGGAATTGATGAGGAGGTTGAAGGATGAGGTAGAAGAACCAGTCATTTTCTTTAGAGATTTCAATGAGATTGTTTCTAATGCCGAAAAGCAGGGGGGTCCGCCAAAAGAAGATGAATTCATGCAAAATTTTCGGGATGTCATTGATGACTGTGAGCTAATTGACGTAGGCTTTGATGGAAATATCTTCACATGGAAGAGGGGCGTGACTGAAAGAACGCTGGTCATGGAGAGACTTGATAGATTCCTTCCTGAACTTGAGTGGTGCAATCTTTTCAAAAATTGTAAGGTGATTCATCTTCCTATATATGAATCTGACCATGCACCTATCATCTTAAGAGCAGACAATAGAGACAGTGGAAAAAAGAAGAGAAGGAATTTCTTTGCTTTCGAACCCATGTGGGCAGGGGAGGAGGAGTGTGGGAAAATCATCAAAGAGGCATGGGAGAGGGAGGAAGGGGGGGAGCTAAGCAATAAAATTCTGAGATGTAAAAATATGTTGAGAGAGTGGGCGACGGAAAAATTTGAGGACAGGAGTAGGAAGGTTAAAGAATTAGAAAATGAGCTGAAAAGAATTCAAGGTCTACCCCCGGATAGTGTAAATCTCAAGAAGGTGGAGGATACTTCCAAAAAACTACAATATTGGCTGCAAAAGAATGAGGAATACTGGGATGCTCGGGCACGGGTGAAAGAATTGAAAGAGGGAGACCGGAACACGGCTTATTTTCACCAAAAAGCATCCAATAGAAGACGAAGGAACTGGATTGATGGCATAGAAGACGAGAATGGCATTCTTAGAAAAAAGGAAAATGAGATCATACAAATTCTTCTGAATCACTTCTCCAATCTTTTCCAATACAGCAATGTAAGGGGCTTTGAGCAGGCAACCAAGGGTATTAAAAGGGTGATAACGAATGAGCAAAGGGAGAGTATGGAAAGTGAGATTACAAATGATGAAATCCGGGCTGCTATAAAACAAATGCATCCAAACAAAGCACCAGGGTCAGATGGGATGAAGGCGATGTTCTATCAAAAATATTAGGAAACTGTGGGGCAGGATGTGGCAAGCTACATTAAAGGATGGTGGAAAGGAGAGCATAGTATAATGGCTGTGAATGACACCTTAGTGGTGCTCATTCTAAAGGTTGATAAGCCGAAGACAGTCGGGGAATTTCGTCCAATCAGCCTATGCAACGTGATTTACAAGATTGCGTCCAAAGTGATGACAACCCGGTTAAAGCCTCTCATGAATAGTGTCATATCCGAAAATCAAAGTGTGTTTGTCCCGGGGAGATTGATTTCGGATAATGCTTTGATTGCTTACGAGTTGTTCCATACTATGAAGAGGGATAAAGGAAAGAAGAAGGGCAGCCTAGCTTTGAAATTAGATATGTCAAAGGCTTATGACCGAGTAGAGTGGGATTTTCTGAGTTTTGTGATGGATAGGATGGGCTTTGGGGTGAAGTGGATAGACAAAATCTGAGATTGCATTACTACTATCCAACACACATTTTCCATCAATGGAGACCGAACCCAAAGTACAACCCCAGCACGAGGACTTCGCCAGGGTGACCCTCTTTCTCCCTATCTTTTTCTTTTATGCGTGGAAGCTTTATCTACCTCTCTTATTGCTGCTACACAAGATAATCTCTTACATGGCATTCAACCGTGTAGGGGAGCACCCCGTATCTCACATCTTTTTTTCACAGACGATAGTATTCTTTTTGCTAGAGCTACCACTGCAGAATGCCTTAGGATAGCTGAAATCATCAGCCAATATGAATAGGAATCCGGACAAAAAATAAATTTTGCTAAGACAGAGGTGGTTTTCAGCAAGGGAGTACAAAGAGGAACGCAAGATCGTCTGAAGAATACGTTGGGAGTGAGGGAGGTGGATCGTCATGCACAGTATCTTGGGTTACCAATAGCCATAGGGAGATCCAAAAAGCACGTGTTCAGCTTCATTAAAGATAGAATATGGAGGAAATTTCAAGGGTGGTCGGAAAAACTGTTATCCAAGGCAGGGAGGGAGGTGCTTATAAAAGCGGTGGCACAATCTATACCAACTTACATAATGAGCATATTCCAGTTACCAGCAGGAACCATTGAGGAGATTCAAAGAATCATACCCAGATTTTGGTGGGGTGCAAAGGATAAAGAGAGGAAAATGTCATGGATGAGTTGGAACAACTTATGCAGGCCCAAACAACAAGGTGGAATGGGATTCAGAGATCTCCATGTCTTCAATCAAGCACTGCTAGCAAGACAATTGTGGCGGATAGAAAACAACCCGGAGGCATTGGCGAGCAAAATTCTCAAAGCTAGATACTTTCCAAGGACTTTGATATGGGAAGCGAGACGGGGTCATGATCCAAGCTACACGTGGAGAAGCATGTGGGGTGCCAAAGCATTACTGAAGGAAGGAACACAGTGGAGAGTGGGGAACGGGGCTGATATCAACCTGTGGGAAGATCACTGGCTTCCTAAGGAGGAGGAAACACTTGCACAGTTCAAGAACGAGAGGAATGCGGAGTACAACCAAGTTTGTGACCTTATGATAGATGATGGGGCAGGTTGGGACCGTTCACGAGTACATGATTGTTTCCCGGCGAGCTATGCTAGGAAGATCTGTGCCATTCAGCTTAGTAAGCACAGACCTTCTGATTCTTTGATGTGGTGGCCAGCAAACAAAGGGGAATTCACAGTCCGCTCAGCTTACTGGTTGGGGATGATGGGGAAAGAGGAGGCCAGACGGTATAAAGCGACACATGGTGACGAACTTTGGAAAAAGATCTGGTAGGATGGGTGGAGCCCAAAGACAACCCACTTCTTATGGAGGATCTGCACGGGAGGACTAGCCACTAGGGGAAGGCTCTATGACAGACATTGCATATCGGACGGTACAAGCATGTTGTGCATGGGGGAAAAGGAGACCATCTCGCACATGCTTTTTCGGTGTCTGTGTGCAATGGAGGTGTGGGAACTACTGTCTAGGGAGGTTCAGAATTGGGTGGACGACATCAAGGATGGGGAGGTGGCTGCTACTATGAAGGAAGCACTGATGAGGCCAAATATATGTGAAGCCACGTCAATCGTTGCTGCTATGTGGGCGGTATGGCGCGGACGATGCTCTCATGTTTTCAATGACGGCAATGTGAATAGCAGTTTCCTTTACAGTTGTGCGCTGACGACGGGTAGAGGGATGACAGATCAGTCACGTATGCCCATGCATGGGGCGAGTGATGGGGACTGCGTGGATAGAAGTGGCTGGTGTGCACCTAGTGAAGGTCATGTAAAGCTGAATGTGGATGGATCATGCGGTGATGATGGGAGCTCTAGCATTGGAGTTGTGATGAGAGACAAAGTGGGGGTGCTGAAGGGGATGCGCAGGGAGAAGGTCACCACAGGAAAGGATGTTGCTATGATGGAGGCATTGGCGGTGCGGGCAGTGTTGGAATGGACGAACAAAGAAGGAATTACAAAGGTGGAAGTGGAATCAGACTCCATGATGATTGTCCAAGCATGCAATACTACAGCATCACGGAGGGACTATTTAGGGACTATCATAGAAGACATCTTCGAATTGAAGCATTTGTTTTCTTTTTGTAGTTTTAATTATGTTAGTCACTTAGACAATAGGGCAGCTCATCTAGTTGCAAACCACGTCCGTCGTGGACAAATAGATAGGATTGTTTTACTTCAGCCTTTTACTTCTTGTAGTTCGAACCTTGTAAGAATCGTTTCAGCTACTTAATTTCATACGGGGAACCCCCATCATAGGGTTTCTCATCCTTTCTCAAAAAAAAAATCTAGGAAGGAAGGTTTACAAGGTTATACCTAATCCTAGGGCAAGTCCCGTGGCATTAACCTTGTAGTAGAATCATGCTTCTTCTTCTTCAAACAACAACATGCTCCTTCAACAACAGCAGCACTCAAACAATTATCATGAATGGCCTCCTCCACGAATGGTGGTTGACGATGTCCCCCAAGTGGCAGATGTCAGCCTCCCTCCTCTAAAGTATTCCCCAAAGACCACTGGGAACTCCATGTTGTTCTACCAGAGCCAACAGGAAGGCGTACTAGTCACCGACATGCTCTCCCACAACTAATCTTTAGTTGTTCTCTCCCTCTCTATCCCTCCCTTTAACGGGTAGGACTTTCTTGGGATCTTTATAGGTTACCACAACTAGAGAGGACAACAATTATCATAGAAAATTACTCTCAATTGTGTGTATCAAGAATTCCTTAGTACTTCTCTATTTATAGAAGAGGTCAGGGTCATGGTTCTCGATCCACTATATTTGTAGTAGAAGCTAGGGTAAAGGTTCCTGATAGATATGTGAGTAGAAGGGTCTGAAATCATGAATGTTCTAGAACATTAAAACTACAAGATGGTCATTTTGCATAATGAAATGGTAGTCTCATAAGAGAGACCGTCATATCATAAAATGAGATGGTTGTTTCGTGTAATTTACTAATCTAAATCAAATTGAAAATTCGATTCTGATTAATGCACAAAATGACATTAGCACTAATCCTTGATGCAATCGAATTTCCCCATGAACTGAGCATCTCACTCCTATGAGCTTGTCATCTCACGACCACGAACCAATCATCTCGCTCATGTGAGATGGTCCTCTCGTGCCCCAGTTCTGGCATATTTTAGCCAATTCAATTTCTAATCAAGCTGACATCCAAATAGGCAGTCCAACACTTGAACTTGATGATTATGAGTCTAATTAGTTGATCTATTATTTATTTTAATACCTAAACACCTTTAGCATTCAATCTAAACATCATTCGTAAATATACTCCTTTAATCCAAGTGCATCCTATACATGTGACCCTATAGGTTCAGAATTACGTTGGCAGTGAATGTTCATAACAAACATATGACATCAGAAGAAAAGAAAGGTGCCTAGTCATACACATTCTACCCAATGAATTGAGAAATATGGAGAACAACTTCAACCTATAGTCTATGATTAGTGTTACATGAATGTATAGTTACTTTGTCTCTAATATTTGGATTGAACTCAGACATGGAATCGTCATCCTCATGACATTGAACCCATGTTCCTTGAATTAGAGTAACCTATTAGATATGCATGTGAGTTGACATATCACGTATTGAATCACATGAGTACGACTGCACATTTCTAAATCTCACTTATCAAGATGCTCTGGATATCAAACTCTTATAGGAGGGACAAATATCATCTACATCACTCACAATCAGTCCCCATTTGTCAAAGCTACCCAATCATCACCTTTATGGCAACCTATATTTTAGGATTACATTTGATGATGTCAAAGTATACCCAATGACCTGTGATGAATGCAGTGAGTTCAGGTCTAAGAACCACAATAACCACTATCACCGCAAAAGATGATTTTGACTACCATTCCATGGTCTCCATGTATCACTCTCATGGTGGGTCTATACGATACATTGTTCTCTAACATGTGTCTGTGTGATTGAGTTAATATCATATATCATGACTAATGAGACTCTATCACTAGTCAACAAACAGTGTAGTATTATGTATTGCTATTGTTTATTTTGCATCCACAATAATATCTAACTAGGGACATCACAAGAATGTATATACTATTAGCATCCTTATGATCTCATTGTTCAAGTCACATACTTAAAGACATACATCATCATGTAACATCATTCTTTAGACATATTTTACGTATGTGTTATCATCTCATGACTGATACAAAAATAATAGACAAAATTAACTTTTATTATTATCAAATAAGGTATTTAATGCCACATCCCAATCATCATATGATTGTCTCTCTGGGCATATATACCAACTAACTCCCCCTTGTACTTAGAGCCAATCACCCACAAATATTATTCCAAGTGATATTAATATGTCCATCATGTTTCAGCTATTTAAGCGGTTTTGCAGTGGGTTTAGCAATGGTTGCTTAAAGTCAGTATTTTGCAATTTTTCACATCTCTTCATTGTACGACATCTCGTATGATATGGAAGTGTTGTTGTATGCTATCTGAGGTACCCAGCCTATCTAGTATCTCTATTTTTGTATCAATATTTCTACTATACCATAATGGTTAGAATCTCACACAAGTTCACCCATATGAACTTCTTGATACATATACTATCCTCTATTATTCTCATAACACAATGATAATCAACTTCTTTTGTAGATATGAACAACTATAATTAGTTTAGAACCCTTTCTAGCTTAAAGTTCTCATTTAATGCCAAACATAAATTTAGATTATGATAATTAATTTGTTAGTTTGGAAGCTTGGAACAGTGTAACTCTTTACACCCAACTCATATCGTAACCAAGGAATTGATTCTTTTAATGTTTCACAAGCATTCAAGGATGTTCTATATGGTAGTTTAGTGACTCTCACTTCCATCTGACATATACCCTCTCATCATGTCCAATACAAACGAGATTTTTGGGTAGGTATATAAATGTCCTTTGTGATAGACTAGATTTTGGCTTAATTTTGAGGGAAAAAAATTATAAGGTGTGCATGATGAGATGGAGTGAACTTTGAAATCTTTAGATACCTAAAGAATAATCAAATTCATGGATGGATGATAAAAATTGGTTTGAGATTATATATGCATATATGTGTTGCTGATGTCTTTTTGCTTGGTTTTTGTGCTTATAAAGTAATAACAAAAATACTTGCATTCATAAGTTATATTGATCTTTTAATGATACATAGTTTGTATCTTCACCATATCAATGTGTGGGTTTAATTGAGTTATTTTGCACCTTGAATGATATTGAGATTATAATTCATGTTTCCAAGTATATGTTGCTTTTGGAGAAATTAATTGATATGTCAAACAATTGACTTTTGGCATTAAAATGTAATAGATCCTATGTTGATGGGTGAGGAAGAAATGACCAAAATTTTGAGGTATTTGTATGTCTGTAGAAGATGTGAAGACTTGAAGTTGGTAAATGATTAGTGATTGATCTATATAATTTGAGGCTTATTAATAGGTTTCTAGACTAAGTCCTGGATGTAGTTGGGTGTCACACCTCTCCTCCAGGCTCCAATTGCTGAGCCACAGATCACCCTTGTTAGATATCTAATCTCGGCCCTTGGATGAAAATCGATGGTTGTCCGGTTGTTTCCAACCTTTTGGTTAAATCAAGGAATTCGAGCAATTGACATAGTGACCATGGCCTACCACCACTCTCCCAAATTGTGTGATGAGGGAAGTTGGCATCTGAGTGGTTCTCCTCATTACATCATGAGCTATCCTATGAGCCACTACTTGTAGTGTGGGAGTGAGAAATGAGCGAGAACAGACACCCATTTCGTCCCCCCTTCTCCATTACACTACACGAACTAGAAGAGAGAGAAGACGAGGGAAAGAGTGGTCGGATTAGGGATCTAAATAGGCGATAAGAAGAGACGAAGATAAATGAGAAGGATTCAAGCATTTGTAGTGGACTTCATGGAATCATTCATGGTTGATGAGCCCTGGAAGTCGGTGTTGAAGATGGAGCTCAGAGGAGGGTTTTTGGGGTTCCCTATCACAATTCAAGGTTGTATACCAGTCCATAGGGCATGTGTGGAGATCTGGGAGGAATCCTATTGGAGTTTAAAGGTCCAAACATATTTTGCCCCTTTTAGTCCACCACAATCCTTGTTAGTAGTGGTGATTTCCTAGAAATGGGGATGTGAAGCCACCAAGACAAACATGAGGAGTTGTGGAGGTATATGTAACCTGGGTACAACCACTAGAAGCAAGATAGTGCAACGCAGAGGAGCTTCTTGCCATCGATCTCTTGCTAGAGATCTTCCTCTACAGTAGTGCTTGGGTTCAGGGAAGACAATGAGGGAGTCGGACAACTGAAGTCTCACGTCTAACGCAATGCGCAGAGGGAGATAGGGAGGGTAGCTGGGTTCAGTCGTCTAGACCACCAACTCAAGTGTGAAACGTTAATCCCTAGCCTGAAACGTCGGGTCGCCCTGGCCAAAGAAGAGTAGTGCCTCTTAGAGGTCACATGGCATCACACAATTGGTCACAAAAGTTAAATTACATCCTAAATCTACATATTGTAGATAATCCTTAAAAATTAGAATGGATGTCAGAAAAATACAAATAAGGTATTGAAATGTTCCAAAAATAAGTAGAAACATGGGACCTTGATATCAGTCTTTTGAAGATTACATGTCAGTAATATTTTGTAAGAGGTTATATACTTTTTTATGGATAATAAATATCAAAAAATGGCCTAAAATCCTGATAATATATCATTAAATCCATAATCATGTTTATAATGCATCTGATATTACAGATTGTATTATTGATGCACGACATCTTGAAATTTGTTTTATATAGATAAAAAGGGCTAATAACCCTAATTAAGGTGCAATAATTACAAATACGCCCAAGAAATCCTAGAAACTACAAAGTAAGGTCATATCAGTAATGGGAAGCTAATATGTAATTCTAAAATCATAATGATACACATAGTTCCTGATAATATTGTTATGACTCATAATATATGCTTTTGAAACCCTAATTGGAGTACTACATGTAACCTAGGGTTGATATATACATATAGTTATATGTAATCAAATAGTCAGATTCGATATGTCAACCTATAATCCAAGACGAGTGACCTAATTTCAAGAAGATAAGTTAAGAATACAAGTAATGATGGAATATCTTAACGAACTAAGCTAAACCCTAAAATAAACATACTAGGGTTTAGATGATTAGAACCTGATGGTGACATGTGATGTTGTCTTGATCAGGGTTTGACTAAAGTTATAGTTGACATGAGGGATATGCGATCATTAGTATATTTGTGAGCACGTTATGCCCTTACCTCTTACTTGGACTATGATTTAGTATGGTTGCATTATATTTGTTGTAAAATACTTGGCATATGGTATTGAATGAAATGATTGCTCTTGTATGATATGTTGCTTGATTTTCATACTTATTTCTATGAACATATCAAAAATAATATATATGTTCCATTACATCGAAGCACTTCACCTCTTTTCTAGTGAAGTGCTGAAAAGTAAAGTACTTCAACTCTTTGGTAGTAAAGTACTTGGAAGTGATCCAACTCTTTGGTAGTAGATCACATTGTGAAATGATGAAACTATTTGGTACCAGATCATAAAGTCCTTATTGCATTCAACTCTCAGGTAGTAAACTCATGGATGATATAACAGAAAATGTGCCTAAAATATGTGTTCTCTTTTATTAATAAACATTTGTTCAAGTATACTTATGTTATATTTCTTTTGTTACTAACAAGTGCTAATTTTATCTTACTGCCAGGTTTTAGTAATTAGATGTATATAAATAGAAAAGTAGGCATACTTAGTACAATATTCTTGAATATTGTGATGACATGTACCACATGTAATCTTTTATTTAGGTGATGTGGACATATGATCTTGAAGAACCAACATAGTTGAAAGTTGTATGGTGAGCTGATGTATAGGTGGACCTATTGTCTTAAGATCATGTTGTAGATATAGCATGTGTATATGTAAAAGTTTGTCATTCAATGTGTAATTTCAAATTTTGTAACAAAACATTTTGTGATTACTTGTTGAATGGTGAACATGTGTTGTATGATTTTATTATCATTCATGTACATGTACTACTGTTGTTTCCTTCTGACTTCCTTTGATTTTCTTCTTCTTAGCCTAGTGTTGGTTGTTTAAATTGGGATTCTCACTGAGGTGAGAGTTTCAATTTAGAAGTTACACATCAAATTAAGTTTTAGAAAATTAGGGGATGTCATAGGAGATATCAAGAATGAAGAGCAGCAAAGCTTGACATTTACTCATTATGCAACTCAAACTAAAGAAACCTTAAACTTTAACATCGTTAGGGTTAAATTAGTTGTCTTTTAGAGACTAGATCTGACCTTTACTCTAGGTTAGCACCTAGATGTCTGAGAACTAGGTCTAGATTGGTGCTTGTTGTATAGAAGGTCTTTAGGTGTCGTTCTTTTTGGATACTGCATCGGTATGGGATGTTGCATTATTTGGAAATGACATACATCATGAGAATAGAAACCTTTGACATATGATGCATCTATATTTTGGGTAGCTACACCTGTCTACACCATGTTCTCACCCTTTTCATTAGGTGACATGACACTGGACTCTATACTATGTGTGGGACACTTATTTTGTGGATTCATTTTTTGATTCCAATCAGATCAAACCTCGATTGTTTTCTCTAACACATGTTTTATTGGATAAAAACTATATAATATTTTATTATATATGTAATATTACAAAAATGTGTCCCCATACATGTACGAGTAGGAGGTGGTCATGCAACCTAAGTGAAAGTGAATGACATTAGTCTACAAGAGAGTGTTGTTCTAGATTAGATGTCTAAAGCATTATTAGATTATTTGATAGATGAAATAGATGAATACGTTTCAAATGATATTATCCAAGTCCTACATAGATGGTATAAGATGAATTGTGATGATATATGTTTGTCTTTATGAATCTAAGTTCAAATTTGAGGATTTGAGATACGTTTTGATGATGCAAGTATGTAGGCTTTGTGAGATAATATAAGATATGTTAACACAAGTTGTGAATCAACAAATGCCTCAAGATCTTTTACAATAGAGGACCTCTAGTGTTGGGACCAGTTATAGCATTAGCTCTAGGAAGAGTGAGACCCAGCGGGAGAAGGTCAGAGAACCTAAACTCCAAGATATGAGAATTTTGAGACATATTTGCCATGATATGTCCTAAACTACACTACTACAAGCTTAACGAGTTGAGTTTCTCTATGTGTGATCCCTATTGTCTTTTGAGCCCTAGATTTCCTAGGGAGGGACAAACCCTAGAGTCAGTGGGAGGCTAGTTATATATGCATGTGTGCATGTGAATAAGAATATGAGTACATGCCATCTGGGTGAGGGAGAGAGAGTCCCAAGATCTCAGAGGAGGTAAGTGTTTTAGTTTCTATGAAGCCTCATACTTTGGTTGGTGGTTTCCCACATAGGAATCTAGTGGTGTATATGAGAGATATAGTTGGGTAAGAATATATCATGTGTAGAGAATGCCATATCATGTTGTGGTATGTTCTTATGTGGCTAGAGCTTGTACATTTATCAGCTAGTGCCAATGAGGTACACCTGATAACCCTAGACCAACGAGGGAAGATATAGCTAGTACATATGATACTCATAGAGTTGAGTGAGCTTAGAGAGACTGAGTATGACACTTCCATCAGAATAAGGGTTGGGATAACCTCAATTGGACTAGATAAATTTTTGAGATATATGTGTGATGATCCACTTATATAAGTTTGTTTAGACAACCTTGACGCAATATTTGAATGTTTGCGACATGAGTTTGATCAATGATATGTAGACACGATATAATGAAAATCCTAGTATGATTGACAATGCACTATCTATAGATGGTTAGTTATATACATGAAACACACTGACATTATGATTTTGGTTAATGAAGTGATGAAGTCACTTGTAAAGTTTGTTACCATATATGTAAGTGAAACTAGGTCATATTAATGATATACTAATGATATGTTCATGGTAGTGTGTAGTAAATATGTTGAACATTGATTGAAAATCATCACAATGAGATTATCATGACACACTAATATGATGTAGATGAATAAAGTGGGATAATTGTAACTAACTCTTTATTAATATGATAAATGTATTGATGGAACCCTTAATGCTTGGGTAAAATTAGGATGTAAATCCTAAAATAATATATACTTCATGACATAAATGATGTTCTAAATCTCTTGTTTTAACCTTTTCACCCTAGATTCTTTTGAAGTTTCCTAGAAAGATATGAATATAGTTATGGAGCTTGTCTTTGTGGAGAGGTTGTGCTTAGATGGAGCCCTACTGGTTAGATGCAGACATATTAATTTTTGTTTGGAGTAAGATGATGAATTAATTATGAGGATGAAATTTCTTTTAACATGTATATCATGTGATAGACTTGATTTTTTCTTAATTTTGGGGAAAAATTTTCTTTAAGGTGTGAAAGATGTGATGGAGTGAACTTTAAAGTCTTTAGATACCTAACAAATAATCAAATTCATTGATGGATGATACAAATTGGTTTGAGATGATATATGCATATATGACCTGTTGATGTCTTTTTGCTTGGTTTTGTGTGCTTATGAAGTAATAACAAAAATACTTTCATTCATAGGTTATAATGATATTTTAATGATATATAGTTTGTATCATCACTGTATTAATGTGTGTCTTTAAATGAGTAAATCTGGACCTTGACTGATAATGAGATTGTACTTAATGTTTCGAAGTATATGTTCCTTTTGGGAGAAATAAATTTATATGCCAAACAATTGACTTTTGGCATTAAATTATAATAGATCCTATGTTGAGGGGTGAGGAAGATACGATCAAAATTTTAAGGTATTTGTATGTCCCTAGAATATGTGAAGACTTGAAGTTGGTAAATGATTAGTGTTTGATATATATAATTTGAGGCTTATTAATACTTTTCTAGACTAAGTCTTAGATGTAGTTGGGTGTCACGCCTCGCCTACAGGATCCAGCTACTGAGACACAAATGACCCTTGTTAGATATCAAATCTCAGCCCTTGGATGAAAATCGATGGTTGTCTAGGTGTCTCCAACCTTGTGGTTTGAGAAAGGATACCCATTAGATAACACACGTATCAGATATGATCAAAATTCACCATTCCAATATCATCTAATGAAAGAAGATATGTATTTTCTAATCACTGGTAAGTTTCAAAAACCCTTGGAGGATATGTTGATATATGATATGTTGATATATCTCACGATACATGTGAGATCTGGTGGTGTTTTTTTAAACACATTGAATCTAAACAATGTTGATTCAATCCATATGGAAGGATTTATGTAGTAAATTCTACACATACTATATTAATGGGTGGTACACATAACTTACATGTACCTTTCTGCACTCACTTCCTAAACCATATATACATATATATATATATGTATATATATCTGTGTGTGTGTGTGTGTTTGTTTGTTTTTTTTGTGTGTATGTGTATGTATGTATGTACACTCACCCCCCCAACACACACACACACACACACACACACACACACACACATATATATATATATATATATATATATATATATATATATATATATATATATATATATATATATATATATGTGTGTGTGTGTGTGTGTGTGTGTGTGTGTATTTATGCATATATGTGTGATTCATGTCATTCTAGCTTGGTACCACTACTTTATTTATTTTTGTCATTCCAAGAACGATTAGAAAGTTCTTAGATTCATGTTTAATTTATAGAATATTTCATAGAAGTACTAAAATCGTGAAGTAATGGAACCCAATGTTTTAAGAACTGGACTGGTGGTTAGATCGGTGTTGACTCGAACTAAATTTACTCAGGTCAAAGTAGAGAGGTTGAACTAGTTGGATCGTAAATGACATTAGCATTATGTCAAAAACTAATTTGAACTGGAAAAATCAAACTGGTCACCACAATATAAAGCAATTAGCGGTCGGACCGGTCGAACTAGTTCAATTTAACACACTATATATACATATACATATATGTATAAATAGATGTAAATATATTTTGTGGTGCACATATTTACACATATATTTATATATGTATGTATATATATGTATATGTATACATACATATTTATATATATACACATATATGTATATATATAACTAAAAGAATTATGTATCTGAGTACACATTTCTTATATGAACCCATAACCATTTATGATTATTGCATAATTGTTTAGAAAAATCTAACCATATGGATGTGTTGTGTACCTTTTAGATAACATGTTTATTTAATTTCACCTTAATATGAGATTCTTACATCATCCAAATAAAGAGAATGTATATAATCTTATCAATGTTAGTTTCTGAAATTACAGAAACCGTTGGATGATATGTTGTTATATCTCATGATTTACACGTGATTCAATTGTAATCTTTTAAAAATATCTAATCTAAACAATGCTAGTTCATACAATATGGTTTTGAATTTTTATACAAATTCCATATATGATAATTTATTGTCCAGTACATATAAGTTACATGCATCGTTCGGTACACACTTCCTAACCCCTATATATACATATATACATACTATATATATATATATATATATATATATATATATATATATATATCTGTGTGTACATACATATATATACATAAATATGTACATATATATATTTATTTATTTATTTATATATTTATATATATACATATTTATATATGTACACACACACATATATATATATGTACATATATATACATATGGGCGTTCATTCAATACCCACGTGGGTAACTCTGACTATAAAAGAGTAACTATGTTGATAAAAATAACTATACAACTAAAAAAGTAAATCTGCAAAAAATACACAACAAATATATATATATATATATATATATATATAATTGTATTTTTTTAGCCTATTGTTGCAAATTGCAAATTTAACTATCTATGCATGAAAAGTGATTGTTTTCAAGGTAAAGTAACCCTCTACATGTCTAAAGTAAGAAACTTTAAAAAAATTAACCGAAATAGTGTCTGTAGTTACCCGCATGGGTTTTTTTTTTGAAAGCCTGTAGAGTTTGTTTATTCATCTCTTTCTCAGCTTCGGGCCAAAATTGAGATAATGAGATGTTTACATCCTTGGAGAGCCAAGGGGAAATGATGTGCGGAAAAGAGTATAGGGTGTGTTTTGCAATGTCGTCAGCTACAGAGTTGTGGCTGCGGGGGATGTGTTGCAATTGTATGCTGGGACAAGCTAGCAAAAGGGAGGCATATCTTCTCCAGTGATGAATGATGTTGCTGGCAGGCTAGTCCTTCTGATGCAGCGTTTTGATTACCATGGAGGCGTCGGAGAAGATAATGGGCGAGGACCAACCTTTGACTTGACACAACTTTGTTCCCATTAGAATCTCGTTGGCTTCCACTTCCTAAGCAGATGATGTGTACCCATGGCGACCCAAACCCATGGTGCATCTTCCTGTTCTGTTAACCACGTGAATCCTGATGCCCGACTTCCTAGAGTGGGTCTGGTAAGCTGCATCGACAAATACGAGTGTCTGGCAGTCAGGCGATGGGCGAACCGGCCGTTGTGCGGGAAATCTAGTGCGGTGCAATCGAGGTTGTAGCCCTAGAATGGATTTGGTGTGGTATTGGATGAATTTTGCGAGCACAATGGCTGGCCTACCCGAGCCGCATGGGTATTAAATACATGCAATATATATATATATATATATATATATATATATATATTCATATAAATGGATATATATACACACATATATATATACATACAAATATGTATGTATAGATATATATGGATATACATATATATAAATATATACATATATACTTATATATATACATATATAACTACATATATATTCATATATATATATATATATATATATATATATATATATATATATATATATATATATATATATATATGCATACACATATATGTATATATGTATACATAACTAATAAGATAAAGCATCTTTTTTATTTTATGTTATCAAATTTTGTATTAGTTACGTGGGTTACAAGTTTGCTTTTGTATTATACCTTATATTTTTTTACTCTATTTGAACCACTGATTCATTCTTGTTTTGTGTGGTCAACTGGTTGGACCGTGATTTTTACTGGTTGGACTGGAAAAGGAAACATTTAGGCTTCCAGACTAGTCAGCACCGATTTTTTGATCTGACCGGTCAGACCGGTTGGTCCGGTTTAGTTTTGAAAACACTAATGGAAAAGCATGGCCAACTAATGCTATATTGTCATTTGGTTCCTAATAAAGTACATTCATTAATGAGTTCAACTTATTTTGTTGTCTTTTCAGTCTTCTTTGACCTAAAATATATACTACATAATATTAAAGTTGTCCAAAACATCACTTCAATTAATCCATGTATTTATATTCCAAACTTTTGCTTCTTAAAACTTGTGTTCCATCTTGGATATGACTCTGATGATAACATACAAGCTCCTATAAAGGAGGACTTTAGCATATTTATTTCACACATAATAAAAAAGGCAATTGAATGCTAAAAAATGCAACTTGATAACATTACTAGTGTCATTAGTGCTTCTTTGATTCTCAAAAAGTGGTCTTATGCATCTACATGAACATTTTTGTTACAATTATTATAAAAGTTCTTTGTAAGGATCTATTACCAATATCACAATATCTAGATAAAAAAATGAGTCTTGGAAAAGTTCACCTTAATAGTAATCTTTACAATATAGTAATCTTTACAGTATAAGTGATATGCTTATCTGCATGCCATGTTTTTTATTCTCCATGTGGAAATGCTATTTGGCATGATCAATTAATTTTGGTGTTACACTTCATTTTACATTCATAGGTATATACAAAAACTATGTTTCTTTTCTATTAGGTTGTAAAAGGATATTCTTATGCGCATGGAGAACATAATTTTGTCTTGTTGATACCAAATGACATACATCTACTTTTATACTTTTTTGCAATTACTATACATAATTAGATCATTCAATATAACTTTAATTAAAGATGATATTATAATTATGGTCATTTGTGGATTAAATATTTCAACTCCAATAAAAATAAAGGCTTTAAGGTTATTCATCCTTACATTTTCCCAAAAGAAATTAAAAATTTTGGTTTTGGTAACATAACCTCACTAAGAATAAACTTATCCATTGGTTATTTTTCAATTATACTCATGTATACTTTCCCATAATTTTTTAGTATCTTTCATTAACATATAGTATGTCAGGTTTCCATTTGAATAAGCAATATATTGACATCTAAATAATTTATTTGTACAAAAGTTCTATCACTAGCAAAAAAGGTGTGTTTCATGTAATGTTATAGGTATAATTTTGCCCACATTTGTGATGCATTTATACTATAATCTTAAAAAGTTGATATATTATATGGCCCATTTGTCCACATATAGATAGAAACATTAGTAAGTATAACATGTTGCTATTACCTCCACTATGAAAAAATATAAACTTTCATCCCTAAAGGTTTTGTCAGTCCCATTCCAATTTAATTTGAAACAACTATAACATAATAAACACCATGTACTCTAATAAATATCTAATAATAAAATTAAAAACATGTGTTGTGAATAGTGGTATATTACTTTTGAGTAAGTTATATATGACATGGTTTATATCAAAGTAATATTAGTCCATATTCTTGAATCATATGTGCTTATAATTTCATTTTAACTTATATTGATGATTTTTTTTAGTAAAACACCTAACATAGAAAAAAATAACATCAAAGGATGATATTCCCAATTACCCACATCTAATATTAGGAAAAAAAATCATAAATGTTTACTAAATCTAAAATTCTTCACTAGAAACTAAGTAAAATGTCTCAAATACCAAAATAAGATGGTTAATAGGTTTATCCAAAAAACCATCAAATTGTTGTAATATTTTTAGGATCCCTTTAGAGAGATTGTCCCACCTTGAAGCATTAAGAATCATAAAAATATTTATCTGTATTTGTTTCTTTCAATTTTGTGAAGTTGTTCTTGTAAACCTAATGCACTACTTTTCGAGTCCTCTATTGACCTTATCATTGAAAATTTTGATTAAAAAAGGATAATTTAACAAATAAAATATTACATGTAAAGTTCTCTTATGAGGGGAAAAGTTTCACTAGTACCATGTCAAATGTCTCCATATGGTCGAAACTCATAAATGCATATCTTGTACTTGCACTTACAACCCTAAATGTTATGTTCACAAATGGTCCTATGTTGTAGTAAAATTCCTCCCAATCTCCTTTTTAATATAGAAGAAACAAAGACAACTCTTGTGTGAGAACATCCTTCAAACAAATAGATACCAGCACTTGATGATGGTAGAGTGTGAAATTCAATTGGTGTGTCTCATTTCTAGAATTGAATCAATTAAAACATTTTTGAGCTTCATCATTGTTCACCATTGTGTACACAAAATTTATTGCGTAGGTCAGTGGGCTGAAACTAAGTTCAAAGATCCACGTCACATTAAAATAAACATGTTATCTATGTTGTGATACTTTCCATATATTTTCAATTTATATTCATAATAAAAAATGTAAATCCAAACATAAATATGGGGGGAATGTCTTCTGATAAATTTCATCACTACTAACCAAAAGTTATTCATTGAAAAAATAATATGTCAAATCATATTCTAAGTTGAAAATATGAAATACAAATCATAAATAAGAAATCAGGTGTCTAAATTGGTATATGGGTGAAGATGATTCGGCAAAATCACTGAATCTCATATTGAAATTAGATATATAATTCCAGGACTTATAATGGTTATCATTCATGTTACTTATGAAAAGAAGATTTTTTTTATACTACTGATACACTTTTTTTAATGTAATCACCCTTTAATATATACTTAAAGGAAGAATTTACTCAGTTTTTTCTTCTCAATAATTTACAAAATAACATGAAATTTTAAAACAAAAAGTTCTAGTGATGTGCATGAAGTATATTCATATATACTTATATTTCTTATCAAATGGCACTCTAAAACTTATGGTTATTAGAAAGGAATGATATGTATATATATATATATATATATATATATATATATATATATATAGTGACCCATGTCATGTTTGTTTTGTCACATCACTCATATTTATGTTTAATCAATAAAACTTGATTTTGAAATAAATTTATATTTAGATTCAAGTTGGTTTTGCAAATAAATTATTTTAATAATGGAATAGTTAATAGAACAAAAATGATACAAACTAATACAAAATTATCAATTTGTGTTTTCAATAATATACCTTACATTGTTGATACTTCGACATTTTTTTATTCTCATTTTAATGTTTCTCTATTGGAAATTGGAGTGAATTATCCATAGTTATTTCCAAGACTGACACAATATCTTTTCATTATGCATATTTGATTAATAAAACTTATGTTTCCTCTAGGTTATTGCAATGGTAGTCAACTATTTCTTCCTATACACATGATGTTACAATATCCATGTTAGGAATAGACTCAAAAACAACAAACTTTTGATTGAATATTACACCTCTTCATAGCATTATTTTCTCCAAAATGTGATCCATCACATTTTAAAATTGTCCTTTAAAATGACCATGAAATTTTGACTACCTTTTTTGTCAAATTTATTCTAAGTATGTATTTGAAGCTCATAAAGTCAACACAATACTTGTGGAATCTTTCCATCCTTCACATCCAAAGGAATATGTTCAAAGGTCGATGATGATTTTAACTCCTTTCTATATTGCTTCCTTTCTATTTAGAGAGGATCATTGGACATGTAAATATATTTTGTTGTTATACTAATGTCATGTCCAATTATTAATGTTAACATTAGCATTATTATCCTTATAGGTTTTACTAGCCATTTTTTTTTAATTTCACATATACATAGAGTGGACAAATCTATCATGCTAATAAAATTTACATTACATACTTCTATCGATAGACTTTTCTACACTCACAATATATAAATGGGTTATTCCCACCCAAAAAACAAATTGGTAGATGTTTGTTGAATTTGATATCACTAGAAATATATTTTTATCTATAATATTGAAGTAAATTGTGTTAATGGAAACCTCACTCCGCAAATTGATTTTTTTATTTTATTTGTTTTTTATAAAATATATCATGTAATATCCTCCTTAAATCATTACTGTCATTATCAATCATCACACAACATACTAAGTATTATTTTAAATAAATCTATGGAAACACTAAATAACTCAATTATACTAAATTTATATCAATAGCAACAATTGGATTATTGAAACCAATATGGTAGGTTAAATTTGTGACATACTTTTGGAATTTTTACCATGACTCTAATACTCTCAGTATGTGCCTGTTGATATAATTTATATGAACAATATCAAGCAACATATGTGTCTTTTCCTCGACACTTTATTGGTAAGCTATAAATATAGTGGAGTTTTTTCTAGCCCTATTTAAATGAAATTAAAATAAATATAACATAATCATAGCAACCATGAAATCTAATATAAGTTAACTACAAATCTACCTACATGATTCATTCCTAGGAAGGTATTACTCTAACAGTTGTTGGCCTGTGAAATGGTTAGTAACAACTTTGTTTTCATCTATATTACCAAATAAGATGTCCATATATTGTAATGCATCTAAATTTATGCAAAACCAGAGTTTAATGAACTACACTACAAAATTTTGATTTTCAAGAACAAAAAATCCATTTTCCCACATCCTAGATAAGGAAAATGTGATAATAGAATATCATTAATGTTTTGTTAAATTTTAATTAATTCCATAGGAAGAAGGAAAAAGGCCTAAAAACCAAGCCAAAATGGCCAATATATATTGGTGAATAATTCATTTTGTTGTGATTTTTAGGGGGTGTTGTAAGGGATGTGATCCAACTCAAAGTATTATGAATTATAAAATGGTCATTTTTGTCACTTCTTTTATTAATTTGAAGTTGCTCTTAGAACCTTTATGGAACTACTAAAAAATCATCTCTATATCATGCCAGTAGAGATTCTATTAGTTCAAAGATTACTTTTATAGATCAAAAAGTTTCACTTTTAATGTCCTCAATAAAAAAACAAAGTTTCACTTCCGATCTATTAAATGCTTTCCAGTCATGAATGTGATAACAATACATCATGTACTTTCTCCTTATGCCCACAAATATCATGTTAAGCCATATCCTAAATTCCAAGCAATGTTTGTATATCTTACTAGCGATTAAGCAAATAAAAAGATCACTCTGGTGATGAGGGGAGCATCCTCACAAGGAAAAGATAAATGCATCAGAGTGGATGACATAACTGATGATGAAAGAGTAACATTTCCACCACTACCACACATGGAATACATTTCACATAAATTAATATGTTATGTTAAATACTAACTAAAATACCTTCAAAGGTAACCTTTTATGTGCTTTAATGTTGCAACCTACATTGTAGTTCAATTATTGTTTGTATATTACCACTATTTTTAATTCCTCAACTATGAAATCTGATAAAAATGTATGTTAGAGCATTTTCATTGACAGTTTCACTACTTTCTAATCTTCTTTTTTTGCTAGGGCTTGAAAGCATGTAAGTTGTCATTTTATTACATCTATAAAAGAGACTCCACAAGTCTTCCACTTGTCTGATAGCAAACTTCATGGCATCAGGTGCTTTGTGGATCCTTTGTTAAATGGAGGGAGATATATATAGGGAGACATAGTGTGTGTATCTTTTGTGAACACCAAGGCATCATGACTGATCATACCCAAAACATTATGAATCTTGTTAAAAATGTTTTTTTTCCTAAAATAGGTGATCCCTATTATTTAGAAATTAGCAAAAAAATTACCCATTTGCAATTAGTAAAGTATGTAGTTTATGGGAGTACATCTGTGGAAGAGTCCAAAAATACATGGCCAACGTCTTCTAAACTTGATAGTAAGAAAGAAGAGAGATCCCTGGTAATATTCATTATCTAAAGGAGCTTTGGGTCCCTATTGATGTCAACTAAAACACAATAAAGAAAAGCAATAAAACTTCAAATCTTTTCATAAAATAATCAACTTAGAATCACACTTATGATTGATGAACATTTCATTGTGTGTGATATGAATCAAGCATAAGGATACCAAGGTAGAATTAAATTACACATTTACAAGATAAAAGACTCACAATATTCCTAGGGGGATCTCAAAAGAGAAATCAATAGTATGCGTCTAGTGAAGGTTCTTTATAGTTAAAACGATTCAACACATATTTTTATTTGAATGGACGAAGTGTAAGAACATAACATTGTTTAAAGCCTAAAATATATGTAGTAAAAAGTAGTATCTAATATCCATCATATGCATTTATGCACAATGGATTATGGAATTCCTAAGCTATGGGCGTTGCTCCAGTACATGCATCACCTTTCTAGCTGCCTAATATAAGTGTTGAGGAACCAAACACATCTTATGCTTCTAAGAACACGTCAACTAGAGAAGGTAGTCCTAAAGTAGGTTTAGACTAGTCCTCCACGCATCACCAAGCCTACCTCTTAGGTTGGAGGACCTATTGATGTGGTAGAGGATCGTGTAAGGTTGGGAATAGAAAATATAGATTGAAAAATCAGGTACCGAGTTTTAGACTCATATTTTGGAATTGATCCAGGTTTTCTACCCACTAGAACATGTAAAATATCCTATTTGGGAACCAAATAATAATTGATTCAGTTTCAATTATTGTTTGCATATTACCACTGTTTTTAATTCCCCAACTATGAAATCTGATAAAAATTTATGTTAGAGCATTTTCATTGATAGTTTCACTACTTTCTAATCTTCTTTTTTCTCTGGGGCTTGAACGCATGTAAGTTGTCATTTTCTTACATATATAAAAGAGACTCCACAAGTCTTCCACTTGTCTGATATGAAACCTTATCGCATCATGTGCTTTGTGGATCCTTTGTTAAATGGAGGGAGATATATATATAAGGAGACATAGTGTGTGTATCTTTTTTGAACACCAAGGCCTCATGATTGATCATACCCAACACATTATGAATCTTGTTAAAAAGTTTTTTTTCCTAAAACACGTGATCCCTATTTTTTAGAAATTAGCAAAGAATTTACCCATTTGAAATTAGTAAAGTATGTAGTTTGCCGGAGTAAATCTATAGAAGAGTCCAAAAATACATGGCCAACATCTTCTAAACTTGATAGTAAGAAAGAATAGAGATCCATGGTAATATTCATTATCTAAAGTAGCTTTGGGTCCCTATTTATGTCAACTAAAACACAATAAAGAAAAGGAATAAAAGTTCAAATATTTTCATAAAATAATCAACATAGAATCACACTTATGATTGATGAACATTTCATTGTATGTGATATGAATCCAGCATAAGGATACCAAGGTAGAATTCCATTAGACATTTACAAGATAAAAGACTTACAATATTCCTAGGGGGATCTCAAAAGAGAAATCAATAGTATGCGTCTAGTGAAATTTCTTTACAGTTAAAAAGATTCAAACATATTCTTATTTGAATGGACGAAGTGTAAGAACATAACATTGTTTAAAGCCTAAAATATATGTAGTAAAAAGTAGTATCTAATATCCATCATATACATTTATGCACAATGGATTATGGAATTCCTAAGCTACGAGCATTGCTCCAGTACATGCATCACCTTTCTAGCTGCCTAATATAAGCGTTGAGGAACCAAACACATCTTATGCTTCTAAGAACACGTCAACTAGAGAAGGTAGTCCTAAACTAGGTTTAGGACTAGTCTTCCATGCATCACCAAGCCTACCTCTTTGGTTGGAGGACCTATTGATGTGGTAGAGGATCGTTCAAGGTTGGGAAAAGCAAATATACATTGAAAAATCAAGTATCAAGTTTTAGACTCATATTTTCAAATTGATCCAGGTTTTCTACCCACTAGAACATGTAAAATATCATATTTGGGAAGCAGTAAGCCTAAATCTAGGAAGGAGGTGTAGTGATGGAAAATTATTATAAAAGAGAATCCCCAAATGCACAAAAATAAGGTATAAACTAGTGTAGGATCCTAATCATAGGGAAGGAAGGGATAGGAAAACCTAGGTAGGGGAGTTCAACAAAAACGGTATCAAATATTGTAATCCTATTTTGACCCAAATGACCTCTTTAATCTACCAAAGAAAGATGATTCTATGTTATCCCAAATCGAATGAGACTGTGTTCATTCTACCTGGGTTACAACCTCCTCTAAAAAGTCCCTTGGGGTCAACACTGACACCTAGAGAAGAGAAGAAACACAAATGTCAGAGTCTATAGGAATAAAAATGAGCATGTGATGGCGGGTGGGAAAAAAATACATTGTGGGAGGGGGGATAAGGGGACCTTCTTCAGAGAGAGGCCATAGATAAATAGATATATCAATCTTTTCATTTTTGGACAAATAGGGTCATTCTTCCACTATCACTTTTATATTTTTCCTTTTCAAATATAGGTGGATATGACAAATAATTTTGTAGTTTTGTGGTTGGAGTACTTTACATTCATGGAAATAGTTAAACAAAACATGAATGTGTGGGCATTGGATGTGGTCGAGTAGTGTGCATGTGTGGTGTTGGATGTGGTTGAGTAGTTTGCATGTGTGGCTCACTAAATTAATGTTGGATGGAAATTACAGTCAATGAAGGTCAAAAATCTATGAGGGGATATTTGACTCAGGAATGGGTGCATTTTGTAGTTATGATGCATCCTTATGTGTGATTTCATAGAATATCCAGCATTAGAGTTTATGTGGCTAGATCATTTTGTTGGTATGGGTTGAACTAGTTTTGGCGACAGTTAATTTTGATGAAACAAATGAGTATGTTCTAAAGGGGCATTGAAAAAATGAGCTCAATAAGTGGTCAAATGTATGATTTTACTTATATATAAATCCCTTTATATGTAAAAAAACATATGAAGTATCCAAGTCACTCCATTAAAGCCATCCACCACATTATGGTTAACTATTGTCGATGATCCACCGCCAAGAAAAATAGAATGTTGTATTTGGAAGAACCTTGTTAGACATAGAATCCTATAGACCTTATTGCTGATATGTGTCTTGGGAGCCCATTAATTAATAAAGTCCCACTTTTCCAGCAAGAATCCTAGTATCAACAAGTGGGTATGTAGAAGGTGAGGAGTCTACCCACTTCCTGACACAATCACATACCGTTAAACTTTTTTCAATCCATGCTCCCTCGACGGTCAATTAAACCCCCTTTGTCCCATCCTAAACCCGTGCATGGTACATGCTTGTCTCCAACCATAGAACATATATCCACTTAGGCCCCTCTTAAGATTTCACATCATATGAGCATGTTTCTCAACTCTATCTTTAGTTTTTGTCCCAAAAGCAAAGTCATATTGTGTGAGATCATGGCTCGAGCTACTAAAAGGAGTACAAAGAAGCAAAGCTTGATTCTCAACAAATCATCAATGTAGAAGATTGTGAGAAAAGGAAATAAGGTTTAATCCTATGCTAAATCTTATCCTCATTCCTCAAGGGTTTCTCCCTTTTTCGTACTATACCCAGTTGTCATCCACACTAGAAGGAAATCTTTTATTCTTCTGAGTAGAGAACTTGACCATAAAGGCATGATCTTGTACACTAGCAAGAAGGTGATCACATGTGGAGATAGTAGTATAATAAATAGGACCAAATCATTTAAAAGCCTAGTACATAATTTTTCCAAACCATATCCTCTAACTTCTGTTACCTACATGATGACTTGGCTTTGTATGAACATGAAAATGCACAAATCTACCATGTTTTGACACCCTTATCGTGTATTAGTCTCTTTCACGTCCATGAACCCTAAAAAAAACTCCTTGTTGACTGTATTGAATAGGTATTTTTGTATTATTATTATGGATAAGGATAAAATTAGCAAATATCCCTTTATAATGCACAAAATATATTTTACTTGTGATTACCATAAAAGTGGACAATTTCATATAATACCATATAATTTAGACAAGAATACCCAAAAAATCCACAAAAAATTGGAACTTTATTGGTAAACTGGTATTACATTGGATGATCTATGTAAATAACTTGGTATGTAACAAACTAATTTCTAGTTTACTTTTGGAATGTACAACAACAATATAATTGTTCTTGTACAAATTTATGAATATCAAAATTGTATTGAATGTTGTGTTGGTACGTAGAATTTATAGTTGGTCATATATAATATGTTTACAGGTAAATTTGTACTATGAAGTTGCTAAAGTACTAGGAAATTCAAAAGTTGCATATTCTCTACTTACATATTTGTAATCTATTTGTAGGATGGTTGCTGAAATAAGATTTCGGTCTCGATGAAAATAAAAGATTCACTATGATGATTAAACTAGAAGGAGTGGAACATTAATAATGAAGAGGGATGGTTTTGGGGTATGTATGAGACTTAAATGTCCAACAACATTAGAAATGACACTAACCAAAGATTTGGTAAATTGTTATGTTGTCAAAGAGCATGAATTTTTGTATGGTGAGACAATAGTCAGATTGAAGGAATAACATGTTAAAATATTATTGGACCACAAAGCAAAGGTTTAGTATATTCATACATAATATTTTATTATTGTACATCTATTCCTGAATTGATTTGTTTAATACTTATATTTTTCTTGTACATGACAAGATTCATTTTTTAACAATTTAAATGCATGAATTATGTAGTACGGGAAGAATAATTTAACAAAGATCCTAAGGAATGATGAAATGGAGATTTTACGTGTGCTTACAAGAAAGAAAGAAATAAAAAGCAGACACATTTTTGTTAAGTATGGAATTGGGTGTTGTTGTCTAGCCTCTCATTTTCATATGGGTTTTCTGGAACCAAAAAGTCTTTCTTCAACTTTATTGATGATTCAAATTGTTTGACAGACTAAAATTGGGCAGAGTCGATTACAAGCTTTCTCCACCATGGTATGGTGAAGATCTCTTCAACTACAAAGGTATTTCATAGGATATTGCACTCCTAATGGGCTACACTAAATTTTATTATAGTAGGAATTGATCATTTTGGTTTGTATGTCAAACATACAATTTTTGAATTTTTGTATTAATTTAGAGGTACTTACTTCAGTACCTAATGGTAGTGAATGTATAACTTTGCTAGTAATTAGTATCTTAAAAAATTATTGTGTCAAAATGTTATAATAGTTTAGTGTTACAACTTAATCTACATATAATCATACTATGTAGGTACATCCATATGTACTTTGTATGAACTGGCATTCCTACAATGTACGTAGTTCCATTAGTATTAAGTTCTACTATTATGTTGATTTCAGATTAGGTTGCTATGAAAAAAAATTCTATGTGACTACTCCATAATAAGAATAGTGAGAATTTTAGAATGGAATTCGTACTATGCTCTTATTATTCATTAGTATTGATGTCTATGAATTGTTTTATGATAATATCTTATAATAGTACTGATAGTATCTTATAAGTTTATGTGTTCAAAACTTAATATGCATTTATTAGTACTTCCATTTGTCTTTTGTGTACAACCATTTAAAACTACATTATTTATTATTATATAGTTGCTATCTTTAATGCGCTAATATAATACACATTTTGGGGAAGTGTAGTCTGGGAAGTGTTAGACTCAACTCCCTATTGATAATGAGAATGCAATATAATTGATAAACAAGTGGAAATATGATTGTAGAATGAATCCATTTCTGGAATTAACAATAAGACATCAAGAAACCTTCGTATTGATTGCATCGTATATAATTGGGTTGAAAAGAAGTGTTGTTTAATGAAGAAAAAAATATGGAAGATAATAACGAGGAAAAGGAAAGTGACATGAAGTTGGAACTTGCATTATCTAGACTGTGATAAAGAATCTGAAGACAGACATGAAAAAGTAAAAAAAAACATGAAAAGGTGATATCAAAATTTGTTAAGGAATTGATTTATCACTAAAAATAACTAAATAGAATAAAGGTGCAAGAAGACAGGTCCAAGAATGCAATTGTATTTATTCATTACCAACTAAATGTGAACTATATTTCGAACCCTACAATTCCTTGTTATGAGGAGGATGAGGATGATGTAGATGGAACAATGGATAAAGAAAGCATAGTTAATGAAATGGAGGCCTTTAACAAATCAATATTGGGTGATACATTTACATGATTTAATTATTTCTGGAGTTCTTACTAATTGAGAAATGTTTATGTTTATTGGATTTGGGGGTTAAGAAAGATGAATATGTGTCGAATGACGAATCATGAAAGGAAGAGGATATTGAATGTGAGACAAAAAGGTGATGAGCAAGGGAGTTTTTGTCTAATGACTTATTATTGCTCCTTGTTTGAAGAAGATAGATGAAAAAGAGACTATAAATATCAAATGAATACAATGATAAATATGTAGATGAGATTATATGGGATGTCATTTAAAATGTATGATATTACTGTGTTTTTATATCTTAATGAATACAACAATAAACTACTAAGTCTAGGTTTGTGGTATTATACGTCACATCTTTATGATGATGTAGTTATAGATTAGGTGTATCATTTAACTTCAAATTGTTGAGTTATTCTTGTACAATGCTAAAAATAGATCTTTATACATTACAAATTGTATTTTTGTAAAGTGATCAAGTACTTGTTGTACAAACCTAATATGCTTTTATAATTTTTTTGGTCAGAAAAAATATGGTGAATGTAAAAAGGATTTGTTTGATTTAATATTTGCAACATGTTATATGAACAACATTAATATGGGTAACTAACCTAATTTGTTTTCAAAGTGATTGAAAATAGAAAATTGATGAATTATTGATGAAGTGAGATCAAAAAGGTGAAAAATGAATATAGGATATGACTAAACTAACTTGTGAAGGAATGTATCAAAATGGTAATAAAGAGGCTTTAAGGAATGAAGGAAACAATATAATATGATGTAGTCAAAGGTGGGAATAAGTTGAAAATATGACTGAGGAATTGATTGAGGCAACTTTTCAAGGCAAAGAATGAGGACATGAAGTCAAAAATGAAGAGGATGTAGAGCATCTACGGGAGAATAAATCCACTGATTGATGGATGGATGATGGAGTGAGAAATGATGTTGATATTTCAAATGTTGTTCTAAAGGATTATGTTGAAGATAAAAGATATCATACTAAAGTTGCAATTTTGAATGAGGATGTAACTGATTCTAAAAGATGTGTATAAGATGAATGTTGTCTACATAAATAACAGAATGTAAGACTGAGAAAAGAGAAGAATAACTTATAGACAAAATGGTCAGTTCTCATAAGGATGATGACTAGTTGGAGTTTGATATCTACTTTTTTGTGTATACTTACATTATGTTCCTATCTTCAGTTGTACAATAACCTTACATTACAATATTTTAGTAGTAATAAAACGGATAGTGTGATATGCCCATAAATGTTGTTTATTTTCACTTAGAAGATAGGTTTACATATATTCTTGTGCTGATATATTTTGCTAAGAATATCGTTGAACACTAATGTCTGGTACTTTATAGTAATATATATGTAAATATAATTGTATTGGTACAGAGTTGTAATGTATAGTAGGAAACATGGGATGTTTTAAAAAAATTCTATGAACAATGCTTATACTAATCAATGAAAAATTATTGATTCATAACTTATGTATCTTATCATAGCTAAAATAACAATAGTGTAGTTAAGCGCCAACGATATGGTATAGATTGTTTATGTATAGAAAAGGTAGTATTGTGCACTCTTTATTTGAATGTGTCAAATAATTTGTTATAATGTTCATAGTATAGTACTATCATGTTAATTTCAATGTAGCAGAAGGAAAAGGGCAAAGAGAAATTATATTGGGTACAAAATTTCACAAAAGATATATGATATTACAAAAAAAGCCTACTTTAAGAAAAATAAATTCATAGATATGGAACAATAAATGATATTTAATCTGACTTTTTTAATTGGCCAAGTAAAGAGGAAGAGGTACTTAAATAGTAGCTCATCATCTTGTTTATCAATTTTACTGAAATTTCTATATAGTGAGAGTTCTTCAATATCTAGGAATAGGTTGATTTTGTATATGATTGAAGAAGTTGGAAAGCGATATGAGTTAAAGTTCAATTACAAAAGGCTAAAGAAAAAACCAATGAAAACAAAGCCTAAAGTGGAAAACATGACACATGGTCCATTGAAAATGATGAAGGATTTACATTGTAAGGCAGTTGATTTTATAAGTAAGAAGGAGAAAAAAAACCATGTAAATGCTTATATGAAGTAAATTACTAATCCTATGAAATAATCAATAATTTACATGTTGGATCAAGGGATCTAGGGGGGGGGTGAATAGAGCTTCACAAATCTCACAAAATGAATTAGACCATCAAATTATATTAAGTGTAGAAACTTAAGCATATAGCCAATTTGAAGTCCTAACTAACAAGCATAGCAAGAGTGAGAGACGAGGATAGCATACACTTGGACAAAGTTGTTTAGAGTGGTTCCACACTTCAAACTAGAAGTGAGCCAGTCCACTACCTAGAGGTGGTTAATTTCTAGGACTTTGTAATATTGATGCTCTTATATTCATTCATAAGATTACAAGACAAAACCACATTCATCTAAGGACTTAATACCTCAAGAAAGGATCTTCAACCTACCGAAGGAGCTTACCCACTTGAACCAGGGAGTCTTCATCCTTCAACAAGGACTTACCCACACCATCTTCAAGTCTTTGGCCTTCCAGGGATTACCTATCATTCTTGAATGTCTGCCTTACCTATCTCCTTCACTCGGAGATCTGGATCACTAGCTTTCTTCAACCTTGAAGAACAACAACTCCTTCTCCTTCACTCAGAGAAGATCTTCAAGCCATTTCTTCAATAAGGAAAGGGGGTAGGAAGATGGAGGTGGAGAGCTTTACATGGATACAAGGGATAGCTCTCTTACAATAGATCCTAACTCACTCATATTCACAGATTTGAATTGAAAGTAGAGTGAGAAAGGGGTTCAAAGGTGTGCAACCCTATCAACTAAGCAAGAACCAAGCATATATGGAATGAGAAACCTTGGAATGAACTCCAAGTGGTCCTATTTATAGATAGGGGTGCCCCTTTGAGTTGGGGAACACTTAGGGTCGAGTTATAGCCATTTTTGCACAAGACAACATATATATTTTTGTCCAAAAAACTCACCAACAATTAGAATCACTTTTTTTGCATTTTTCATATAGTACATTCAGTCTAGATTCAATAAAGGTAACTCGACCGATCAAGTAAAAGATAAACCCAATTTTCAAACCATCAGTCGAGTTTGTCCCGGGGAAACTCAACCGACCAATGAAAATAGCATGTGGTCAGTCACCTGGTCGGTCGAGTTCTGTGAATGCACAAATCGACCGATGCACACTTCAGAGAATTGATTCGACCGATCAACAACATGTGATCAATTTTCTAAAGTTCTTAAAAAGTAATTAAAACTCGGTTCTAAGTGTCCCACATAATTTTCTCATCCTAGTCACAAGTCATATCATCAATACAAGTGATTAAAAAATTCTTCTAAGGTCATTTACATGGATTTCCTAATTAGCACACTTGCATTTCTTTTGACTTGAACTTGGACAAGATAGGGCTTGTGTAATTTGATCCTTTTCATGTACCTAACACCTCTTGAATACACATATTAGATAAACATTAATGGAATGGTTAAGTCATTATCAAAACATGAACAATGTATAAGCTCTAGGTCAACATTACATACATGTGCTCTACTTTTTAACATGAAACTAACTGGTAAAGGAAGCAATTTACACAATGTTAGATTCAAATCTCCGTCTTTGATCCTAATATGAAAGGACCTGATGAATACGTTAAGAGTACAATAGGTGGTGTCCAACTAGTTAGCAATATTTTTAGTTGTTTGCTAAATACATTGGTGCAATTAACTCTATTTTGGTACTATACAACACTTATTGATATTGCATCCCATCATTCTTGGTCTGAGAATGGGTACTTTTTAAAAAACTATTTCTATTGCAAACATTATTGACTTTTTCGTGGAATAATATTCATATAAATGACAATGTATTATGTTAGTAAGTTGATGAAAATATATAATGATTTGGTAGTAGTTAGAATTGAAATGTTTAGAGGATCATTTTTTGGGTATTTTATTTGCAATTTTTTGAAAAAAATTGTGTATACTATGTTGGTTTTCTATATTATCTGTATATTTCTACATATTGTGATATGCGATTTATATATATTTTTTCAAAAATAGGTGATCGAAGTTGTCCTATGTACAACTTATGAAGACATGGAGTGTAATGATTATTTTATTTTTCATACATACATTATTCCCAAATGTGTTAAGGGAACACAATTATGAACGAATTATTACTTAATTCCATGATAAAGTACTTTGAAAATCTAAGTCTAAGCTAAAATTTAAATCCCTTGGAGTCTAGATGTAATATCAATTGATATTTTGGTTTGAGGTGGCATTCGGCAAGCACCTTAGTTGCATCATTCTAAACACGACTAACATAGGTGATTTCCATGAAAATGTCTTGACCTTTCATCTTAACAATTCTTTATATCCACACAACTAGAGCATGTTAGATATAACAATCATGGTTGATCATTGAACATGCTATCTTGCCACAAAATTCAATTACCACTCTCTGCCATCATGTTTACATGGAACTCACAGGCAACATATCTTAGCTTCAACTTCCTTGATAGAAAATAGTTTCATAGTTCTTCGCCAACCTCCCAACCATTCAATGTTGTGATTATGAGTAACCAATCCTAATTCTAATATGTGTCTTCTAAATTATGCATCATAGTTGAGTTTGATCCTATTAGAGATTCTATTTATTTGTGTTATTAAGTGTCTTTGTAATATGAGCCCAAGTTTGTGTTGGCCCATTAGGGTTTAGTTTTAGTATGTATGCTTCCATGTCTTCCTATATATTGGAGTAGGGTTCTCCCTTATAAATACAACATGTTTCCATCTCTTATTATTTTAGATGGCATCATAGAATCCAACCTCATGCCCTACGTGATAGAGAGCAAGAAAAGGAGGAGTGCCCCCTACAAGCGACCACCTCCCTTAGAAGAGAGTGGTCGCATGTAGGGAACTTTCTGATCATTCTTGTTACTTTACATGTTTGTATCATCTCTTTTACCCCTATCCACTACTACCTACATGAGACCCACCTGGTTGCCTCTACCATTGATCTTGCACCCCCTGCTACACCCATTGTTGGTCACCCACCTCATTGATGTTGCTGCAACCACTCCCAACTGCTTAACCTTTGATGTTGCCCCTCTACTCATTGCCAGTATTACTTATCTACTTCACCTTCTTTGCCACGCGCTACCATCCTGTGCCACCCCTACTGGTTCTCCTTCAAGACAATGCTGGATCTTGAATGCCAGCCTATCGATGGCCTTGCTCCTCACCGCAGATGCCAACTACTTTACTATTGTTGCTTGCCTACCCCTATGTTGTCAATGCCCCATCGACCATGCACCCCACTAATGCTTGTCGACCTTCACCCTCCCATCCACTAACCCTTCATCTTACACTACATGTCGACCACCACCTATTGATCACCCATTTTCAACCACTACCCATCGACTATCATGCATCAACCTACACTACATGTCAACCACTACCCCTCAAGTACATCCTGTTAACTATAACACATCGACCACCACCTATCCACCTATAGCCCATCATCAATCGTTCATCTACCACTATCAACCACAACTCCTGGACCACCACCTATCAACCACCCATCTTCACCTACTTCTACTGATTCCCCCACCACTACTCACCACCACCAAACATCCCTATTCCTATACATTTGTCCCTCCATTCATTTCTAATATTGCCCCCCATATACACTCTACATATTTGTGCTAATAGGATCCATTTTTAACCTATGACTAAACCAATCTCCTTTTTAGGTCAGAGAAAGATCCATTTATTTTTCTATCCAGATCTACCTAATTGGTCATTTTGCACCTTTGCTTGAGTTATTTGTTATCGTCCTTGATATATATCTACCTAAATTTTTTCCCTCTACCACTTTGTCTGACTCTCCACCCAAACCACTGTCTTGACTCTTTTTATGGTTGGTGTGAGGGGGAGAATAGAGGATGAAGAGAAGAGGGAAGAGATGAGATGGAGGAGAGATGAAGAAAGAAGAAGAAGACTTTGAGTCTACTATTATATGGATCTTCATACCACCTTTTGCTTCCAATATATGGTTCTTCATGCCAATTTTTGCTGATTTGTCATGTAATTTTTGCTACTATGTGGATCCTTCTTCTACAATTCGATACTCTATTTGCTTCTATGTGGATCTTTCTACTAATAAGTGGACTCTTCATGTATTTTTTGTCGCCTTTGCTGCTATGAGGAAGTTTCTACTACTAACATGTATCATCCTCTACCTCAACCACTTCTAGCATTACATGTTGGGAAATAGTTCTTTATTCTTGTTCTATAATAGCACATTTTATATTTTTTCTTTGTTCTTTTGCACTATCTTTTGTTTGTGCTCTTGTGTACATTGACTTTCTACTGTGAACCATCACTATCTGTACTTTGACGTCTTCTACTATGATGGATACATTATGAAAAGGAAAGATGATGAAGACTTTTCTTGATGAATTTACATTGAGTTTTGACTACATTACATACTAGAGCTATTTATTTGTTTTCCACTTTGGACGCTGGTCTTCTATTTACCTAGACATCAACTTTTGTTGTTGTGTTCCAACACTCTCTGGTTTGTCTTTGCTTTATTTGCAAGTTGACATTGTCCATGCATTGCACATGTTGATCTTTTTACTTGTCTGTGCCTTTTTTGCACATCAACTTTCTACTTCTATGTGCCAACACTCTCTGGATTGTCTATGCTCTGTTTCACACATTGACCCATTCATATTTTATTTATATGTTGACTACTACTATTGTTGTGACCCAACATTTTTGGGTTGCGATGTTAGCAGCTATGATGAAGACCATGAAGCACTATTGTTTCTGCTTATTTACCGTCAGATGATCATCAAGCTTCTATAACTATGACCACTTACTTGGAGTATTTATTTTATGGGGTGTGTTTGAGTGTTTGAGTTCTTAATTTTGAGGGGTGTTGCATCATTCATTCAAAGTGGTGAGTGTGGTGACCTATATTTGATCCTTAGCAACAAAACCAAAATTTTATGTCAATATTTCAATGCATAGGAAAAACACCTAAGAGGCTAATATTATATTTTTACCTAATATACATATAATAGTCACAATCTGTAAGAGGAGGGATATTATTGTTGTATAGAATATGATCTATCCTTAGAGGACATGGAAATTGAGGGACCCAAAGATGATGACAGGAAGTCACAAAGATGAAAGGGTTAAAGCGATCTAAAGTAAATCATGAATGAATTACGTAGGGCAAACTAGTGTACTTGGCATACAGTCATAGGCTCAACAAGTAAACTAAAGTCAGTCGGGTACTTACAATATGGAACTCTCCTATAAGAAAACACAAGGAAGGCAACGCCCTGAATCAAGTCACTATCCGAGCAGCACACTTAGGCATTTTGATTGATTGTCAATGATCCATCGTCGGCAAAGAGAAGGAATTCCATATTTAGAAAGGGTGGAAAGATTTGGGATCTATGTCGTCATCGTCGGGCCTGGACAGAACACAACTCAACTTGTACATTACACCTTGAAATGGTAAGCGGTGGAAAACGTCACCAAGGGAAGAGGTTAAAAGAATGATGCTACTTGCCAACCAAATATGAAAAGGTGGTACGTCCCAATCAGTTAACTTAAACATGCAATTAATGAACCTCATATTCAAAAGCAAAATGTTAGAGTGCAGAAAGAGAGTGATTGGTCTACGCTCTTGATTGATATATCATCACTTATTGCATACAGTTGTAATCCAAGCTTTTTTATGGCATATGTCCTACACTGAGAAATTACATAGGCAGTAGTGGTGAAACCCAGTGTCCTGGTAGTTTTATAATAATCTTTAAAATCATTTAATTTCTTAGTTTGAATATATTTTCTTGAATAGTTGATTTAGTTTATAAAAAGATCTTCATGCATTTATCCTTATTAATTTTTTTCTTAACTAGGCTAGAAATCCAATCTTTTATTAATAAAATATTGTCCTTTGGGATCAGTCCTAAAGATATAATATGATAAAGACTCATCTTATTGTAGGTGGTAATTGTTTCATGTTGGATTAGATAAATTCTAGGATTAGATAAATTCTAGGATTAACCTCTTAGGTATGTATCTTGTTCTCTAATCCATACACATCAAAATTTTCCAATGCTGTCGAGGAAAATAGAATAATTTTATAAATCTAATCATTGAAATCAAATAGGTTATTTCTTTTTCTCAATGATACAAACCCTACCTACTTGAATTTTATATTTGCTTCCTTTTGAACCTTGTGACTTGTTTTGGTTAAAAACCTAGTAGATGCGACGATCTGCTAGTGCAAACTTGCTGCTTAAGAGTTTGATCCTAAATAGAAAGGACTTTTAACTAAATGAATAGAGTAAACATGTTCAGAATGGATGAACCTAAAGTTTCAAATAGGGTGGAACTGGCAATGGAAGAGCAACTATAAAACACCATTAGATAAATTCAAACGGACATGAAAATTGTGTATGATGCAGCTCAAGAGGCCTATGTGGACTGAGAGATTAGGGAATTATCTATCCCTGAGATTGCATATGTTACTCATCATGTCTCACCATCACTAAACACCCCAACTTTTGATATCAAAGCACACTAGGTGACAATTCTCTAAAAGCAATGCCTTTGCAGGAAGCATAGGTGAAGAATGTCAATATCACTTGTTAAAATTTGTGGACCTTTTGCCGTGAGAAAGTAGTTGGGTGCATTAGATGATGATATCATGTTGTGATTATTGAGGTGGAGGAGGGTATTGGTAGTTACATTAAGGTTTTGGTGGTGTAGGAGAACATGGATTAGAGGGACCATTATATTGTTAGACATGTCATACTTGCATAGGTGGCAGATCATAGGAGCCTTGAGCGGTAACCATTTGTCCATTTGCATTGTTTAGGATCACCATAGTCTGTCTTCTTTTCTCACTATGAGCAAGAGTAAGGGATACTTGATCTATCCTATGTCTAAGCCTATCAATTATTTGTCCATGAGTGGAGATATCTTTCTTGACTTCATATAGGCTTCTTAATCTTCCAAGTACTTCATTTTCAAACATGAAAATATACCTTTGGCGTTGATGTTTCCTTGGCTTCTCTTATACATTATCAACTTGTTGATTCATGAGATGTTGGGGTGATTTCTCCACTCGGGAGTGTACTATTGGGATATGGGGCTGTGGTTTTTGTGGTATCCAAAAGATTGCATAGTGTGTACCTCTTCTTCATGGGATTCAATGGACTGCACAAAATGGTTAGAAGTACCTACTTCTTGACTCTTTGTTACAATCATCATATCAAAAAGAATTTTCATAATTTGTAGTTGGAATCATTTGATGAAGAAGTTGGTGGAGTAGATGGGGTAGAACTAAAAATTTTCATGCATTGGCTCTACTTCATGCTCTACGCCCAGAGTTTTCAGCCAATTTCACAAACAAATACTATGATTTTTTAAGAGGATTGACCATGAATCTACCACCTCAAGAGAAATGCATGAATGCTTGGCCCAATAGAGATAGTCTGGTATAGAATGATTTTAGAATTTGCCACACGTGTACTTAATGGTGAGAGCAGACTCTTAACAACCTTTGAAATCTCTCTCAACTTTTGTAGAACTGCTCTTGGCTCATTGACTGAAGGAGGTGATGATTCTTCTTATTTCTTTGAGATTGGATATTGGATAGAATTTCTTGAGAAATTCGTTTTTCACATCCCCCATGTCATCACTTCAATTTTGATAGACTTCCACTCATTGATTTCATCTTTCAAGGAGAGAAGAAAGAGGGTGAAGCAGATTGAGTCATTTGTGGTATCTGGTATGCAAAATGTGGAGCAAGTCAAGATAATGTCGATGTATATGTAGGGTTGTTCACTCTCTAACCCATAGAAGTTAGGAAGAAGACCCAACAAAGTTGATGGAATGGAGAATACTTGTCCAAGCATCTGCTCCACTATTTCTATAATTGGTGAGGTGTAGTTTCCCATCATGAGGTCATGATGCAGGGGACTTGGCAGAGGTGGAATTGGAGGATCACCTTGGTATTCTTCCCCATGGTCCCATGTTTCTTATTCTTGTACTTGTATGCACATGTTCCTTCACAATTACCTACCCATTTTGGGATCTTTAAAGAAAATTTAATAGACAAAGAGAGGAAACAAAACATGCACTATCACCTACACAAGGAACAACCAAGAAAAAATAAGCAAGTTAGGAATCACAAATGCAAAAGTGTAACAAAGATTAAAGATAAAAATGTTGAGGGATACCAGAAAAAGTGTAAAAGAAATAGTTAGCTAGGTCCTAAAAGCCACTCCCTGGAAACAACATCAGAAATCTTGATACACCTAGGGGCACACCAGGATGACAAAGTATTCATAATTTCCCAATTTAGACACACTCTTGATCATATATATGCAAGTGCATGACTCTGGACATAGTATAGACAATGTGGAAAGTACATGGTCAAATCCATAGGGAGTGGGGAAGATGCTAGAGATAGGTTGTTTCTTTATGTTTCTAGAGCAAGTACTAGGGTTTGAACTACTTAAATGGAGGTTTTGTGATTTAACTAAAAATTAAATTAAATTAGAAATTAGGTATAATTAACTAAGAAAAGAAGGGAAGTAACACTAGATAAGAAAGAGAAATCGTAATATGCACTAAAAAATATTTAACCAAGTAAGGGAAGATAATACTACACTAAGCAATTGACTAAGTAAAGCCTAACACAAGAAACTGAGGCAAAGAACAGATACTTTAGAAAGAACTAACTATCATGAACACACAAGTGAACTAAACAAGCAAAAGACAACTTGCTAGCAAAGGAACAAGTTTGGGTTCTAGAACGTAATTGGGGTAGTGGGTTTTTTTGGGGGGATATGGAATGATTAACAATTTACATGGTTCCTACTCAAGTACACACATACAACAATTAATCTATCAAACTAAACACCTAGGAATAATATAGAGTATGCATACTACCCCATTAGTTGGCCATGGGTGGTGTGGTGATATATAGGGGAACTAGTCCCTATCACTTTCCATCGAATCTTAAAAGGCTCTGTCAACTTAGGGTAGGCATAATAAGTCTAGATTATCCAAGTATAGATTCTTAGTAGTGTTGTATTTATGAACTTAAGTGCAAGGAGTGGTGTAGAGTGTAGATGAAGAGAATTTCACCTCCAACTACCCCCATCCAACCACTAAACAACACTTTTGCAAAGTGTATATGGGCATTCCCTAGCATGTGTGACATGTAATCGTATATGCACATGAACCATTTAAATGTCTGCATCATATGCAACAAAATATATGATAAAAAATATAATATTATTGATTAAGTCCTAATACCCTACAAATTGATGTGGTTTTGATTCCACTATTGGGAAATATGGAGTGAGAGGAAGACAACAGAAACAAAAATTTTGTTCCATATGTATAGGAAGAAGGTGCAAGATCTATGTTCTCCTGGAGCAAGTCCATTGACTATCCTTGTATGTAGATGTTCTTCCTTATTGAGCAGCACACAGACAATAGTTGATGACGTCCTCATAGCAAAGTAGTAGAGATTTCACACCTCTATGTAGTCCATGATCACTGAGAATCCCTCGTTGCACTTTTTGAGCCGACGAGAGGAGTAGCCTCTTCGTTCATCAACATGGTAAAATCAATATTTTCTCTCTTTCTATCTATCTATTTGACAGGTAAGATGGCTAGGCCCTCATGTTACAATAATGAGATAAGAGAGGTGTGTACAATACCTTGTCCATCATCCCCTTGCATAGGAGAGGTTAGACTACAGTTTCCAAAACCTCAACATGTGAAAGTTTACAGGATTTTAGTTGGATGGAGGTCGTGGAGAGCTAATCGATTGATTGGCCTACTCGTTGTTGGCTATGCACCACTAGTTAGTCAACTACACTATCTACTTGGTCAACCGACCTACTCTACACTACACACTACACTAGCTTTTAATGCAACAATTAGGTGGGCATTAACATCTACAATCGACCATTTGACCCAGTCCAACTGGTCGAATGAAATTCGACTAGACTCTCCAGTCAGTTGTCCAAATTCATATCATGAATTCACAAGAAATGAACGGTATCTAGAAACACATCATTTCTACCTAAATAGTTTGATATATGGTGGAGGACAACTTCAACCTAAATTTGTGGTGAGTGTTATAGTGATTGTATATTTCTTTTGTCACTGATATCCAAATTGAACATGAGGCATGGAATCACCATCCTCTTAATATTCAATCTATGCTTCCTTGGTTCAACAATCTTCAACAATTAAAAATAATATAAATAAAGAAAACATATCATTCATCAGAATAGGTCAATATCATGTCCTTGAATCAACAATCTAACCTTCTTTTATGATGATTAATGTTAATTAGAGTGAAATGAATTGTAAATTTAGTTTTGAGATCATATCATGTCTTTGACTAATTCATAATATAAGAACCGTAGTTCATTGTATGATAAAATTGTAAGTGATATCATCCAAAGTTAGAAAATGTATTTCCATCTCAAGTGGATGATGCACTTGAATTTTTTTCACTTCATCTAAATCTCCTCTCTTGGTGAACAGCTTCAAATGGTTCCTAATTTTTAGAACTAAAATCTGAATAATATAAACTCAAGGAATATGATTATATAATCTTAGAATCTAGTTTGTCAAAAAAAAAAAGGAAATGTGGGTTGAGTGCGGCACAGATGCCATACGAAGCTTGGATTACAACCGTATGCAATAAGTGATGATCTACCGATCAAGAGAGTAGACCAATCGCTCTCTTTCCGCTCTCTGGCGTTTTGCTTTCGATTCTGAGGTTCATTAATTGCAGATTTAGTTAACTGATTGCGACACACCACCTTTTTATGTTTGGCTGGCAAGTAGCATCTTGCTTTTAACCTCTCCCGTTGGTAATGTTTTCCACCGTTTACCATTTCAGGGCGTAACGTACAAGTGGAGTTGCTTTGCAGCGCCGTTCACGGAGATGACAGCCACCACAATCCCTGCTTTGCTTGCCATGGCGGGCTTCGCTCACTTCAGCTACATCACCGGTATCCGTCTTCGTCGCCATGAAGACGTACAAGGAGCGGCATTCAACAAGCACAACCGCGCGGATCAGTTCTTCGCCAACATAGCTGCCGCCGCTCTTCTTCTGCAAGCGATACTACTGCTTCTACTCCGACGACCACGGCCCCCGTTGGGACTTCTCACATCTGATCTGCAGATATCGAGGAGCCTTGGAAGGGTCATCATCACCTTCAGCAGCTCAGCTAGAAGCCACTGCTGCACATGGTGGCAGCTGCTGGCAACAACCTTACGGCTGGAGAAAGCGTCGTTCCTGCAGCAGATCGATCGGGCGTCAACATCCACCTTCAGGCCGTGTTTGATCGGATCCTCAAAGTAGCAGCCCGCCTGCCAGATGAATCTTTTTCTATTCAGCTAAATGGAGTCCCCACCACTCGATCACTAGCTAGCTAGCAGACACACACTGAAATTTGGGGAAGAGAAACCAGATGCCCAGTAGCGCTACTACTTTTGCTTCTTCTCTGCTTCTTCTATTTTGGTGTGCAACCACTCACATTGATACGCGCTATGTACATAATAGCATGATGATGGTCTTAACTTGATATCAATACATATGCTGATCACAAACTCCAACTAGTTAATTAAATGGCCTACTTGATTGTGTACATCATTACTCTTTTTAGGAATGAATCTCACGTCTAAATATATATTTGGCTGACAAAATAGACTCTCTCTAGTCAAATAACATTCCTGTGTGATTGTATGATATGACTTGGTATTTCTTAATGGCTGACATAAGCTTGTTTTTATTGAGATTCCCGTTTGACTTAAGATTCCACTGTGAATGTATGATATGAGTTGGAATTTTCAAATGGCTGACATATGCTTGTTTTAATTGAGATTCCTGTTTGACTTAACATTCCACTGTGATTGCATGATATGAGTTGGAATTTTTAAATGGCTGACATATGAGTTGGAATTTTTCAATAAGAACCACTCAAGGTTTGATATGTTGTTCAACCGTTTTATCAACTTCTTGATCTTTCTGCCACAAAATTAGACTTCAAATGGAACCAAGAACATCTATGGGACAAACTCAACTGCTTTCTTTATTCTCAACTATGGGAAGAATTCTACCCACTTGCATTTTTCATCATCCTCATCTAGACCAATCTCCAACTACTTTCCTATCTTCCCCAATACCATTTGCCATCCTTGGAGAAAAAGACCTTTCTATTGTGAACATTTTTGGATTAGACACCATGATTTCAAAACATTGATCCTTCGAGATTGCCCTTACCACAAAATCTTCACAGACCAGGATGGAAATTTAAAAAGAAATTAGATAGTACCTCAAATATTAGAGCTCTACAACTTTTAGTAATATCCGCCAAGCTCCCAAAAATAAAGAATCACGGCTTCCAATAACAATTATCTTTTTCAAAAATAACAACATCTTCCATGCAACATATCTAGATTTGGCTGAGCAAATAGACTCTGTAAAATATTATCTGAAGTTTTAAAACTCCTGAACGTACTTCTATGGTAGTAGGTAATATTCTGGACAAGGAGAATACTGCTTGATCTTTAGTACACTTCAATGATTGGATATCATATATTTGTTTTTAATTCCTATGTTTCAATGCCACCTTCGGGTCGTAACATGAAGAATGTGACTGTTTAAAGATCAAATTGAGTTACGAAGATGTTTGAAGTGATGCACATATTTCTATAACTTTGAATAGAAATGGGACTTATTTATTTCCCTTCCACTGCAGTCAAGTAGTAGCAGAACAACTTTCCAATTATCTGTTGACGATGCATTTCTGGAGTGGCCAAGAGTTCTTAACCACCATGTCTAAGATGCTTAAGGAGCCACATTTTGGCAATCATATAGGGCAATTGTCTTGTGTCCGGTTCATTTTGATTTCTACTTTGCTAGCATGCTTGTTTTAAATAGCATTTCGGTGTGAACGTATGATATGAATTGGATTTTTAAATGGCTGGCATATGCTTACTTTAATTGAAATTCTTGATTGACTGTATGAATGGACTACAAATTTATGAAACGATTATAACATACTTTTTTTAAATATTGATGGAGTATGGATTTCTAAAATGCTTGTAGCATGCTTGTTTTAAATAGCATTCCGATCTAATTGCATAAACACAACTTGACTTTAAGCGCTAGTTAGCATGCATGTTTTAAGTAGGTTGCATGTCCAAATTAGGCATATGTTTTGATACCATGTTGCTAGTCAACATTGCATTATCTGAGTTTGAATACTGCATGGGGTGAAACAACAATAGACCCTTAAATATAGCCACATAAAAGCTACAAGAAATTCATATTTGATAGATACACATTACTTAAAGCACCATTGCTGAACTATGATTATAGCTTCTTGAAATGTATGTGATGCTTCTAGTGATAATAGAAGGAGAGGTATATAAGATTCATTTATACAAATAAAGTTAAATCATCATTCTTTAGGAAACAAAGACCTACATGTCCTCATTTATTCTAAAGACAACTAGAGACAAACATATAAATGAATGGATTTAAATACCACCAAGCAGTTTCAAAGGAGGCATTATTATTGACATAAACAATAGAGAATTTAGGATTATTATAACAAAATGTGAGACAATACAGTTTCACGAATACTATCCATAACCATCATGACCATTTCACGTAGTCTCTCACAGGAGTAAACGGTGAACCTAGTCATGAACAACATATCTTTCTCGGTGAAATTCACAACTTAGGAAACACCTTGACATCCACACCTTGTTTAATTGGAGAGGACATCAATCTCATAAAAAATAAGACAAAAACATCCAAGAAGCACCGATAATGGTCATCAAATCAATGTACACTAGCCATATTAGAAAAGAAATTTACTAACCATCAAACTTGACTTTGAGAAAGCTTTTGAAAATACCAACCTGAATTTTAACAACTAAATGGAAGGCTATATATTTCCAAATTGGTGGATACACTGGATCGATATTTTATCCGTACTTCCCACTTGTCAACCATCATTAACATGGCACCTTTTGTATATTTTAAGAGTTCAATAGGTTGCAGTCAAGGGGACCCATTATTGTTTGGAAATACGGGCACAAAATTGGCAGCGGAAATAAAAAAAATATTGTCGTATTCCCCATGAATAATAAGGTCGCATCAATAACAATGTAATGAGAAAGATGGCTTAACGAGTGCATATTAAGTCCTGAAAAAAATCCAACGACTATAACTCATTGTAGTAGTTGTGCAACTATCTTCTAGTTTCTCTAAGACGATGTCTATATAGCTCTTGGTCTTCGCAACAAAATACAGGCTGACGTTGTCCTCTTAGCGATGGACAATAACCGCCTTGCATGTATAGTAGTCCACACGGACCACCTAAAACTCATGTCATTCTAATAGAACTAATGGGAAGGAGTTGTCCCTCCTGTTGGTGTACTAGTCACCAACTTGGTCTCCCATAATTGTTTATCTCTTGCTATTCCTTCCTTTAACAGGTAGGACTTACTCGGGCTCTCTATCGGTAATCAGAACCAAAGAGGACAATAATTGTCAAAGACAAATGAATTGTGTGCTAGGAAGTCCCAGTATCCCTCTTTTTATCAGAGGGGTTAGGGTCTGGGTTCTCAATCTATGTGTGAGTGCAAGGAACCAGAGGATCGTGAATTCTCGCAAATTATGAGCACCAAACCAGTCGGTTGCAACCGAACAAGTCGATTCACATGCAAGTCGATCAGTTCACTCTACGAACTAATCGTTTCACCACATTTTTCAATCCTATATGAATTGGCAATTTGAATCCAATTAATGCACAATGTGATGTCAACTCTAATCCTTGATGTAATGAAATTTCCTCATTACTGGGTGTCTCTCCTTATCGAGTTGGTCATCTTGTGAGTTGAGCTAGTAAGATGGTGAGTCAAGCCGGTCAGTTCACACAGTGAACCAGTCAGTTCACTCTCCAGTTCCATCATAACTCAGCTAATTTAGTTTCTAATGAACCTGACACTCCAACTAGTTGGTTCAATGCTTGAACCGATTAGTTGGGAGTCTAATTAGTTGAATAAATGGTTGATGTTGTTGATGAGAATGAACCAATTCTGACAAACAAGGTTGATATGATTCTAGACAATTGTTGGTAAATGGTACAAACCCACCTCCCTTATCTAGAAATATTTTGTAAGATGTTGAAAAACTGTTAAATTTAGGTTGTACAAGTTTACAAAGTTGATCGTTCTGTTGATATTGTATACTCTAAAGGCTAACAATAGATGGAGCGACAAAAGCTTCACTTCTTTGTTGTCTTTGTGGAAAGATATTCTCCCTGAAGGAAACGAGCTTCCAATCGCAACATACACAACGAAAAAGATGTTCTGCCCAATGGGAATGGAGGCTAAGAAGATACACACATGCATGAATGATTGAGTATTGTTCAAAAGGACTATATTGATTTGAAATAATGTCTGAAATGTGGGGTGTCTAGGTACAGAAGGACGACATCAGTGAAGACCAAAATTGAGTCCCATGCCAAGGTAATGTGGTATCTTCCTATAATACCCTAGCTTCAAGGCTTGTTTTGTAATGTTGTAGATGAACAAAATTTATCTTAGCATGCATAGGTAAAGAAAAATAATGATGGTTTGCTACAACAACCGTCTGGTTCCTGACAATGGAAGAAGATTGATTTATTGTATCTTGAATTTAGCAAATAAGCCAGGAATATAAGACTTGGACTTTCTACTGATGGGATGAATCCATATGGAACATTAAGCAGCCAACATAGTACTTGGCCTATCATGCTTGTTGTATATAATCATCCTCCATGGTTTTGTATGAAGAATAAGCATGTCATGTTGTCATTTCTAATATCAGGACCCAAACAACCTGGAAATTATATTAAAGATTACCTTGAACCTCTTATTAGTGACCTAAAGAAACTATGGGGAGAAGGTGTGATGACATAAGATGCTTTGTGCCAAGAGATGCTTAATTTATGTGCTATGTTATTTTGCCCTATTAAGGACTTTCCTACTTATGGGAACTTGTCTGGCTCATGTTCTATATGTGAGGAAAATACATATTGTATTAGATTGAAAAATGGTGGTAAGACTATATATCTTGGTCATTCAAGGTTTTTGCCAAAGGTGTCTGGTGAATTTGAACCAACATAGAGTCAAAACGCTAAAATGACCAATTTACTATGTGAATTGATTGACTCATATGTGTGAATGTTCTAATTCACATTGTGAACTGACCTTTTGGTTCATCAATGTGACTGGATCAAGGATTGCCATTGTAATTGTGAATAGGAAACATATTGAAACAACCATTGTAAGGGTTGAACCGATCATCTCATGTGAGAAGGGACCAATTCAACTTTCATAAGTTCTAGAAAATTCATGAAATTATATCTCTTCTACTCTCAGATCGGATGGAAACTGAACCCTTGCCCGCCTATATAGAGAGGGGTAATAGGGAATTGCTAGACACAACAATAAGATTCGATAATTGTTTCCTCTCTGGTTGTGGTAGCCAAGAGATCTTGAGCAAGTTCTACCCATCAAAGGGAGGAACAACAAGGGAGAGACAATTGGGTGAGCAATTCCACACTTGCACGTTGACTAGAAGGGACAACTCCTTCATGTTCATTCATCTAGAATGATAAGAGTTCCTAGTGGTCTTCATGGACTACTGTAGAGAAAAGGAGGCCCTTGTGACCCACTAGGAGTATATCGTCAACCATCATCTTTGGTGATCAATCATGATCCCGTTGTCGACAACCATCCATGTGTGATTTGAGAAAGAAGCATGTTGCACCAACCATTGTTGTTGGACTTGATCTAGGACTAGATATATGCCTTGAAAACCCTCTTTCTCGTCACATAGTTGTTGTCATAATCTATTATCTAAAGGGAATATGATAGTAAAAAAAAATTCTACTGTCCTATGTGACGCCATGCTTCCCTATAGCTATCAGAGCCACATTAGTATACTATGTTTTAGGGAGATAATCAATATGATCATATTTTTAGTTTTATCATTTATTTATTGGATATGGTGTGAATATTAAAAATGATTAATGTGCATATATGATCAACTACCCCATTTGATTTCAAGTAATATATATAAGATATGATATATACACCCTAAAAGTTTGTTTTGATGGTGGATGTCAAGAATAGTTATGGATAATAAACCCTAGATCTTTATGCTTAATAGGATGGTTGTTTTTCTATTTACATCCCAATTTACAAACTGAACCTCTCTATCCTTTTACATATGTAAAAGTATTAGTTCTTTTCTTCATGTGCTCCCCTCGAATGTAAGTTGAGGTATTCCTATTACCATATAATATGTAAAATAGGAATAGGATGGTTTTTATTCCTATTATGGCAAATAAGACATTCTTCTCCTGATTGACTGACCATTTCAAAAGATGAATTGATTCACTGGGGGATCACGAAGGCTACATGAAAGGGAAATGAATTGATCACTCGTGGCGGAATCGATTGAGTGGAGGAGTCCAGACATCGCTTTATCCTTAGACCAGAAAATAGTTTCAGGGGACCAACCGATCGTCTAGGAGGCCAACTGATTGGTTCAAGGGTTGAATCAAATGTACTGAACTAGTTCCAATATGATATTCATCAACAAGGTTTCTACATATTATGTGGACCTTAGGTGGTAGTAATTCCTCATGGATCCAAGGAATTAAAGTAGAATGGCCATAACCATAACTAGTAGTTTTAATAATTGCATGTTTTTGTTTTTGGTTATATCATGTATATGATACATACTATAAATATCTGGTGATTGGATATATATATATGTGTGTTTATATAAAATCCCTCAATCAAACATATTAAGTCTTAGATTCTTTTCATAAGAAACACACATGAAAAGCTTGATCGACTAACCATATGTTACGTGAAAGTGTGGTCAGCCATGTATCTCATGGAAGTGTGATGGTAGATATGTATATTAGCCAAAGTAGGGTATGCATTGTATTGTGTTGACTTTTGGGTTAGACTTAACTACATGATCTTAATGAGATTAAGCACTTATATGCATAGAGATGGTTAGTGACAAGGAGTTGTGCAAACCATCTATCCAAGAGTATCATTAAGATGCAATTGGCAAAAGTTTCCTACAAAAATAGTCAAGTTGTATCCAATCAGCCAAAGTTGACTCATAATTTAATGACATTTAGATCTTAGCTCACTAGAAGATTGTACGCTACAATCTTATGATTTGGTATTGAGGGCTATCAATTTGAAAAATAAGTGGGAGTGATAATTAGTCCAAGGGCTAATTAAATATAATCAAGTTTTATTTTAATCAAAACAAATAAAAAATGTTTTGAAAAATGCAAAATTCCTCATTTAGAATCTAATGTCAAACAAATTATGTTGACATTTGTCCTTGAGAAGGACAAACTTAATGTGACAAAATGGATTTTGCATAAGTATGAAGTAACTAATATTTTGACCTCATTATACTCCCTCATGCTCCAAATAATTTTTCTTGTCTTCTAAATCAATATTGACACTCAAATACAAAATATGGTGATCAATGTAGTTTTTAAATACATTATTACACCACAAATTGGATTAATTGATTACCTTGTCCAAGGAAGTGAATTGCTCAATAAAACTTCATATTTTGTCTCCCAAAATTTTTCTAAATATTCTACTCATTTTTGTGAACCTATGTTCCAAATTTCATATTATTTGGACATTCCAACAATTTTCTATGAAATTTTGAAGTTTTGTGTAAAAATCCCTTTATTTACCTTTTTAATTATCCTTTTCCAAGTCATCGATCTGTTGCAAAGGGAAGGGAGGAACCCCAGCCCTTGGATCTGACCTGTGTGGATCATAGCCCAATCAAACGGACTGTCCATCATCCCCTACTTCCCGCAATCAGCAAAGAGGGGAGTGGCGGCCAAAATAGCAATCGATTGATTGTGATTCCCTTTTGAAAATCAAAGTGACCAGGGATGTTCTCCCCACCAAACCGAAGGGATTTACCTCTTTTTACCCCTCAAATCACTATTCTTTGAGAACAATCAAACCTGAATTTTCACTTCTTGGCCGCCGCCATGGCTACCTACTCGCAAACCCTAAATCTAACTCGAATCACCTATAAAAACCCCACCCTTGCCTTCATTTTGCTACCACAATCGTCAATGACAACTGGACTTTCTCTTCATTGGTCTCAAGTGCCCAATTTCCCTCACTATTCGTATTCTTCTTGTATGATGCCACCGCAAAACCCAAATTGGGCATTCCTCCTCCTCTCCACCTTGCCTCAATCTTACACCTCCTTCTTGTCCATGAGACCATGAGGAGGCTGAGTGGCATCTTTGCAACCTTCCTCGATGCCTAGTGCCCCCAAACCACATTTTCCATAGAGCCCCTCTCCACTACACTTCATGGCTCTCACAAGTGCCCACACGAGAGAGAAAGAGGGCACAAACTGGTCGGTCCAGGAAGAAAACCACCGGTTCAACGGAACAAATGAACCAACGTCAGAACCAATCAATTAAGAAGCGAACTGGCCGATGCAACATTGAGCTAGAACTCCAACTATGTGGCATGATCCTAGATATCCAAATGTGCAATCAGACAATCATCTTTTTCCATATTTAAGGTATTTCTGCTCCTCTCCGCTCAAAAATCAAATAAATTGAATAATCTTGTTTTAAACATAAAAAATGCATCCTAGATCCAAATAATTCAAGTAAATAGTCAATCTTGATCAAAAAACCCAAGGAATCCATTAAAAATACTTGAATAGTCCGATTCCTTATGAAGCTCATTAGTATCCCTAGTTTTGATCTCTTTCTCATAATGTTTTAGTTAATGACTCTATTTTGAGTTTGATCTTTTAGA